>CM062811.1:390810538-391233038 GCA_031772625.1 Pinus tabuliformis
ATGCATGCGATGAGGATAAAGTCCATTTTGAACTGAGAGGTTATTCCTCACTGTTACACTAAAAAATGTCACCATGACTATTTGCAGTTAGTATGGCTCCATCCGCTGTCATACTGTCCTCCTTGGCAAGTCTCATGCCTCTGCTCTTCATGTCAAACTTCAAGAAAGAGATAAAAGTAATTTAAAGTCAATTATCTCTGGTACACAGTTTCTCTTAGCCTTACCTGCGTGTACGCAACCCAAGTTCACAATACCTGCGTACTTGTACGCTCTGTATGTAAAGGGGTGGGTGCGTACCCCTGTAAAGGTCAAAAGGCACGAGTTTCATCTTAAAAAAGTTACTTGTGGTCATTTCTAGAGTCTTCTAGAAGCTTGTTTGACGTGTATGAAGCACCTCCAGATGGTTCATGTATCCCTACCAAAGAGGAACTTATCCCATCAAGAGGGGAGCTATCCCATCCAAAGAGGGGCTTATCCCATTGATGGTGGACCTGAATAACTTCCTCTAGAGCACTATAAATACAAGCATTGGGCCAAAGGGAGGGAGGTTGAAAGCTGAACATTCCTAAGGGTAGATGCTGCTGGAATTAGGACTTCCTTGTAGAAGCTTGTGAGGAGAGATTACCATCTTTGCTTGTTTCATTTGGAAGTGGGTGAGCTGATCAGAGTAAAGGAGAACTCTTGTGGACCCTGGGAGGGACTTGCACAACACCAAGGCTCAGGTTGTAATGGTTCCTTTTGTTACCTTTTAATACAAATAAGTCCATTCTTCTCAACAATTTGTTATTTATGAGTTGTTTCATATACTCCTTGGTCTATATGTTAAATATGTTTTATTTATGTGATATTCAGGTGCTATTTAATCGTTTGATTGTTAGTGAATGCAGGTTTCGAAGGGAAGGAGGAGCTCATCCGGATCAACGAAGCTGGACTACTACAACAGCGTTGGGTTACAGGTAGGATCTAAACACTTGATTTCTCATATTGTAAATGCATATTTAGTGAAGGATTGCTCTTATTTGTCTTGTTTGTCACTAGAAAGTCTTAGGCTTCTAGGGAGGTCGGTTGTGTCCGCACTAACGACTCTTTCCGTATGACAAAATGGCGACTCCACTGGGGAATCCATGAATGTGTTTGAGTTCTTTTTGATTTGATATTTTGGTCTGAGAAAAATTGCTTGTTTTCTGATTTTTGGCTGTCTAACTGTGTATTTGGGTGGGTTAGCTTAGAGTCAAATTAGATTTTTATTTTTCTTAGCTTTGCCAGTAGTACATAGCCTCTGAGTTAGGCACAGTGCGTACTTGTACGCACTGCGTCTTTGTGCACAGGGCGTACCCGCGCCTGTGTCAACAGATGACCTGCGTACCCCTGTCAAATTTGAGAAAATTTCATTTTCCTATTTTTGCTCTTTAGATTTTGTTTTTAAATTGTTTTTACTGCCTAGATCCATTGGTTTACTGTCAGAGATCTTCACCTGAACTTGTCCCGTTAGTGTCGAGGGTTTTGGTGGAATTCATAGGGATTTTGCCTTAGGGTTTGATTTTTAACTGGTCCTGTAGTGACTTTGGCGTTAGAGGTTGTCAAACTTTGGATCTCCCTGGTTTTGATCAGTCCTCTTAGGAGTCGGGCCTGTCATAGAAGTCACCCTTGTGAGAGACCTCCCTTTGTGTCTTCTCTTTGCGAATCTCGAAAAATTTGTTTGTTAAAGCCTTGAATTTCATTCTTGAGAAAAAAGAACAAAAAGATTTCGATTTTTTTTTTGATTAGTTTATGATTCTGCATGAACTGATCCTTAGTTGCATTTTGACTGAGTAAAACATCCGGGAATTATCCTTGTAGGCTTTTGTCCTCATTATTTTTCGCTTTTAGGTAAATTTCCTTTTAATTTGCTTTTGAGTGAATTTGATTTGATTGTCTTAGATTTGTTAAATTTGATTTGATAAATAGTTTTACATGCTTTATTAATATAGAAAAAACACAAAAATTCTTTTGGAAAAAGTTTGCTTTGGTAGCATTTGTGGTCTTTTGGGAGAAAAAGGAAATTTCGTGAAGTAATTAGTGGTCATGAGTTATATGTTTTGAAAAGATAAAGAAATTGTTTCTTTGATTGTCTTTGCCAAGAAAGTTGTTTTCTATAAAATTTGCATTTTCCAACTCTCTTAGCTAGGAGATTCATTGAAAAAGAAAAGTAGTGTAAATCATCTTAGGTGCATTTTTGTAGTGGTTGCGAGTCGAGTCTACACACCACCAGTTTCATCTCCACTACCTTTTTGTCTTTAAGAAAAACCATAAAATTAACGCTTAAAGTAAAATCAACTTAGTAACTTTTATTTACTAGGGCTCTGAAACACCAATTTAGATCAGGCTAGTGTCTTGGAGTAGGAGAGTAATTAACTCTCCAAGACAACAAAACCAAACAAGTAGCTTCTTGTGATAGAATAAATCCAATTGTTTCATTTGTACTCTGGGAAAGCTCCTCTTAAAGAAGAAGCACGAGCTCGTGTCCGAACTAGTGAGGGGATCAATCCTCCCTTGTTGGGAACGACGCGCCAGACACGCACGTATTACAAACGGTAAACCTCAGATTAACCATTGTCGAGGAGCCAGGGGTCACTTGTCGGTAAACCTTGGATTATTGTCAAGGAGCCGGCAAGGGGATTGAGCTTGATACTCTGCCCTTGCGTGTTGTCGGAGTGTAGACTGTTCCCCCAGGTGCATTTGTTGCTATTGGTAACCTTAGTGACCATTATCTTTAGGATTCTACCGAGGTGATGGTGGAGGGAAGATCCCACTGTACCTGGAGCAGACGTCGGCTAGACTCACTTGGATTTTCCGGGGGGTTCACTTCACTCGAGACGGTTAAAGTGGAGGGACTTGTGCCGGTCTATTCATTAAGCAGGTTGCCAGGGTAACTATTCCACCCGCCACTTCTGTACTGAATCCGACGATGTTTGGTTTCATCTCCAACTAGCGTTTTTGGTCCGGAAGGCTATTGTTTGTGCTTGGTTTGACGCCCTAGATTCTTTAGGCGTGTGATTCAAATTTGTTTGGTTCTTTAGAGACTTTAGGTGGTTTGCTTTGAGATTTTACTTTGTTTGCGTGTGCAGTAGTTAAAAGTTTTTAACTGTGGCGGAATTACCGAGACAGTCCCGTCGACTTCGGGGCAAGTCTCCTGAGGTTGTTTCTGTGGCCGAATTGTTGAGGAAATCCCATAGACTTCGGGGTGAACCTCCTCAAGACGTCCCAAGTCATTACGAAGGTTTAAAGGTCCTTGTTACTCCTAGTGGCAGTAAAGTAGGTTCACCTGAAGAAGGAGAATCGTCATTGGTAGTCCATCCAGATTACCAAGGTCTAGAAACAGGTTATAATCCTGAGGCAGTTGCAGTTTCCGAGCTTGCTGGTAGTTTTTCATCTACTAGTGATATAGGCGAAGAACCTGAAGTATCTGAACCTGTTACTCCAACTTCTAGTGCACCAGATTCACCTAGGGTAGAAAGAGTCATCACGGAAAATCTTCCTACTGGTTTGATAGCTATTGAAGAACTTGCTCCAGAGGAAGAATTAGGCATATTTATCCTTGAAGATCAACCTACTATTGATCTAAGGGAGCGTGAATCTATCTTTTATAGTCCTCTTAGAAGTACTACTTGGTACCTTCCGTTAACCAATTATTTAGACAACTCAGGGATAAGTTTTTCTCCACCTCGTACTCCTTTTCCACCTAGAGGTATTTATACTCCTGTAAATATGTCTGGTCAGTCATCCGTGTTCACTCAATCTCCTGAATCTTTCTTGTACGGCGGTCCTTCTGTTCCCGCCGGGTATCAGTTACTTTCTGGTACCTTTGCGGGGGCATCTCCTCAACCCATTGATCATGGGTTATTAGCTGGAAACAATGGTAATAAACCGTTGGGTGTAGGGGACATTTACATGATGTCAGGTTCAGTTCCCAGTTCTCAACCTCAAGGTGGCCAATTACCGCCTGGGGGGCAGCCTCAATTAACGCCTCGGGGGCAACCTCAAGGTACACAAATTGCGTCTGGGGGGTAACCTCAAGGACAGTATGTACCCATAGTACAATACATGCCTCAAGGTCAACCCCAGCCTCAATATGTACCCCAGGGTCAACCTCAGTATCAATATTTACCTCAAGGGTATCAACCTCAAGGTCAAGTTCAACCTCAGTATCAGTATTTACCCCAAGGTTATCAACCTCAAGGTCAATACTCGAGTCAAGGTTATCAACCACCTCAAGTTCGGTCATATGTTCAAGGTATGGGAACTGTGCCTTTCAGTTATCAATCCTATCCTCAATCCGGTTATGGATCTCAGTATCCTCAACCTGTTACGAGTCAATACCCCGGAATGATAGTGTGGGATCCATCACAAGGTCAACAGGTGTTGCAGCCAAGTATACAGTTGTTACCTCACACTGGACAACCCGTAGTTTCTGGTTCACCCCAACAACTGCAACCTGTCCAGTCAAATATTCAAACTTTTGTAACTTCGGTAGTTACTCAGCTGCCAATTGCACCTAGTACTCCGTCTCAAACGACTGCTGCAACTACCGCAACATCTACCGCACTTACTTCTGGAGTATCGACAGCTCCGGTTTCTACTGTCTCTGCAACCACTCCTCAGACATCTTTACCGTTGTCTGGATCTACGATTCAAACCACAGTCCAGATGCCTATAGGGCAGCCTGGTTTAAGTACTGTTGTAATAAGTCAACCTCAATTTACGTATCAACAGTACCAGGGACAGTACCAATTCGGTCCTGCTGTCCAACAACCAGTTTACCAGTATCAACCGTATCCTGGGTACACTTATCAACAACCTCAACAACCCCAGTACGGTCCGGTTAATCCTGGTTTTCCAGGAGGATATAATATCCCGAATGCGATTCCTGTTCCAAGTTATCCTGGATATCCTCCTCCTGGGACTGGTCTTGTGACCCAAAGTTTTAGGGATCCTAATCGGCAATTACCGTTTATCGCAACTTTGGATTTACCCGACTTGACGCGCCTAACGAATGATCCAATACAATATGTTCCGTTCTGGCCGCCAATGCCAAATAAGTTGCACAGTGATATACCCAAGTTCGAAGGTAAGTCTGGAGAGGATCCATCCAATCACGTGATTACTTACCACCTCTGGTGTGCTTCAAATTCCATCTCGGATGATTCGATCCGCTTACGTCTTTTCCAGCGTACGCTCATTGGTCTCGCGGCCAAGTGGTACATTGAGTTACCACGGGCCTCTTTTTACAATTTTAGTCAGTTAGCTACCTCGTTCCTAACTCATTTTCAATTGCCGGTCAGATACGATAACGGCACGGAGCTATTAACTTCATTAAAACAATCGACCTCCACTTATATTTCCGATCATATCCATGAATGGAGACGTCGACGGTGATTAGTGAAAGTTTTTATTCCAGACCAAATCTTAGCTGAATGGTTTGTTAAATCATTATTACCGAAGATTACTGAAGACGTAGCTAAGGCCGAAGTAGTTACTGAAGAGCAAGTCATTGCTCAAGCCCAGTACCTTGACTTAGTTTACACTCAGTCGGGTACGTTGCACGAGAAGATCCCGGATTTTCCTAAGTCGAATCAAATCGTTGCTGCTCCTTCGGGGTCTCATGCTACTGATGGCATGATTGGTACGGTGTGTTAGCACTTGACATTTCACCTCAGGCTGAAAATGCAAATCTCAAAGCTACATCAAACCATTCAGCCTCGTAGCTAGCCCTACAGGGCAGGAGAAGGCTCTCTCCGGTCAATCTCGGCAAATCTTCAATGAGATGAGATGACCAATCAAAGGTAACACTGATATTAGGCTAGTAAACTGATTATAAAGGTTGATTTTGGGGTTTTTGGGGTTTTTGGTGGCAAATTGAGGAGCTGCAATTTAGGGTGCGGGGATTTGACACAGTTTCTGCAGGGGGGTCTTTGGGGCAAGGTAGGAGCTTGTGTAGATGTCTTTAGCTGAAATGGATGATGTGGAAGAAAGATAAGAAGGCTAAATAGAGCAAACAATGGATTTGAATTCTCTTTAGACAGTAGAAAACATAGAAATTAAACAAATTTGAAAGCAGAGCATGCAAGCATGAATTCTAACTTTATCACTTCATTTGTTTAATATGCAGCAGTATAGAAAGGAAATGAATCACATAACAAAGCTTACAATAACATGAAGAGACACACCATCAACACAATGAGTCCACAAGAATCCCAATGATGACTGCAAAACCCTGGTCTTCCTTAGCCACAAATTGCAAAGATACAAGCAAAATATACAATGATAGTTCCTCCCTCAAGAGTCCAAACATGAAAATGAGCATGAAAGTACATAATATAGATGATCTAACCTCTTTCCCTGCCTCCATGGGTCGAGCTCACTATCCTAGGAGCTGTTTGAACAACTTCTAAACTAAGCACTACAAAATAGGCAGTCAAAACAACTTGCCTCTAAAAACTTGGAAACCAGTTCATACAGTCAATTTTACCCTTTTACATGAGAGAAACTTCTAGAAGAGTAAAACAAGGGTAAAAGTATCCAAAAAGTGCCACAAGTACAGTCAAAAGGACCACCATCGACCTCAGAAAGTCAAACTGGAGCTAAACTGCAAATTCTGGGCTGAACTGGTCAAATCTGGCACAAATTCCTCAACGGGTCGCCCACATCCTCCTCAATGGGTCGCGCACTTTGGAGCCCTGTTTGGAGGCCTTCCTGGTGTTAGAATCAGATGCAGGATAGCTCGTTGGAAATTTCTCTGAGTCTACTTTCCAACCCAACCGAAATTTTTGGATTTGGAGGTCATTTGCCCAGTCAAAAGTCAATTCTCCCAAGACTACTTCTGCAGCTCAAAAAAGGGGCAGAAAGTCAAAATTTGGCTGTATTTTGACCTTTTGGAGGCCCAAAACTCCATGAAAACTCAAGGTAATGGATGGGCATATGTAACTTTGCATGAAAAATCCAAAAATGCTGATTTTTTGCAAAACGGAGCTACGATGACAAAGGGTCTCACCGGGGGTGAGACCCGTTGAGAAGCCAAAACTTGTAAATTGCCCAAAAATGCCAAAAATGAGCCAAAACTCCCAAAAAATTTTGTGCTTGGTTCTGTGAAGAGGCTAATGAGTGTCATGATGAGTGAGAGAAGCCTCGGCCAAGATGCGGAGGGGATTGGTCTTTTTCTCCGTTTTAGTGCCTCGGTCAACCTCCTTTGAAACACTTTCATTTTCGCCTTGTAAAATCCACCCCTGCAAATCGGTCAAAGAGGTGGGCTCCTCTCGCTTATGATGACCACCCTTTCCACCCTTATGAGGCCTCCTCTGTACCTCGACCTCTGTAGATGACGAATGGTCATCACTTTGCTCATAAGTTTCGGTTTCTGACATGGTTTAGGAGCAAAGTGGACCAATTGAACTGCTGCCTCTGCCTGCAAAAGTACTGAACTCTATGTTGTTTCAAGGGGAAAAAACATGAGGGGAATGTTAGGGGAGGGAACTTCTTAACAAGGAATGGGAATATATGAAAATAATAGGGAATTTCAAGGGAAACTTTACAAATTGTCATGCAAATAGAAACACATTTTAACATTGGGAAATCATTTGCAAAGAACATCTCATATGGGACAAAAACATGTATGATAGTGAACATGGAAGGGGCATACATGTATCAATAGGGACATAGGAACACCATACACCAAGTTTACTTATAGGAGTTCATATGTATCATAAGGCAAATTTTTTGATAAGGAGTACATGTACATTGTTTTAACATAGAGGGAAGGTTTTCATGTACAAGGGGATGCCAAGGGTATGTAGGGGTTATGTACATGACTCTAGATATACAGCAACATTTATTTTCACATGACTCTTTTCTTTATTTGCAAATGCATCTTTTCTTTTTGTTCTATTTTTGCATGTGTATGGTAGAGGGAATTAGGGTTTTGTGTGCTTGTGAGAGGGGTAGGGTTTATAGCTTAGGGATGGGGGAAAAAGTCAACATTTTATGTACAAATAATATGGGACAGAGATGCAAGCATGACTATGACTGAAAGAGGAAAAGAGGGAAGGGACCAAATGGGACAAAATCACTTGAAACAGTCACAAAACCCTAGCATTTTACAAACATTAACAAGCAGCCATATAAGTCTTTTTCATTCGCATGATTTGAGGTTAAAATCATAGCATGAGGGCTTACATCCATCACCAACCTCCAAAACAATGTGTAAAGAGCCTATCTTGAACAAATTTGATGATTTGGAGGAATATTGGGCAATTTTTTTGAAGTTTGCAGCAAGACAGCTCAACGGGTCGCACACCTTGAAGGAGACTTTTGGAGGCCTTCCCGGTGTCAGAATTGGGCGCACAATAGCGCATTGGAAAGGTATTTGAGTCTACTTTCCAACCTAAGTGGAAGTTTTCAATTTGGAGTTGATTTGACCTATCAAAAATCAAATCTCCCAAGACTGGTCAAAACGTGCCAAATGAGGCTGCCTGAAAGAAGAGTACTTTTGCAGTCAACTTTTGAATGCCTTCCTCAACCCAAAATTGAGATCATGATAGCTCCTTGGAAAGCTCTTTGTGTCTATTTTTTATTTTACCCATCAAGCAAATCATTTGGCCAACCAAGCTAGGAGAAAACTTGATTTTCCCAAGGTCACTTCAAAGGTGTCTTTGATTCTCCTGAGGCAACGGTATTATTGACATTTCTCTCAAACCATGACACCTGTGAAAAAAGTGAAGGAGTTTTTTCTTCCTTGGAATGTTTTGGACAAAAACCTCTCTCAATTTTCCAAAATTCATCTTTGACTGCTCTGAAACATCATTTGAGTGAAACTTGCCCCGATGTGTGAAACAAGGAATTTTGTCGAAATGAAGCGAAATGAAGGGGATAAGGGGCTTCTAAATTCTTGGGGAAATTTTGGGGAGTGAGGAGGGATGTTAGGAAGCAGGGGAAAGTGGAATCTCAGTGATTGAGTGAGGGGAAGGGGTCCAAAAGGGCAAAACACAGGCCCAACCTAGAAAATTGCCAGGTTGTAGCTAGAAACTAGGGTTTGTGGAAAAATGAGGAATTTGGCGGATCTAAGGGATGGGAAGTGTTTAATAAGGTACTTTAAGGATAGGGGAAGGTGTATGAACATTAGGATACAAGTTTTGTCGATAACTTGACCGTCCAAGGGAAATTGGCTTTAAAACCCTAGGAGAGGGAAATGACCTTGCCTAGGCACAACTGAAGCATGAACAAGATGTAAAATGACTCATTAGACACTGACATGATAATGAAAACCCTTTGAATGATGATAGGCTCAATTGAATGATGACATGGACTGATATTTGGGCAAACCCTAAGCCTAATGCCTAGTGACCAAATTTTTCTTGAAGACTCACTGAAATGACAAAATTTTGACCTTGACACTTCAAAATCACTTTGTAAGAGCATGTTTGATCACTGGAGGAAGGCTGTAAAGACTGACACTAACATTGGCTCCAATGGGGATGGTAGCTCCTTGGAGGTGCCAAGAACCGCAGACCTCTGGGAGAGCAGACCAGTGCTTTCATCCATTGGGCGATGGAGTCAAAAACTCAAGCTGAAATGCATGACTGAAAACCGACTCAAACTAACTTAACAACAAGACTGAAAATGGACTAACAAAGGACTCATGACTCAACTAAAAACTGACTCAATACTTAAACACAATCGACCAACTAGAAAGATGCTCAAAAGGGAGCTTATTCATCACAACCTACTCTAACAGTTTCATTCATCACCTGATCAAGTGAAATGAAACAACCAATGCAACCAAGTAAGTATCTCATCTGTTGTTTGAAATCTCCGCAAGTTCTCACTTATGACCAACAAAAGAGAACTACTGAAAGGCAACTCCCATGACAACTTAGAAACAGATCCGTTGAATGATATGAATTCTCTATCCGCCTCCAAAAACACTGCATAAGGATCTTGAAGTTCATGCACATTGGAACTTAGCTCATCCAATGGATTACTTCTCGTTTCCTCATATGAATGCAAATTGTGATCTGAGCCTTGTGACGAGACCTCTGCTGAAAATGACAAAGAAACTGACTGCCGGATCAAATTCATATCAGCACATGTTTCAAGCTCACATGTGGTCAATGGAGAAAGACTTTGACTGCAAACCTCATCCAAAACATCAGCAATTGGATCATGAAAAACCTGAAAAGACTGCTGCAATGTATCCATTGAAAATGTATGACATCCTTCTAGCTGTTCATCTTTTTCTTGAGAGATTTTATGAGAATTCTGCCTTATAAACTGAAATGCTTCGAAACAAAAGGGTATAGAATCTTCCTGCATCATCAAATCATGTATTTCATCTGCCACACCTTCATCTGTAATCTGCCTTTCAATTTCATTTGGTAGCTGCAAATCTGATGCTACAGGCTGCTCAAGAATTTTGTCATCTGTCTCATCCTCAATATTTACACTGAGAAATTGCTGATTTGTTATAGGCTGTCCATTTAAAGATTTACTATACAACCTACACTTCAAAAACTGAAATGATTCGAAACAAAAAGGTAGGGAACCTTCTTGTATCATTTGATCAAATATGTCAACTTCCATGCCTTCATCTGCAACTTGACAACCAATGGCATTTGGGGGCTGCAAATCTGAATATGAGAAGTCTTGAACAAGGTTTTTATTGCCTTCAAGATGGTCTAGATCAAGACTTGTTGACAGTTGATTCCTAATTTCATGGAAGTTGTTTCTAATGAACTCAAATGAATCAAAACAAAGAGGCAAAGATCCTTCACTTACTTCAAAATTTGTTGCACTTTCCTCGTCACTGTCATAGCTGATATGTGATGGCTGAACATTGTATTCAAGCTGCTCAAAATGAACTTTTTCCTCCCACAAACTAGCTGCTGGTTCGTTTGCAAGATTAGCGTTTGTTTGGAGAACATAATCATCATCATACTGATCATAATGAGGCAAGTCATCATCAAACATACACATCATATCAACAACTCTCTCTTCTTCACAATGATATATAAAACAATCACTACGACAACTAGGGTAAGAAACAAAATGTTTTGGATCAGCAACTTGTTCTTCTTCAATCAGCGCGCCATGAACATCATAATCATTCCTTGAGTTGATCTTGTCCATCATCTTTTCCACTGCACTTACCAAAATGTCAAGCTTTACCTCTAGAGATGTTGATTCGGCCAGATCTATGTTTTTCATCTCTTCTTCCTTCATCCTTGCCCTTCGGATCAGCAGATGAGCCTCTACATTTACTGCACTGTTTTGCATCTCGTGAAGTGTTGCAATATCCCTTTCTCTCAGCTGAAACTCCATATCCGGATCAAAGGCACCCGGGTAGTGCAAGAGAGCAGATCTAGTAGTAGGTCTTATATCAACTGGCATTGAATAATAAACTTGGTTAAATCTGGCTGAAAACTGTTGTACTGTCTCCCCTGGCAATCTTTTCAGCTGGTTATACTCTTCTACAATCAAGAAAAGGTTCTGCTCGATCATCCACCTATCGAGAAAAACTTTGACAAACTGCTGGAAATCTGAGATGCTTGCATCAGGCAAGGCTTTGAACCAACTCTTCACTTTGGCTTGCAAAGAAAGAGAAAAAAGCCTTATACTAACATCTTCATCATCAACTTCAAAAAGATCTAGAAAATTCTCAAAATTTTGCACATGTTGCTCAGCGTTGACATTCTTACATTCACCATCAAACATCGGCAAGTATAGATCATATTTTTTGGGGAAAGCATGAAGAAAAGAAGGTAAAACAAGAGGTTTATACCGATCTGGAATTTTACAAGGTGTAGGGGTATGTACAGAAGGTATAGGATCAGTCTTGGTCTCTTGAGGTTCATCACAAAATTCGGAAAAAGGATCTTGATCAAGCTCAAAGGCATGCAAATCTTTGGTTTTTACAATCTTCAAAGGGAAAGAATCAACTGCAGGTCGAGGATCTCTTCTCAAACATAGTATACTTTGCAAAGCCTTCTTAACATTCTTGGGAAAAGAGAAGAAATAATTTATGACAAAGAACAAAATGTCTTGGATAAAATTCCAACTTGAATACCTGATATGTCCATGTTGTCCTTTCATGTTTCTGCTGGTCAGGATCGTCCTCCAGTGGAGTCTTTGGATCTGATCTCAAAACTGATTTAGAGTCGCCAAGTGAATGATTTCAGCCTTTCAAGTGTCTGATCGTTGTCCAACATCAACAATCAGATCTAAACTTGGTACATGTACTGGGGTAAAATGCAAATGAAGTGTTGTATTCACAAGCTCACGGAGATTGACTGAAGCAGCGTTTATTTACTAACGCTGATGTAAAACAAGAGCGTTTTCGAAGGCTACCTGGCGTAACTTCAGGCTCCGTCTAAGACTCATGAAAAAAACACATCAATGAGCAAAGGTTTAGATGTTCTTCCCAGTATGGTCGCCAGTATGTTAGCACTTGAAATTTCACCTCAGGCTGAAAAGGCAAATCTCAAAGCTACATCAAACCATTCAGCCTCGTAGCTAGCCCTACGGGGCAAGAGAAGGCTCTCTCCAGTCAATCTCGGCAAATCTTCAATGAGATGAGATGACCAATCAAAGGTAACACTGATATTAGGCTAGTAAACTGATTATAAAGGTTGATTTTGGGGTTTTTGGTGGCAAATTGAGGAGCTGCAATTTAGGGTGCGGGGATTTGACACAGTTTCTGCAGGGGGGTCTTTGGGGCAAGGTAGGAGCTTGTGTAGATGTCTTTAGCTGAAATGGATGATGTGGAAGAAAGATAAGAAGGCTAAAGAGAGCAAACAATGGATTTGAATTCTCTTTAGACAGTAGAAACCATAGAAATTAAACAAATTTGAAAGCAGAGCATGCAAGCATGAATTCTAACTTTATCACTTCATTTGTTTAATATGCAGCAGTATAGAAAGGAAATGAATCACATAAAAAAGCTTACAATAACATGAAGAGACACACCATCAACACAATGAGTCCACAAGAATCCCAATGATGACTGCAAAACCCTGGTCTTCCTTAGCCACGAATTGCAGAGATACAAGCAAAATATACAATGATAGTTCCTCCCTCAAGAGTCCAAACATGAAAATGAGCATGAAAGTACATAATATAGATGATCTAACCTCTTTCCCTGCCTCCATGGGTCGAGCTCACTATCCTAGGAGCTGTTTGAACAACTTCTAAACTAAGCACTACAAAATAGGCAGTCAAAACAACTTGCCTCTAAAAACTTGGAAACCAGTTCATACAGTCAATTTTACCCTTTTACATGAGAGAAACTTCTAGAAGAGTAAAACAAGGGTAAAAGTATCCAAAAAGTGCCACAAGTACAGTCAAAAGGACCACCATCGACCTCAGAAAGTCAAACTGGAGCTAAACTGCAAATTCTGGGCTGAACTGGTCAAATCTGGCACAAATTCCTCAACGGGTCGTGCACATCCTCCTCAACGGGTCGCGCACTTTGGAGCCCTGTTTGGAGGCCTTCACGGTGTCAGAATCAGGTGCAGGATAGCTCGTTGGAAAGGTCTCTGAGTTTACGTTCCAACCCAACTAGAATTTGTGGATTTGGAGGACATTTGCTCAGTCAAAAGTCAATTCTCCCAAGACTACTTCTGCAGCTCAAAAAAGGGGCAGAAAGTCAAAATTTGGCTGTATTTTGACCTTTTGGAGGCCCAAAACTCCATGAAAACTCAAGGTAATGGATGGGCATATGTAACTTTGCATGAAAAATCCAAAAATGCTGATTTTTTTCAAAACGGAGCTACGATGACAAAGGGTCTCACCGGGGGTGAGACCCGTTGAGAAGCCAAAACCTGTAAATTGCCCAAAAATGCCAAAAATGAGCCAAAACTCCCAAAAAAATTTGTGCTTGGTGCTGTGAAGAGGCTAATGAGTGTCATGATGAGTGAGAGAAGCCTCGGCCAAGATGCGGAGGGGATTGGTCTTTTTCTCCGTTTTAGTGCCTCGGTCAACCTCCTTTGAAACACTTTCATTTTCGCCTTGTAAAATCCACCCCTGCAAATCGGTCAAAGAGGTGGGCTCCTCTCGCTTATGATGACCGCCCTTTCCACCCTTATGAGGCCTCCTCTGTACCTCGACCTCTGTAGATGACGAATGGTCATCACTTTGCTCATAAGTTTCGGTTTTCGACATGGTTTAGGAGCAAAGTGGACCAATTGAACTGCTGCCTCTGCCTGCAAAAGTACTGAACTCTATGCTGTTTCAAGGGGAAAAAACATGAGGGGAATGTTAGGGGAGGGAACTTCTTAACAAGGAATGGGAATATATGAAAATAATAGGGAATTTCAAGGGAAACTTTACAAATTGTCATGCAAATAGAAACACATTTTAACATTGGGAAATCATTTGCAAAGAACATCTCATATGGGACAAAAACATGTATGATAGTGAACATGGAAGGGGCATACATATATCAATAGGGACATAGGGACACCATACACCAAGTTTACTTATAGGAGTTCATATGTATCATAAGGCAAATTTTTTGATAAGGAGTACATGTACATTGTTTTAACATAGAGGGAAGGTTTTCATGTACAAGGGGATGCCAAGGGCATGTAGGGGTTATGTACATGACTCTAGATATACAGCAACATTTATTTTCACATGACTCTTTTCTTTATTTGCAAATGCATCTTTTCTTTTTGTTCTATTTTTGCATGTGTATGGTAGAGGGAATTAGGGTTTTGTGTGCTTGTGAGAGGGGTAGGGTTTATAGCTTAGGGATGGGGGAAAAAGTCAACATTTTATGTACAAATAATATGGGACAGAGATGCAAGCATGACTATGACTGAAAAATGAAAAGAGGGAAGGGACCAAATGGGACAAAATCACTTGAAACAGTCACAAAACCCTAGCATTTTACAAACATTATCAAGCAGCCATATAAGTCTTTTTCATTCGCATGATTTGAGGTTAAAATCATAGCATGAGGGCTTACATCCATCACCAACCTCCAAAACAATGTGTAAAGAGCCTGTCTTGAACAAATTTGATGATTTGGAGGAATATTGGGCAATTTTTTTGAAGTTTACAGCAAGACAGCTCAACGGGTCGTGCACCTTGCCCAACGGGTCGCGCACCTCTGGCTCAACGGGTCGCACACCTTGCAGGAGGCTTTTGGAGGCCTTCCCGGTGTTGGAATTGGGCACAGAATAGCTCGTTGGAAAGGTCTTTGAGTCTAATTTCCAACCCAAGTATAATTTTTCAATTTGGAGTTGATTTGACCTGTTAAAAATCAAATCTCCCAAGACTGGTCAAAACGTGCCAAATGAGGCTGCCTGAAAGAAGAGTACTGTTGCAGTCAACTTTTGAATGCCTTCCTCAACCCCAAATTGAGCTCATGATAGCTCATTGGAAATATATTTGTGTCTAGTTATCATTTTACCCATCAAGAAAATCATTTGGCCAACCAAGCTAGGAGAAAACTTGATTTTCCCAAGGTCACTTCAAAGGTGTCTTTGATTCTCTTGAGGCAACGGTATTCTTGACATTTCTCTCAAACCATGACACCTGTGCAAAACGTGAAGGAGGTTTTTCTTCCTTAGCATGTTGTGGACAAAAATCTCTCTCAGTTTTCCAAAATTCATCTTTGACTGCTCTGAAACATCATTTGAGTGAAACTTGCCCCGATGTGTGAAACAAGGAATTTTGTCGAAATGAAGCGAAATGAAGGGGATAAGGTGCTTCTAAATTCTTGGGGAAATTTTGGGGAGTGAGGAGGGATGCTAGGAAGCAGGGGAAAGTGGAATCTCAGTGATTGAGTGAGGGGAAGGGGTCCAAAAGGGCAAAACACAGGCCCAACCTAGAAAATTGCCAGGTTGTAGCTAGAAACTAGGGTTTGTGGAAAAATGAGGAATTTGGCGGATCTAAGGGATGGGAAGTGTTTAATAAGGTACTTTAAGGATAGGGGAAGGTGTATGAACATCAGGATACAAGTTTTGCCGATAACTTGACCGTCCAAGGGAAATTGGCTTTAAAACCCTAGGAGAGGGAAATGACCTTGCCTAGGCACAACTGAAGCATGAACAAGATGTAAAATGACTCATTAGACACTGACATGATAATTACAACCCTCTGAATGATGATAGTCTCAGCTGAATGATGACATGGACTGATATTTGGGCAAACCCTAAGCCTAATTCCTAGTGACCAAATTTTTCTTGAAGACTCACTGAAATGACAAAATTTTGACCTTGACACTTCAAAATCACTTTGTAAGAGCATGTTTGATCACTGGAGGAAGGCTGTAAAGACTAACACTAACACGGTGAATACTAAAAGTAAGAAGAAATCCTCAAAGAATTCTTCTCCAATAATAACCTTACCAGACTCCCCGACAGGAGAGTCTTCTCCTGAAATTACCGCCGACATTCACGCTGTAGAGTCATCTACGGCTAAATCAAAAAACGGTGGTAAGAAGAAAGGCAAGAAGAAGGATAAAGCAGACAAGGCTCCAAAGGAGAAAAAAGAGAAGTCGGAATCTAACGACGAAAAGCGCAAACCACGTTATCCTTGTTTAATTTGTGAAGAAGATCATTTCACAAGAGATTTCCCTCATCGGGCAGAGGTTGTGAAAATCGTTAAAGGTTCCCCAACTCCTGCTATTTTGAAAGATCCATTTCCAAAGCAAGAGAGTAAAATGATAGGTTCTTCCTCGAGTGCCATTGAAGAACCCATATTGATGATGTCTCATGTATGGATTGCGACTCGATCACAAGATTATGGTAGTAAAAGTCCTCTTGATGGATCGAAAGAAGCATAATCTTCTCGTTCAAATCCATCAACCTCAGCTCCCGGTTCCGATCCACTACAGATCGAGAAACCTAACCCTGACTTAGTAATAAAACCGCCCGCCAAGGGTGTACTTCGAAGGTCTGCTTTCAATCCACATGCGAGAGCGGCCCAGAATTACAACATTGTTGAGGATTTAGCTGTTTCACCCTCAGCAATGTCGGCTTTAGAAGTGCTGCAATCATGCCCAGCACAGAGAAAATTACTTTTGTCGGCTATAGGAGCTGTTTTTTTCAGGACCCAAACCTGATAATCTTTGATCTAGAAAATAGTACACCGCGTCTCCCTCATCAGATGGCTTTCCAGATTCCAGTGATAGTAAAAAACATGCCTATTCATCGCACTGTAATTGATGAGGGAGCTTCCACGTGTATTATGTCGATTCAGTGTTGGAGATCGCTTGGTTCTCCTTCACTGAACCAATCCCCGACGATTCTTAAGGCCTTTGATGGCCGTGGGTTCCATCCGTTTGGCATTCTACAGGATTTTCCTATAGGGGTTGAAGGAAAAACCATTAGTCTGGATGTGGAGGTGGTTGATGCCCCTCTAGACTACAACCTTCTTTTGGGTCGCAGTTGGTCTTACGCTATGACAGCGGTTGTGTCATCGGTCTTCAGAGTTATAAAGTTTCCACACAATGGTAAGATCGTGACGATAGACCAGCTGGCTTACTTTTCATCCGACCCAGCCTCTTCAGAGAGTATCCAGCATGTCGGTAAAACAACTATCCCTTACAAGGATGTTGGTGTAGGATTAGTTAAAGATTCTGGTTTACTGGGAACTTTTCCTTTCCCTCCAATCAACGCAGACCCTTCATTCGCAACCATTCATATGATTACTTCAGACACTATTATCTATGATGATCCTTGGATTGTCCCATCTGAATCTGAGATAGACTCATTCCGTAATGAAATGCCTTTGAGTCCATATGAAATTGCTTATGAGGCCGTGCAGTCTTTTTCCGACTCAAGTTCAACCCAAATCGACCAAATGAATGTGGTCCGTGAGGAATCACTTTTCACATCGACCTCAGAACGGATAACGTTTCCTGAAGTTGTGTCATCTGACGAACAACTTCGCGAAATCCTAAGTGTAGGCGATCTACCATGGGAAGATCTTCATCATAGATCTTCGTTTTTACCTGAGGGTGATGACCTTGAAAATGATTTTTCATCAATTTTTACAGCTGAGCACGTCAAGGACGCTCAGAATCCCATGAAACATCCTGATTCGGAGTTGAATTTGGGAAACATTTCCCAAACTATTGCCATTGACATTTCAGTCAAAACCGGAATTATTGAGAACATTCATATAGGTGCCTCGTGTACAGATGACAAAATTCAAACATACAAGGTCCTATTTCAAGAATTCTGCGACGTGTTTGCCTGGTCCTATGAAGAAATGCCAGGAATTGATCCCTCCATTTTTGTTCATGAAATCAAGACCTACCCGGACGCTAAACTCGTTCGGCAACGTCTACGTCAAATACACCCTAGGAAAGCAGCTGCGATTAAAGCAGAAGTCGAGAAGCTGTTGAAAGCAGGTTTCATTTATCCGATCCCGTTAACAGATTGGGTATTGAATATTGTTCCGGTTAACAAGAAACAAAGAACAATAAGAATATGCATTGACTATAGGGATATAAATCGTGCTTGTCCAAAAGACAACTATCCTACGCCCTATATCGATCAAATAATTGATGATTGTGCCGGCAGTGAAATATTTTCCTTTATGGACGGTTTTTCTGGTTACAACCATATCAATATTCTACCTGCCGATCAACCAAACACGGCTTTCATTTGTCCCTGGGGGACATTTGCTTACTGCAAATTACCTTTTCGACTTAAGAACGCCGGAGCCACTTTCCAACGGGCAATGTCTTACGCGTTTCACGACATCAAGCACATTGTGCAACCGTATCTCGATGATTTGCCTGCTCATTCTTTACATCGAGCTGATCACCTTGTTCACTTACGCGCTATTTTTATGAGGTGTCGGCATTATCGAATTCATTTGAACCCACACAAATGTGTCTTCTGCATAGAAGTGGGACGATTGCTAGGATTTGTCGTTTCAAAAGCTGGCATCCGCGTCGATCCCTCGAAGGTCGAAGCTATCATCAAATTGCCTCCTCCTTCGAGTTTGCGCCAACTCCAAAGTTTGCAGGGGAAAGCAAACTTTTTACGTCGATTCATTCCTAACTACGCCGAGGTTACAAAGGGTTTTACCCGGTTGTTGAAACAAAATGCACAATTCTCTTGGGATGAGATAGCTCAGAAGTATTTTGATGCACTTAAGCACGCGTTGACCCATGCACCATTGCTGCATCCTCCCAACTACAACCAGGACTACTTTTTGCATCTCGCCGCCTCCCACTCCACCATTGGAATGGTCTTAGTTCAGGAAGACGAATTCGGAACGGAACATGTGATATATTATCTTAGTAGGACGTTAAATCCCACTAAGCTAAAATATTCGCATGTGGAGAAATTGGCCCTGGCAGCTGTTCAGGCTGTCCAACGTTTTCATCATTACATTCTTCTCCGTAAAACTACAGTGATTTCGGATTGCAACCCTATGATCTATATTCTGACTAAACAATTGCTAGGGGGCAAGTACTCCAAATGGATTGTTATCCTGCAGGAGTTCGATTTGGAGTTCGAGAAGTCCAAGTCTAAGAAATCCTTAGTTTTTTTCCGATTTAATGTGTGATTTCCCGCGTGCTGACACAGAAACAGTGGCAGAAGAGCCCATTGTGGACGAATCTTTGTTTCTTATCAGCACTTTAGATCCGTGGTATGGGGATATAATCGTCTATCTCCAAACCCAATCCTTTCGGCCTGAAGCTTCAAAGTCGGAACGTCGGAAAATTCGATTCCAGTCCCAACAGTACAAAATTATTGGAGAAACTCTTTATCGTCGTGGGGCGGACTTGGTTTTTCGTCGTTGCTTAACTCATGAAGAGGCAGAAAGGGTTCTCAATGACTGTCATTCTGGAGCATGTGGCGGTCATATGTCTGGGTATGCCACAGCTCAGAAGGTGTTGCGTGCAGGCCATTTCTGGCCGTCCATGTTTAAAGATTGTATCATTGCGGTCTGAAAATGCCACAACTGTCAAGTGTTTGATCGCAAGATGCACGCACCACCTGCTCCTCTCCACCCTATAATTGCCGTTGGTCCTTTTTCTAAATGGGGTATCGATTTTATTACATGTAACCCTCACTCGGCCGGGGGGCATGCGTATATCATCCTTGCGGTTGATTATTTTACTAAGTGGGCCGAGGCGATGCCTACATTTGAGGCAGATGGCAAGACAGCTGCGATTTTCGTATTCAATCATATTATTTCTAGGTTTGGTGTCCCACAAGCGATAATCACTGACCATTGGTGCCATTTTCGAAACATTATGATGACAGAACTTACAAGCCAGCTTGGTTTACGCCATGATAGTTCTACTCCTTATTATCCGCAAGCAAACGGCTTGGTTGAATCCATCAACAAAGTTCTAGTTATCATGATCCGACGAATCATTGGTATTCATCGGTCGAATTGGCATAACATGTTATTTTCAGCGCTTTGGGCGTACCGAACCTCAGTGAAAACATCAACAGGGTTCACTCCTTTCCAACTATCGAAATCCCATCACTTCAAATGGCTATCGAATTACTCCCAGCTACTTCCGAAGAGGAGAAGCGTCTGTTATACTTAGCTAAATTAGATGAGACTCGACGTGACGCTGCTTTGGCAATCGAGACTCACGCAAAAAGGATGAAAGCTCAGTATGATCGTAACGTGACCCCTCTTAATTTTTCGGAAGGAGACCTAGTGCTATTATATGATCAAGCTAATGATAAATTAGGCGCTGGAAAATTCGTTCCTATGTGGCATGGGCCCTACATTGTCAAGCGAAAGCTAGCAAAAGGGGCCTATGAGCTGGTAGATTTTGATGGGGACTCTTTGGGTAAGCTCAGAAATGGACTTTACCTAAAGAGGTATTATGCTTAAATGTTGGGTATGGAGATTTAGTTAGGTTAGTTAGGTTAATTTTTCTTTCTAGCTGGTGTGTTTTGTTAAGTTTAGACAGTGTGCTTAGCTTAGAGAGTGTGTTTTTCGTCGTTATTCTGGCTTATCTTGGTTTTACTCTTGATATTGCAGATGTCGACGCCTCTCCAAACGTACATTGGATTTGCTGATGGTGCTTGTCGTAATACATGGAATATCTCTTCCGCAGCTTGGGTTATCTATTCGCCCTCTGACGAGTTAGTTTCTATGCATGGGGTGAGCCTCGGTCAAACAACAAACAACATTGCAGAATACAGTGCAGTGATTGAATTATTATCTGAATCTATTTCATTTGGGATTCGGAGTTTGATAGTGAGGTTAGATTCTGAACTCGTTGTATTACAGCTTAATAGAGTCTATGCCATTAGAAATCCAGTGTTATTAAGATTGTTTTTGAGGGTGCGTCTCTTGGAACGTGAATTTGATTACATTGAATATCAACATATTCCAAGGTCTTTAAATACATTGGCAGATGCAATGGCGTCTCGAATGTTAAATAGACATTTGTAACAATCATAAATGTAAATTTATAAACATTTCATCACACATGTTTAACAAAATAAGCCGGTAATAATGATATATATAGATAGGAGTGTGTCAAAAATATACATTGTCTTCGATCATAGGTTGAAAAACACCTTATGATCGACAAAAATGATAAGTACAAAAAACCAAAAATTTCACATGTGTCTACAAAAAGTGACTAGCCAATCACTGGTGGTGCTCTCTATATGAGACCACTGCCCGCGCTACCCTACACAGGAACCTCCTGAAAGGTCTTGGGACTGCGACCACATAGCGCTGAAGTCGGATAGGAATATCGTCTATAGTCGTCTCTGGTATGTCCGTCGTGAGACGCTCTAAGTCCTGTTCCAGCTCGCCTAAGGTCTCTGTGGCCGCATCCTGTGGGGCTGGTGCTGGTGCAACTGGTACTCTTCTCTCAAAAGCCCGGAGATTGGCCGGACGCCGTGGGCCTACATCTGCATTTTGAAAATTTTTTGCTGTCAGTTTTGAGACGATATATAAAAAACAAAAAAAAATAGATAATTTAAAAACTTGTGAAAAATGAAGTACCTCTGTCATCCCATTGTTCTCCCTGTGGAAGAACCATGTCCGGATCATTGCGAAAATCTACTCCGGCATAAGGAAAATCCTGAATCGCAAAGACCTGGCTCTCCAACCAGTGAAAGTAACCCGCAAGAAATCGGACAACTCCTGCTCCCTCATCAAGATGCCGGGCCATTACCGAAACCCATCGCGTCAACTTAGGCTCCCGAGGAGGCCCAACTAGAACAGTAAGATGCTGGGGGATCAGCATTGGAACTCTCTCTAGGGAAAAGCTCACAACTAAAGGCCCATACCCAAAGGTCTTCAATTGTTCGTTCTTTGCCCTAGTCAGTTGGCCCTTCATATTGGCCAACACAGCATCGCACCAGTTGAAAATGGTGCCTCGGAAGCAATCTATAGCCATCCGCATTTGGGAACCAGTGGCTATGTGCAAAGCGGCAGCACCGCAAAGTCTGGTAACTGTAAAGGCAATTACCATAAGTTCAGGTCGGGATATGTATTTGATTTCTATCCCCTTCTCCTGGTTTTGATTGTTGCACCACTCTAGCAGGAGACTAGCAAGGGATTGGCCACCCGGCCTAGTCCCGAATAGAGACAGTTGCTCGCCCCTGTTAGGCAAGCCAGTGAGAAAATATATGTCGGAGGACTCTATCTCAAGCTGGTGTTCTCCGATGTAGAAACATTGATCCTGAATATTCCACCTTTCAACCAGCCACTCTAAGAATGGCACCTGGGCCCTCATGCCAGGTATGGCCCAGTACTTGTAGAGACCGCATGCCTTTAAAGCATCAATGGAAGGTTGATGACCTATTGCGACCAAATCGACATCTTCGTGCTCTCTTTCACGCCAATCTAGCATGGTGGGCAATCTACACACCAAAAAACATTGATTAGAATTCATTAAATCAAATTTTGATGGTTAAGTTTTGAGTTTGGGTTTTGAAAATCCGCTTTGCGCGGAGTACGCACCCCACGTTCAGAAAACAAAGCGTGGGTACGCAGCTGTTCTGAAGGTGGGCTGCGTACTTCGACCATTTTCCCATATACGAAAATGTCGGGGTACGCAGGTCACCCATGAGGCACCTGCATCCCCCGAAAAGCGGACCCTAAAACCCCAAACCCTCCAAAAAATAAAACTAAAACTTAAAATGGAATTCTAAACAGATGAAATTGAAGAGGAGGATGTTGTGAAATACCTGAAAAAGACGGCGCTCGATTCCGACGGTCGGATTCTCCGCAAAGTCCACGGGAAGTTTCTTGTCAAAAACCCTTTTCTCACCCTCAACAGTAAAATGGTAAAAATGACATGGTAAAAAGTCTTTTTATAGGTTTTTTGGATAAATGAATGCTAAGTTTGTTTATTTTTCACCATGAAGGGATATTTTTCAATGTATTTTTGCCCATCTTAAACAGGTATGAGTAATGTGTTGTTTTTGTGCAGGACAAAAGGACTTTAGGGTAAAATCATCATTTTTCATGAACCAAGACATCAGAGTCATCTTTTAAGCCCTTTTCTGACTCCTAAAACATGAAAAGATTGCCGAGCGTTTCTTTTACACTCGTTAAAACAGAATTAAAAGAAGGTCCCCTTATAGCTCTTTTCTGACTGTAAAAACAGGAAAAGATCGCCGGATTTTTGTCGTTTCAAATTCGATACTGGAAATAAAACGACATGCCTCTGATCGCTTTTTACTTTTCAGGTCAAAGGCATTAATCATGAAAGTACTCCTTGGTCGCAAGATCAAGCGGTTCTCTCAGGTATTATTTTATACTTTTTTGGGCTTGGGAGACACAAATTTACGAAAAAGTTCACCTTGGAGTCTTCTTTAGTTTTTTCAGACTCTCTAAAATTGAAAAACGCCGAGTTTCTCCTATACTGGACTCGTTAAAATTTCACAGTAAAGGACCTGTTCGATTACAAACAGGAACGGACCACTCCTTCTTAGGGTCCGAATCTAAACTAAGTTGGACTCATCCGAAGGATGAGCTTATAATCAAGCATATGTTATCCTCCTCAAGCTTGTAAAAAATAAAGAGGTACTTGCCAGAAATGGTGGGGGAAAAGAGAGAAGAATGAACCTATTTGTTATTCTTTGTTACAGAAGAACCTTATCACCGCTCTTGAACATGACACGTTTCATTCATCTGGGTTGGGAAATCCTTTGCCTTAAAGCTGATAAAACCACTTTGAAAGTCTTCAACCGTTTCGGGGTATTAACTTTGGGCCAATCGTCACCAAGCCATCTGTCGTGTCGTTATGTGTTCAAGAGGTCTCTGCAAATAAATCATTCATATGCAAAATACTTGTCATCCATTTGACCATCCCTGAGTCAGTCCTTACAGCAACATTTCTTCAACTTGAACAGTGATTTCGTGTTGTGGGCTTGCCTACAACGGGTCGCTTTCTATCGACATCAGCACATTATCTAGAAAGATGACTTAGAAATCGTCAGTACCTTGAAGTTTGCATGCATCAATGGCAGGTTTCTCGCCTTTGACGACAGTTTACATCATTGACTTTCGATCAAAGGATTCCATGACGTGTTCAACATCAACCCATTCATTCACATTTCATGGATTGTATTGGGTACTTTGAGAACCATTGACATCACTGGTGGTCTCTCTCACACTTGTTAACAGTTTACATCATCGACTGGTAATCAAGTGGTTTCTACCATGTTCGACATCAACTCATTTATTCGCATGGATAGAATCATACCAATTCAGGAAGTAGAGATGAAGACCCTGGATCTAGTTTCCACCATCTAGGCTGCAAGGAGTTTTGTACTCATTATATAGTAGACTAACCATAAACAGATGGCTGCGTCCATACTGTGACTACAAAAGTCTACGATTGTGATGTACTGAAAAATCATTCTTGTATTAGAGCAGTAGTTAGATTGTTAGTTAAAGTTTTCAATCTGAGTATGGGAATGCCTACCTCAGCGATAATATCATCTTATATATGTATTTTGTGTTGAATATTTGCAGGTTCTGACCGGGCCCTCCGCAAGATACTCCTTGAAATGATAAAGTACTTCACCCTTCCTAGATCATATAAAACCCTAATCTACTACAGGCTTCGCACTTTAGGGGGAAATCTGTTACACTAAAAAATGTCACCATGACTATTTGCAGTTAGTATGGTTCCATCCGCTGTCATACTATCCTCCTTGGCAAGTCTCATACCTCTGCTCTTCATGTTAAGCTTCAAGAAAGAGAGAAAAGTCATTTAAAGTCAATTATCTCTGGTACGCAGTTTCTCTTAGCCTTACCTGCATGTACGCAACCCAAGTTCACAATACCTGCGTACTTGTACGCTCTGTATGTAAAGGGGTGGGTGCGTACCCCTGTAAAGGTCAAAAGGCGCGAGTTTCATCTTAAAAAAGTTACTTGTGGTCATTTCTAGAGTCTTCTAGAAGCTTTTTTGACGTGTATGAAGCGCCTCCAGATGGTTCATGTATCCCTACCAAAGAGGAACTTATCCCATCAAGAGGGGAGCTATCCCATCCAAAGAGGGGCTTATCCCATTGATGGTGGACCTGAATAACTTCCTCTAGAGCACTATAAATACAGGCATTGGGCCAAAGGGAGGGGAGGTTGAAAGCTGAACATTCCTAAGGGTAGATGCTGCTGGAATTAGGACTTCCTTGTAGAAGCTTGTGAGGAGAGATTACCATCTTTGCTTGTTTCATTTGGAAGTGGGTGAGCTGATCAGAGTAAAGGAGAACTCTTGTGGACCCTGGGAGGGACTTGCACAACACCAAGGCTCAGGTTGTAATGGTTCCTTTTGTTACCTTTTAATACAAATAAGTCCATTCTTCTCAACAATTTGTTATTTATGAGTTGTTTCATATACTCCTTGGTCTATATGTTAAATATGTTTTATTTTATGTGATATTCAGGTGCTATTTAATCGTTTGATTGTTAGTGAATGCAGGTTTCGAAGGGAAGGAGGAGCTCATCCGGATCAATGAAGCTGGACTACTACAACAGCGTTGGGTTACAGATAGGATCTAAACACTTGATTTCTCATATTGTAAATGCATATTTAGTGAAGGATTGCTCTTATTTGTCTTGTTTGTCACTAGAAAGTCTTAGGCTTCTAGGGAGGTTGGTTGTGTCCGCACTAACGACTCTTTCCGTATGACACTCATCTTATGATCCTTTTGTATATCCCTTCTTGGACTTCTTCGATGGGAAATTAGTTGCATAATGTCCCATCTCGTGACAATTAAAGCATCTCACTTTAGACTTGTCACCCTTCTTCCCTCCATGAGAAGAACTTGATTTGGAATGGGAAGCCTTCCCCTTCCTTTTCCTTTCCTTACTTGCTAAGGAAAGAATTTCTTCATCATCATTCTTTGATGAAGAACCATCTCATGTGCTCCTCCTGATCTCCTCCAACATCAGATCCAATCACAATCGTTCCCAATACGACAGTTTCTCCTTTCCATTCACAGAGTCTTGGTAGTTATTCCAACTCTTTGGAAGGCCGAGGAGAGCAAGGCTCACCATATCATCATCAGTAGTAGTTATTCCCACACTACCAAGCTCATCTCTGCAGGTGGTGAGCTTATTCAGATATGTGGAAATAGTATCGCCCTTCTCCATCTTGATTTTCCGAAGCTTATCCTTGAGCGCCAATTTCCTCTGGTTGCTATTGTTCTGGTAGAGGTCTTTCAATGTCTTCCACATTGAAAATGGAGTATCCTTCCCATGGAGACTCAAGACAATATGGTCTCGAACTCCCTCCAGGATGATTTGTCTCGCCTTCACCACACACTTCTTCCACTTAGCCAACTCTTGTGCATTAGTTGTAGCTAGCTTTGGGATTTCTTGATCAATGAAATCCTTCAAGCCATTTTCTTCTAATACAACTTCCATTCTATCTTTCCATGCTATGTAATTTGAGCTACCTTCCAAGGCATACTCGAGTCTCAAGCTGTAGAATGCCATTGACCAACCTAAAGTATGATATGAATTTGATTTGCACTTGTAACCCTGAACTTCAAACTTCGAATTCTCTTCTTAGTATACTGTTCACAGCTTCGATAACCTTTGCTTCGATACCATGTAGAATTTCCTACAATTTCTTTACAAATGTACCTTTGAGATCTATGTAGAAAATCTAACTGTAGATTAACTCAATAATGCAATATACCAAAGCAAAATACTATAATCTACTTCTACTATCAAACTTGTGGAAGCTTAAAGATCGAGATGAATCAAAGCTGAACACATATAACCATAAGAAGAAGAATCAATACACATGAAACACAGAAAATACTCAAGGGAAAGCCTTAGCTAAAAACCCCACTATATGTATTATCATACAAGTGGAAATATATCAGGATTACACAAAGCCTTAGCTCTCACAATTAGCAAGCTCTCAGTACAATCCCTCACAGATGCTCACAGACAAAATAGATTGCTAATAAGCCTTCTCCTCTACTCTCCAAGCTCCTATTTCCTTGCGTTGTTTCTCCTGGGTGATCCTACTGTTACCAAGTGTAACACTAATTGTTATAGACATTTTTGGGCACTACAACCCCAAGCATGAAATGTCCATAAACCAATTGCTCCTAAGTCCCTAAAAGTGTTGTTCTAACCCCTAAAGGAACAAGGTCAACTGATTACAGCTTCTCCCAGAAGTTCTCCATGAAAAACTGCTCAGAATTGGTCAAAACAGGATCATTTCAGCTGCTCCATAGGCAAAGTTCGTTGCATCTCACCTAAAAACACTGTGTGGGTGCGTTGCATTTCAAAAAGCCCTTCTATGGGGTGCGATGGGTGAGAAGTGACAAATGGCAGTGTCATTCCGCGAGGTGGAGAGGCAATGGAAGCTTCCAGAAACTTCTCCTGTGACACTTGCCTCTCTGAATTCAACCAAGGATGAGTAAGAGATCATCAATCTCCAAGTGGAAGCAAGAACTATCAGAGGGAAGACACTAATAAAATCACAAGCTGACCCATCTCCCTTATAGATATCTATATATGGATCCCTCATCCCAGAGATCCAGAGGCTAGAATTTTGTATATTGTAAGGAATTGTTGTTGGTTTCTTGAGACAACATCAGATTGTTGGGTGATCTAAGCTTTGTATGAGGTGAAGAGGGGCTTCCTTGCTGAGAGGATGATGCTGGGTTAGAACAACTGGTTGTAACTCCCCTTGGCTCTTTCTTGTTTATCAATAAAAGATATTCAAGTTTTCCTCCATACTCTTGTGTCATTCATGTTTGCTGCATTTGTATGGTCAATTTACATCTGATCCTAGATTGTTTATGATTATAGATCCATGTTCTTGTATAGTGCTATGCTACTGTGATCTTACAGGTACTCTGTGAAGCTGGGCGTGAAAGGGAACAAGTAGCGAAAGACTATCAAGAGAGAGAGGAATCGAACTAGGAGATTAGCGCAAGACAGAGGTTGGTCTTCTTTGTTCTTCTCTCATCTATACTTCATAAAGGAAAGACGAAAGTAGCTTTGTTTTGTTTGTTTCTAAGGTAGCTATCACACCTTAGTGGGATAAGCAGTTCTGTGTAGACACTTTTCCCTGTAACAAAATGGCGACTCCACTGGGGACGAATTAGTTTGTTTGTTTATCTTCCTTGTTGTCTATTTTATAAACTTACAGACGGAGCCTGAAGTCGAGCCAGGTAGCTTTCAAACTGCATTTGCTATGCAAATGCAAAGTAGATAAATGCCGCTTCAGTCAATCTCCGGGATTTGTTTATAAATTAAACAACTGATTTACGAACTCTCTGATTGCCCTTTGTGATAGCTCTTAGATCCTCCTTAGATCTACCCCTGATTGTTGCATTACTGATTACCATTTGCTCGGCCAAAACCCATGAACTGAACTGCAAACTGTGACCCGGAACCCAAGCAAAGTCTTGTCTCTGGCCCAGCGCAGGTACTGTTCTGAGAATCTGAAATTCAGCGCACTTCCCGAGTGTAGTAGGTGCGCTGCATTTCAAATTCCCTGTGTTACAGGTGCGCTGATCAGACTAGGCATTGTTCAGTTTTGGTTTCTGTAGTTCATTCTTTCCAGTTCTATTCATGAATTTTGTTGCCTGTGATCAGTATATCTCTGTTTGAAACTCCTTTTCTTTGCTGTTATTCCGCCTCCTTTGTACAAAAGAACTGTAAATGTTTTTGTGTGTTTGTTGAGTCATTTTCAGTTCTCCTTTGCAAAAGTAGTGTAATCGTATTGTCGTCCTTTGATTTGAAAGTGTCGCAAGTGTCGTTTTCAAGCATAGGAAAGAGTTTGATTACTGTAGATAGTCGATTATCCTATTACTATTGTTTTTGGTCTGAATTTGTAATTTTTCTAGTGTCGAAAACAAGTATTCATTTCCAAATCGTAAGGTGTTGTGATTGCCTCTATTTTTTATTTCGAAAAGAAACTTGTTGATAACTGTCACTTGAAAAGTAATTCAGATTTGTGCTTCAACTTTCTTTTTATCATTTACATACTAAGAAAGTCAAAAACAAATACATGCATGTGCATTTGCATTTAGACTGTCTGATTGGTTTGATTTAGGAAAGTGCATTTAGAGTGTGCTCTTTGCTCTTTGCGAAAGAATACTGTCTCTCTTTCCTTAGTGGCTAGGATTTTCATTGCACAAAGAAGATAAAAGACTGTTTGTCACCTTAGATTGCATTTTAGGAATTACACATCTACATCTCGTGGTGAACCTAAAAGGAAAAATTCATAAACAAGATCAACTATAAAATAAATTCAATGAATCTAACAACGATTTGGAACCTAATGCACAACATTTAGAAGTCTAGGCTAGAGACATATTCCGGCGTCGTAAAGCATGGTAACTGTTGTTCTCACTGATGGTTGGGTGATTCCTCCAATTTGAGACGATAAGTGCCAGTACGGACTTGTGCTCCCACGTACCATCAAGTATATTTTGGGAGACCCCAATAGGCATAATCCTTTATCCATAGGAAGCCGTGTCTGCCGCCCTATCGATCGCAATGCACTGAACACAACATTCGGGAAGATTGACTGCCGTACCGTAAAAAGTATTCAACAGTTTTGTGATTGGTTTGGTAATCCCTCTACCTAGATTTCTGGAGCAGTCCCTTTCGTTCCATTTTAGACTCCTTAACGGAAAAGGTCCATCTGAGCACTTGTCACTTCAGACTCATTAAAAATCGAAGGTGACTAGAGTCATCTTTTGTTTTTTCTCGACTCTTAAAAATTGAAAAAACAAGTTGTGTCAAAGCGTCTAAAATTTATTTTGAACGGAATAATCATCACCCTTTCCTACGTTGATCTTAGGTTGAGAAAATGGAACCCACCAACCAAGGAATTCCCCTTGGAGGAAATCCTAGTCCTTTCTCCTCTTGGGGAGATGTTGGTGCACCCCATATGGCCACATTGTCACTTCCAGGATTGACAATCGGCTTGCTCGTATGGCTCTTCTCAACCTCTGTCGTTCAAAACACTGCAATTCCTGAACAATCGAGTCAGCAACTAGATGAATCCAGAGTCACCCCCAACCCTCTACTTCCTCCAATTCTTCCTCTCCTCCTTCCTCTTCGCTTGATGGGGCTGGTAAAGCCAAAAATCAAGTACCTGAGAAGAAGAAGGAAAAGAAGAAGAAAGAGAAGAAGAAGAAGGAGCCAAAAGCGAAAGGGGGCAACCAAGCGTCGTCTAGCGAAAATCCAGACACTGCACCGACCAGGCCTAAATCGCCATGTGTCATTTGCAAAGGAGACCAATATCATAGAGATTGTCCTTGCATCCCTCGGATCTTAAGGGACTGGTCTCCTCGTTTGCACAACCCGGTGTCGTCAACCTCTGATGATCATGTTGAAAACACACCGTCGACTAGTGAAAGTGAAGCCCGAGGACAAAAAGGAAAATACAGATATCCTTGTAAATTGTGCGAAGGTGATCATGCCGTCCACCGTTGTCCCTTCTTAGACGAGGCTAAAAGAGTTTTGGATGATCGTCCGGTTTCACCATTACGACTTCCTCCTGGATATAAAAAACTCTTGCCGAGTCCGTCACTAGTTGAAAAACCAGCTGACCCGCCCAGATGGTCGGCTGAAGCATCTATCATTGAAGACAAACCATCTAAACCCATACCAGACGAAAGTCAAAAGGTCAAGGCGGCAGTTGACCCGGTCTTGCCTTCAGAGGTTCCGTCTTCAGATGATACAATCACAGAAGAGAATAAGGATGACACTGTCCAAATTCTTTTCGTAAGCACAGACTCCGATGAACATGGGGGCAATTTACCCATTCCTTTACCGCAGGAAGGAAGTTCGTCAGAGTCATACCCGGCCGTCTATTCGGTCCCACCTCCAAGCAACCTAGTTGTCTCCTTCGACTGGAATCAGCTAGGCAGACCCCGTTTACCAGCTAGTGTACCATTCCGGATTATTGCTCAAGTATATAGAATGGTTATGGCTGGTACCATCATAGATGAAGGGGCTTCTGTGAGTATCCTTTCCTCGACTGCTTGGAAAGCGCTTGGTTCGCCATCGCTTTTTCCTGAGATGAGAAATCTAACAGGCTTTGACAAAGGAACCAGTCAACCGTTAGGGATCCTTCCCAATGTGCCCATAACATTGAGAGGGAAAACCATTCAAATGAATGTAATGGTAGTTCAAGGACCCCTGGATTATAATCTACTCCTTGGACGAGACTATATTTATCGCATGGGAGCCATTGTCTCATCACTCTTTAGATTGATGTGTTTTCCACACGAAGGAAGAGTGGTCAAGCTCGTAGACCAACTTTCATTTCCCAAATCACACAGAGCAAATAGTCATATACCATCCCTAAATGGTCTTTCCACACAAGGAATGTCCCATAAATCTCCAGTCCGTCCAGCTGATGAGCGCGAGTGATTCGGGAGACATGACTGAAACCCAGGGGGCATGCGCCCTGGTCTGCTTTGGCAGGAAAACTTTGGGTATAGGGTAGGTTTCCGCGAGAGATATATGACTGGTCTGTACTCCCGTCCGTGATTGGAAGAGGGAGTTATTCTGGAACAAGATTCTCTTGTCAAAGTTACGTGATTGGAGTAGCCTCCTCCACTCACCTTTGTCTATTTCGGTAGACATCGCCAAAGAAATGTTTTGTTTGCACCGTGAATAGAACAATCTTTGGTAACCTGAAAGAGGATTACCTTTCCTGATAAAACAAATGTTTTGTTAGTTTGAACAAAAGGTGGCCTTGAAACTTTATTTTATACCTGGGGGCATGTAAACATTTTGGCATGCAAGCGAAGAGCGACTATTTATTTTTTAAATTTGTAGGTCCTCTAACCCTTTAAACTCGTAGGATTGGTCGTTTCCTAACTTGCATAAAGAAAGGATGTGGGGCAAAACTCTAAAAATTGCCGTTTTTAAATGGGACATTCTTATTATACGACTGGATTAATCGAGCAGTTTTAGCGCATATTTCAAGATCGTTAAAAAATAAACATAAGCCATGAGCAAATGTTTCCCCCCGCGTTTAAGCTCATTAAAAAATGAACTATTTCCCGGTAAACAACCATCGTGAATGAAGTACTTCAGCCTTTAAAAGCCTTGGTCGTGTTCTCACCATCACCTCCACTCTGTATTGGTCGATCATTCACCTCCATTTGATTGTTTACCCCTTTTGAGGAACAGCTGCGAAGAGTGATCTCACTAGACATCCTTGTAACACTGTCGTGATTGGAACATTCCAAACCTTACCTGGAATCAGCTGCTACCCAATTTTATCACTCGTTCCTCAAAAGACGAGTCTCGTTTAAGCTCTTTTCAACTAACTCGTAAAATATGAAAAGATTGCCGAGCCATTGGCCTCTCCAACTCGTTAAAGGGACCGGAAGTGCTATCCCTCCTTTAGATTTTAATATTTTTGGACCCGAGGGATTATTACACAAAAAGATCGAGCGTTGTTTTGTTCGGCTCATTAAAAGGATTGAAAATTCATCCCTTTTGTATTGTTTTATACTTTTTCGGACATAAGGGATTAGATGATGGAAAAAGAAATTTGGAGTTTCCTTTACATTCCTTTTCAGACTCTCTAAAATTGAAAAGGACCGAGTTATCTTTGTCGTTAAACTCGTTAAAACTTAATAGCGACAAACTTGTCTATAGACGAGAACGAGTTTCACTATCGCTAGGCTCGTTAAAACATAGCGATGGGTTTGCCCGAAGGGCAAATTATAGAACAAGCATATGTTATCCTCCTCAAGCTTGACAAAAATAAAGAGGTACTGGTCAGCAATGACTGGGGAAAAATTGGGAAGAAAACTTGAAGAAACTTTGTTGGTAGCAAGTCGCTCTTGAACATGACACTTTCACTCCACATCCAAGTCGAGTTGGGTTGTTTCATTCACCGGTCACATCACCATGGTCCCATCTCACCATCCACATTTGGGGTTAATGCTACCAATCCATCACGTCAGTGTCGCCGATATGTTCAAGAGAAGTCATTCAGAGAATTCACCTGTGTCTCACCCGCTACAATACATTCACGCTCCATTCTTTCATGACTGCCACCCTAAACCTTATATCACCAGATCGTTTTCACCTCCATTAAAATCATTGGCTCCGTTCCATGTCATTGATGTGGGATTCATTAAGGACCTCCTATGACGGATTGCTTCTTGTCGACATCAGCTCATTATCCAAGAAGTCAATCTAGGAACACCCCATTAAGTACTTTGAAGCTTGCATGCCTCAATGGCAATTTTCTCACTTCCGGCGACAGGTTTACATCAATGACCTTCGACCGAAAGATTTTGCGTGGTGTTCGACGCCAAGTCCTTTATTCACACCACGTGAATTGTACTGCAGTACCTTGAGGTTCATTATCATTATCGATGATTCCTCTCGCGCCTGTTAACAGCTTACATCATTGGCTGGTAATTAGGTGATGTCTTTCCATGTTCGACTCTAGAACATCTCTCACATGGATCGACTTGTACTTCGAGTGAAGATCGAACGAGATTGAAGACCCCGGATATAGTTTCATCCATCTGGGCTGCGATATATATTCAGGGAAATAAAGACATCAAATGTACATCATTGCTGCACAGATAATCATCCAATCAAAGGGATGATGGCTCTACCAGAATCATCGGTCTACACTCAGACGATTGTCTGTCCTATGTACATGAAAATGAATTTATAAAGCTGAGCATGGGAATGCCCGCCTCAGCTAGATCATGAAAATATTATGAAGATAATGTATTGTATTGTATCTTATTACAGGTCTCCTCCCAGCTTGAAAGAACTTTGGATCCTCATAATAAAGCATTTCACCCGACATCAAAAGATTAACGACCTCATGCTTTAGGGGGCAACTGTTATAGACATTTTTGGGCACTACAACCCCAAGCATGAAATGTCCATAAACCAAGGGCTCCTAAGTCCCTAAAAGTGTTGTTATAACCCCTAAAGGAACAAGGTCAACTGATTACAGCTTCTCCCAGAAGTTCTCCATGAAAAACTGCTCAGAATTGGTCAAAACAGGATCATTTTAGCTGCTCCATAGGAAAAGTGCGTTTCATCTCACCTAAACACACTATTTGGGTGCATTTCATTTCAAAAAGCCCTTCTATGGGGTGCGATGGGCGAGAAGTGACAAATGGCAGTGTCATTCCACGAGGTGGAGAGGCAATGGAAGCTTCCAGAAACTTCTCCTGTGACACTTGCCTCTCTGAATTCGACCAAGGATGAGTAAGAGATCATCAATCTCCAAGTGGAAGCAAGAACTATCAGAGAGAAGACACTAATCAAATCACAAGCTGACTCATCTCCCTTACAAATATCTATATATGGATCCCTCATCCCAGAGATCCAGAGGCTGGAATTTTGTATATTGTAAGGAATTGCTGTTGGTTTCTTGAGACAACATCAGATTGTTGGGTGATCTAAGATTTGTATGAGGTGAAGAGGGGCTTCCTTACTGAGAGGATGATGCTGGGTTAGAACAACTGGTTGTAACTCCCCTTGGCTCTTTCTTGTTTATCAATAAAAGCTATTCAAGTTTTCCTCCATACTCTTGTGTCATTCATGTTTGCTGCATTTGTATGGTCAATTTACATCTGATCCTAGATTGTTTATTATTATAGATCCATGTTCTTGTATAGTGCTATGCTACTGTGATCTTACAGGTACTCTGTGAAGCTAGGCGTGCAAGGGAACAAGTAGCAAAAGACTATCAAGAGAGAGAGGAATCGAGCTAGGAGATTAGCGCAAGACAGAGGTTGGTCTTCTTTGTTCTTCTCTCATCTATACTTCATAAAGGAAAGACGAAAGTAGCTTTGTTTTGTTTTTTTCTAAGATAGCTATCACACCTTAGTGGGATAAGCAGTTCTATGTAGACACTTTTCCCTGTAACACTAATCACTCACACTGATCTCATACCCTGTAAAACTGCGCAATACTCAAGGAATGAATTCCTTCTACATGCATGAGTTTTGTTTATAGGAAAACACATGCAACTGATAGTACACTATCCCTCTCTTTAATCTCAATTGGGTTTTTCTCAGAATAGACATGCATGAGTTACTGATGAGGGAATCTTCAATTATCTGGAGTACACTAATTGGATGCATGCATGCATTAACTGACAGAACTCACAATTAGTTCCTCAAATAGTTTGGAACTAATTTAACTGGATTTAACTCAGTAAACTGAGCTAACTAATTACAACTCAAACTTATCTCCTTAATTAAGGGATAATCTCCTTAATTTAAGGGATAACTATTGCATGACTTTAGAAAGACTTCTAACTTGAATTTCTCCAACTAATTAACTCGAGATGAATTAATTAATTAATTTTCGAGCAGTCGGTGAGACTAAATTCGAATTTTTAATTCTCAATTTTAATTCAAGGACAAATTAAAATTGGAATATTCTTGTTTCCACATTTCAACAATAAGGCCTCGATGAAGCTCAGTGCATGTGTAAGGGCAACTAAAGGCAAGTGTATGACAACTAGTTGGATTTGGTGGGTCCATTGAGGTAAATGGATGGGGATAAGACAATCATGAGAAAGGTAATAGAAAGGTTAAAGTAAATGGATTTGAGGTTTAATATGCCTTGGTTATGTTGGGAATTATTTTTCTCAATTTTTGCATATTGTGCATGAATAAAGGAAGTTCTCTTAACCTTGGACTTATGATATCTAGTAATTATGTTGTGATCATGATTACTTTTATGCTAATGTTTATATGCATATATGTATGTATGTACGTTGTTATCTGACAGAGTGATACAAGTGGATATTGGTGGCCACCCGCGTATTCCACTTGTACCCCCACCATTGTTTCTTTCATTTATGCAGTTTCCTTATTTGTAGCACAATTTACTATTTTTGGCAATTTTTCAGGTCTTGAACTTCCGGAGCTGTTTTGATGCCCTAAACGATGTTTTTTGGGAAAACTGGGAGAAACATAGGTTATAGACCAATGTTTCTCACTCAAAAGTTGTAGTCCTTAGATATATCTTTCTAACGAGGTATTGTGTGCGTCAAACGGAGATCATATGCCAAAGTTATGACCCGAGGAAGTTGATGTACCAATTTACCCAAATGGGGCCCATAGTTTGGCGCTTCATCTCTTAGGGTTAGGTTTTTGGATGTTTAGGGTTTTCCATTATTTCTCAACAATAAATAGGCCTTCGAGCCTCATTGTAACACAGTTTAGAGGCATGTAGCTGCCACATCTCTTCTCAGAGATAAGCTACCATCGCCCGAGCTAGTCTTATTTCCATTATATTTGTAAGCATATTTCAATATTTGATATTAATGAAATGAAGTGTTATTTCTACTACATATTTGTATTTATGGTTATATATGTAATTTGTTGCGTTCCTGTTTAAATCTGGATCAATGGTATCAGAGCAGTCTGCTCTTTCTCTGTTTTTCTTTGTATGTCCCCAACTAGGTTAGGATATAAGGAGTTAGGGCTTGAATTAGTCGAACCTTTGCAAGACCAGCCTCGCAAATCCTAACGGACTCCCATGGCGGATGAAAAGAAAGATGAGGGGGTAGGAGATCCTATCAAAATATTGCTCAAAGAAGCCCTCGAGCAACAAAGGAACGCGATTATGAACAACTTTGCCCAAAGCCTTCAGCGACTACCCAAGGGCAATGCATCTACTTCTGACAGCTACTCTGGAAGTGCCACACCCTTTAAGGTACAAGTTAACTTTGAAATTCCCATATTTGAGGGTTAGATAGATGTAGACGCTATAGATAAATGGTTAAATATGCTAGAAGGATATTTTTTCATTCATGATTTTTCCTGCCGGGAAAAGATCACTTTTTCACTTCTCAAAGTAGCCCCCCACGTCAAGGACTGATGGGAAACCTACTGTGAGCCTAAGGATGAAAGAAAAAACTCATTGCCTTCAGCCGCACCCACTTGGAAATTGTTCTAGGATGCCATCAAGGAGAAGTACTACCCTATCGGGAGCTATGAGAATAAATACATAAAGTGGACAACACTGCGACAGGGAAAGGACTAAGATGTGTCGGAGTTTACCAATGTTTTTAATACCCTTCGCATGAAGTTGGGTATCAAGGATTCTGAAAAGCATTTGGTTCTCAAGTACCGCGGCTACCTGCATAGGTACATCTAGGACGAGATGGAATTCCTGGACATCTCCTCACTCGGCACGGCATACCGATATGTCGTTAAGATCGAGAAAAAGTTTAAATAGAAGAAGTGAGACTTTGGATATGCGAATCCGAAACAAGGGAAAGGTGCCCCCAAACCACGGAACAAAGGAAAAAGCCAAGTCGAGGGGTCCCAAGACAACCTACCAAAGCTACAAGCAAAGAACAATGTCGGGAAGTTTAAGAAGAACACGGGAAAGTGGTGTGAGTTCCATAAAAGCTCCGCTCACAACACAAGTGAGTTTCGGGCCAAGAAGTCACCAGTGGTCAGGCTAAAGGCTTCAGAATTAGATGCATGTTCTGACTCTAAGTCAGAACCCAACAAGGGGAATGACAAAGGGAAGCAGATTATTGATGTAGAGCCCAACGCCATCGTTTCCACCATGAAGATCTAGAAGGAGGAACCCAAAGATTCAGAGGAGGAGGAGCACCTCTTCCACTCCCAGATGTGAGTAAAGGGTTCCCTGCTAGAGTTAATTATCGACAGTGGGAGCCAAAATAACCTTATTTCAATAGAGGTCGTGAAGCGGTTGGACTTACCGACCACAACACATCCACAACCGTACACCATCGGGTGGCTTCACCAAGGACATGATCTTCGCATGAGCCAACGGTTCCGCCTTCCATACAACATCAAGCCCTTCACGGATGAGGTATTATGTAATGCTGCTCCCCTTGATGCTTGTGATTTATTATTAGGCTAACCATACTTATGGAAGTGACATGCTGTTTATGAGTCAAGGCCTCGTGTTGTTATTATTACTTTGGGAAATAAGTTGTACGGGATACTGGAGGTAGCAGTGCCTACCACCATCTCTTTGGTTACTGCAAAACAATGCAGTAAGCTCATTTCCAAAACTGGGAAATTTGTTTTCTTGATGATATGCCCTCAGGGAAAGAAGAAGATGATGGCCATGACCTCTAGACAGGGTACCTCCGCACAGGAACAATAGATGGACAAGGTCGTGGAGGAGTACAAGGACATCTTCACCTCCCCCATAGGGGTGCCTCTACACTGTTAGGTCAAGAACTCCATCGATATGACCCCAAGTGCGCCACTACGCAATGGACCAATCTATTAGCGCTCCATTATGGAGAATGACGAAATCAAGAGGTAGATTCAAGAGCTACTACAGAAAGGTCACATCCGTCTGAGTTCATCACCCTGTGGGAGCCCGATCATGTTGGTACAGAAGAAGGATGGCACTTGGAGACTCTGTATTGACTATCAGACACTAAACAAGATAATTCTCTAGAATAGGTACCCGATCCCATGGATTGATGACCTTCTGGACCAACTGAAGGGGGCAAAATATTTCAGCAAGATCGACTTGAAGTTCGGCTATCACCAGGTGCTAATTGAACCCTCCGATGTGTGGAAGACTACATTCAAAGCCAAGTAGGGCCTTTTCGAATGGTTGGTTATACCTTTTGGGTTGACGAATGATCCTACAACCTTCATGAGGCTGACAAATCACATTTTGCGGCCCTTCAAAAACTCATTTGTAGTGGTATACTTGGATGACATCCAAATCTTCAGCCAGAGTTAGGAAGAGCACCTCCACCACATCCAACAGGTTCTCCAAACACTATGGAAACACAAGTTGTGTGCCAATTTGGAGAAATGAACTTTTGGCATGACCCAGGTTTAGTATCTGGGATACATTATTGATGAATAAGGGGTGCATGTGGATCCATCCAAGATCCAAGTCATTTGGGATTGGTCATCCCCAACCACTCTGACAGAGCTTCGTAGCTTTCTGGGTCTTGCCAATTTCTACCGTAGGTTTGTGTTGGGATTCTCTCATATCACTTGGCCCTTGATTCAAGTCACCAAGGGAGGAGCGAAAGCAAAATTATTTTGCTCTGAATCTCTACAGAATGCATTCACAGAGTTGAAACATCACCTCTGTTCTGCACCAGTGCTCACTTTACCAAACTTGCAACAACCATTTGAGATCGAGACAGATGCCTCTAACTATGCTATTGAGGCAGTCCTTACTCAACAGGGGCATCCAATGGCATATCATAGTGAGACACTTTCAGACGCAATCCGGAAGTATCCCACTTATGACAAAGAGATGTATTCCATTATGCAGGCTTGACGATAATGGAAGCATTACATTTTTGGGAAGGAAACGGTCATCCACATAGACCATCAACCCCTGTAATTCATACAGATGCAAGGGAAGTTGTAGAATGATTGCCATCAAAAGTGGTCCACATACCTGCAGCAGTTCCATTTGAATATCAAGTATAAGAAGGGTAGCACCAATAATGTTGCAGAATGCCTCAGCCGACCACCGATCATGGCGTTAACCACCATGCTCAACTCTTGTGGGCACAAGACTTCTGATTAGCCACTTCTCTACAAAAGCGACCCAGAATTCGGCCACACATACCAGATGCTCTTGGAGGGTCAACAAGTTCCAGATTTTCACCTCCAATATGCCCTGCTATGCCACTTGGGACACCTTTGTGTTCCTTCAAGTGAGTGAGTCAAGATGATTTTGGAAGCGCACTACAATTCGGCTGCTGGGCATTTCTGGGTTGAAACAATAGTGGCAGTACTGCAAAAGTATTTGTATTGGCCGAATATTCAACAGGATTTCGGAAAGTACATCAAATCTTGCACTGCCTGTGCAATTGCCAAACCAACCATCAAGAAGCAAGGCCTCTATACTCCACTACCTACCCCTAGTCGACCTCTGGAATCCATCTCCATCGATTACATGTCAGGCCTTCCTTATACTAAGCATGGAAACGACTGTGTTTTTGTGGTCATCAATAGATTCTCGAAGATGGCCATTATGGTGGCATGCAAGAAGAATATCATAGCAGAAGACACTGCTAAACTCTTCTTTGAATGAGTGTGGGTACACTTTGGGATCCCAAAGTCTATCATCTCAGATCAGGATATTAGGTTCCTCAGTACATTTTGGTCCAGTCTCTTGTTGATGCTAGACACCAAGCTCACAAGTCCACAGCTTTCCATCCCCAAACTGATGGCCAGATAGAGGTTGTCAACAAGATAATCGTACACATTCTGCACATGTACAACTCAAAGAATCCTCGCACATGGGATGAGAGCCTTCCCTATGTCCAGCATAGCTATAACTGGGCTCTCCACAGCTCGACTGGCCATAACCCTTTTTAGGTGGGCTTGGGATTCCAACCACTATGTCCCATTAATGTGGTCATTCCATATGCAGCTACTCAGGCAGATTCGGCTCATGTCCAGTCGGAAGTCGATAAGGAAAATAACTTCATTAATCACATCCAACATATCCTCTAGTAGGTCCATGACATTCTAGAGAAATCAAATGCCAAGTACAAGCAGTGACATGATCAACATCTGGTGCCACACAAGTTTCATGTGGGTGACAAAGTCTCATTGAATTTGCAGAAGGAACACCTTACCGGATTCTATCGGAAACTTAGACCACTATGTATGGTCCTTACACCATTAGCAAGGCTATGGGAAACAATGCATTTGATCTCAGAATTCCCCCATTCCTTGGCCTGCACCCAGTGTTCAATGTGGACTACCTTCGACCATACTTCTCACCATTGTTGGACACATCAGACATTGCAAAACAGCTCACACCTACAGAGTTATATCCAGATTGCATGGAGTAAGCTCACCTAATCAGATCATGGACACACAAATCAAGAACACCTGACAACAAAGGATCCAACTCTATCTAGTTGTCAAAGGATGCCAACTCCTTCACCAGGGCAAGTGGCTCACTGGGGACCAAGTTCAGCAGAAGTTTCCTCATCTCATGGAGGAACTCAACGTAATGGGGACCATTGCTTCCAAAGGGGGGAGGAATGATGCAGGTGGATATTGGTGTCCACCCACATATTCCACTTGGACCCCCACCATTGTTTCTTTAAGTTTTTCAGTTTCCTTATTTGTAGCACAATTTACTATTTTTGGCAGTTTCTCAAGGCTTGAACTTCTAGAGCCGTTTTGAGGCCCTAAATGACATTTTTTGGGAAAACTGGGAGCAACATAGGTCATTGGTTGATGTTTCTCACTCAAAATTTGTATTCCTCATATAGATCTTTATAACGAGGTATTGTGCGCATCAAACATAGATCGTATGCCAAATTTACGACCCCGGGAAGTTGACGTACCAATTTATCCAAATGGGGCCCATAGTTTGGCGCTTCATCTCCTAGGGTTATGTTTTTGGATGTTTAGGGTTTTCCATTGTTTCTCAACAATAAATATGCCTTTGAGCCTCACTGTAATATAGTTCAGAGGCATGTTGATCTTTAATAATTAAGACTTCGATCGCGCTCTGCAACTCGCCCTGCAAACGATCCGCAGCCCCCACAAGGCGCAGACAGCGAGCCCGCCCTCTGCTGGCCCGGCTCTTGCGATCCCGCCCGCAGGTGAGCCTCCTGCTTGCTGCGGTCTGCCTGCATGGATCGTCCAGCAGTCTTTTAGAGCCGCTCTCAGAGATTTCGATCATGGAGGGGCTGGGAACCCCTCATGCGCCTCATTCGACTCCTCCGCCATCCTCATCTTCCGAGGCTTTCAACAGGCTCTTGGCAGGACTGCCAAAGAAGAAAAACGTTGAAGCTGTGAAGTTTGTCAAGAGATTGGATGATATACCGGTGATCTCCCTCCCTCCAGAAACCCCGATCCAAGTTGCCTTGTCGCTGGCTGAAAGAGCTCTCATCGGCCAGTTCACCGGGCTATGGCCGTCTCCTAAGACCACAGAAAGCTGGGTTAACAGAAACTGGGCTCCTCTGATCAAAGAAAGTGTCACCTCCTACTTCCTGGGGAGAGGTTATTTCCTCTTCGAATTCACATCAAAAGAAGATAAAGCCCTGATCTTCCAAAATGGCCCCTACTTCATGGGTCCTCAGGGTCTTTACCTGAACAAATGGACCCCGGACTTCGACCCGGCAGTAGATGTGCCCAAAGCAGTCCCGGTGTGGGTCAGGCTCCCAAATCTCCCAGTACACTGCTGGAACTGGGATTCGCTGAAACACATTGGAAACGCCCTAGGAAAATTCATAGATCGTGCCAACAATAAGGATCAATACGACTATGCCAGGATCTGTGTAGAAGTAGACCTGGAGGTGGGGCTACCAGAGGCCATCACTCTAAAGGTCGGAAGCTGGACGCACATGCAGAAATTGGACTATGAGCAGCTGCCCTTCAAATGCCGGAAATGTCATGTTTACGGCCATTTCGCCAGAGGCTGCCCAACTAACAAAGAGACTGAACAAGGAAAAGAGGATGGATGGAACCAAGTTAAGCGATCCAAAAATCACCCCAAGAATCAGAAGCAAGGAGGCTCCAACGGTAAAGGAATTCAGCATACCGCTACTCAGCAGATCATCTCCAAACCCAATTTTGAAAACAAGTTTGATCCCCTAAGTGCGCATCCAGAAAGCACACAAGAGGGCGAAGCTCAAAAGGAGACAGAAGCATCACAGGAGACCGAAGCTCAACCCACAAGCAAAGGTACTCCCTCAGCCTCACTCAAAGGAACAAGTCCTGAAGATCCAAAAGGCATGATCATAGAAGATGAAGAAGAAGAGCAGGAAACAGAAGAATCAGAAGAGGAAGGAGAAATAGGAGAATCCCACACCCTGGTAAGAAGATCAACAAGAGGCCGGAAAACAGACAGGGAAAAAAGGGAGCAGGAGACTTACAAAGAAAAACTTCAGGGCAGTCAACCAACCTTGGAGAAAATGCTAGCTTCAAAGCCAAAGATATTGAAAAATCCGCCCCAAGGCTCCAAGGGAGCCCACCTGAAGCATAAATAATGAAGGTCATCTCTTGGAACTGCAAAGGGATGGGGAGAAAAATTAAATAAGAATCCATCAGAATTCTAATCAGGGTAGAAACCCCAGATCTACTTCTCATCCAGGAGACAAAGCTGGAAGACATAGTCTTCCTTCAAACAAGCAAGAAAGTCTGGAATAAAAGCAAAGAAAGAGGCAGTACCAATTCTGCGTTTTTAGCACTCATACCCAAGGAAAAAGGTGCCAATAACTTCAACAGATTTTGGCCGATTTCTCTATGTAATACAGGGTACAAATTGATCACCAAAGTAATTGCAAACAGATTGAAGTTTATCCTCCCCAAAATAATTCCAGAGAATCAAGGAGGCTTCATCCATGGAAGGAAGATCGTGGACAACTTTCTACTGGTCCAGGAAGCAATACACTCAAGTCTACTCTGAAAAGAGCAAGGTATGGTGATCAAACTTGATTTAGCAAATGCTTTTGATCGAGTCAATCATAGCTTCCTTTTGAATGTTATGTGTAAGCTTGGTTTTGGAACAAACTTCATTAATTGGATCCGGGCATGCATCTCGGAGCCATGGATAGCTCCTCTTGTTAATGGAAGAGCCATAGACTTCTTTAAAGCCTCGAGAGGACTCAGGCAAGGGTGCCCTCTATCCCCCCTGCTCTTTGTCATCCAGGCCTCAGCCCTCAGCTTCCTGCTAGATAAAAAGTTGCAGGAACAAGAAATTAATGGTCTGCGCATTGCAAGAGGGACCAAAAATATCAATCATGCTTTGTTTGCAGATGACACATTGCTGTTAGGTCCTGCCTCTGTTCCCTCTGCCACAAAGTTCAAAGAGGTCCTAGATGAATTTAGTGAAGCTTCAGGCAGTGTTGTTAACAAGAGAAAATGTCATATTTTCAGTTGGAACACTACGCCTAGGCTGCTATCTGCCATATCCAGACGTTTGGGCTTCGAAGCCTCCTCCTCCTGGTCGTCCTTTAAATACCTGGGCCTCCCAATATCTCAAAAGAGACCAACCAGCAAAGATTGGCTACCACAGTTAGAAAAGTTCAAGGCAAAGATTCAAGCCTGGGGATATTCCTGGCTGAATGCTGCAGGCAAAACAGTCTTAATAAAATATGTTCTCAACAGCTTGCCCCTATTCCAATTTGCAGGTCTCCTCGCTCCGGCATCCATACTATACAAAATGGAGGAATTCATAAGAAGGTTCTTTTGGAAGGGAGGGAAACAAAATGAAAAAAAGATCCCTCTTGTCAGCTGGGACATCATCTCCAAGCCGCTGTGGGAAGGTGGCCTAAATTTTAAGAATCTTCGTCAACAAAATGTGGCAATGGCTGCAAAAATCGTGTGGAGGATCATCGCCCCCAATCCTGGCTGGGCTCAAAAGGTGCTCTGGAAAAAATATTTCAGAGGTCCAAGATCCAGATGCTTAGAAAATGTGATTCACCTGCCTAATTCGACATTCCTCAAAATTTATGACAGAGCCACATCTCTAATCATCGCCCACTCCTACTGGATACCAGGCAACGGTAAAAAAATCAATATCTGGTCGGACAGAATCATGAACAAAGAGCCAATAGAAGCCAGAGCCTCCATTAATTCGCTGCGCTATTGGATGGACAGAGAAGGAATGAAATCTCTGTGGGATATTTCATGTTGGAATAACTCGATTTGGGCAGGCTGGAAGCGATTAAATGTGCCGGACAACCTGAACTCTGAGTGGATCACGCTGTTAGACGCCCTCCAAGGATTGGCTCCCACGCAATCGAGGAAGAGAGACGAGATGGGTTGGGGGCCAAAAGCCAAAGGTTATGCAGTCGCACAGGGGTATGCCAAATTGATCGAGAAACCTCACGTTCCTCCGAATCCAGCTCCGTGGCAAGGCGTTTGGCACCAGCCCTCATGGCCCAAGGTCGATTTCTTTGCCTGGGTCTACTGTCACGGGAAAATATTAACTTATGATAACCTGCAGAAAAAAGGCTTCCACGGCCCTTCCATGTGTCCTCTGTGTAATGAAAGCGCTGAGACAGCAGTCCACCTAATGCTAGAATGCAGCTTCTCCAGGCAGATCTGGTCCTATTTTACTCATGATCTGGACCCAAATTTCACTGTCCCTTGCTCCACTTCTGATCTTTTCGCTGAATGGTCAAACAGATTCCCAGGTCCTCCCCCTAAAAATCTGATTATCAAGGCAACATGGGTTGTCCTCCCAAAAATCATCTGTTGGCAGTTATGGATAGAGCGCAACAAAAGAATATTTAGAAACACAAAACAGAGTCACAAAGTCTTGGAAACCAAGATAAAAAGCCACATAAAGGAATGCTTGATTGATATAAAAGACGACACCAACCTCAGACAGCAGGATATAGCATGGGGATCAACGCTAGAACTCCAATTTCAGCCAGCAGTCAAAAAAGCCCTCATTATCAAAGAATGGCAAATAAGAAAACCCGAGAATGACTTTCAAGAGTGGCTTAAATCGCAAGCAAGGCACTTCCTTTTCTTTGATGGAGCAGCAAAGGGAAATCCGGGCAAAGCTGGTGCAGGAGGTGTTGTCCTAAATCAATCCGGGGAAAAAATTCACTCCTACGCCTGGGGACTAGATTACACTACCAGCATTCAAGCTGAGGCCTTGGCCCTCTTCCAAGGACTCAAGATCCTCAAAGAACTGGACATAAATGAAGCAATTGTCATAGGTGACTCTCAAGTCATTATAAATGCAATGGTTACCAACACCCCAGTACAGGACCTCAATCTAGCAAGGCTGATTACCAGGATCAAAGGTATGGAAAACAACTTCCAGGACTTGAAGTACTACCACGTGTTGAGAATTCATAATAAAAAGGCGGACATCGAAGCCAATAAAGCGGTCCTTCTCTCTGCTGGGATCAAGCTGAAAGAGGATGAAGAATCATGGGATCCCATTCCATAAATAGACTGCTGCCATGTTCTACTGTCTGTTACTAAACCAATTTGTTTGTATTTTCAAGTGGGGGAAAATCTCCGAAATTAACTCAGTGGGGGTCTATCCAAGGAAGAAAATTGTAAGCTTCAGCTACATCCTTAGCAAAGAAATGCAGCAGGACAAAGAAGCTCAAAATGTAATCAGATTTTGGCATTCTGCCCAAGATTAATACAAAGCATCATAACCGTTCCTGTAAAAAAATATATATATATATATATATATATATATATATATATATATATATATATATATATATATATATATATATATATAGATATATATATATATATATATAGTTTAGAGGCATGTAGCCACCACATCTCTTCTTAGAGATAAGCTACCATCGCTCGAGCTAGTCTTATTTCCATTCTGTTTGTAAGCATATTTCAGTATTTGATATTAATGAAATGAAGTGCTATTTCTACTGCACCTTTATATCTATGGTTATATTTGTAATTTTTTTCATTCCTGTTTAAATCTGGATCACAAGGTCATCAAGAATCATGAATTTTTTTATGTTGATGTTTATATATATACATGTATGTGTGGTAGATCTACCCTGAAAATACATTAAAATGGAAAATATGCCCAAGAAATATCAAGATCAATCCAAGAATATAAATATAAATTCTTCTTTATTAATATCAAACCCTTGAGGTAGGAAAACACCATACAATCACTCCTTAAGGAAGGAAAACACTCCACAAGCCATATGCTTGTCAATACAATAATCCTTAACATCCCTCAATGGAAATTCTATAGCCTCTACATAGGCTTCATACATACAATACCATGGGTCTCTAAATACCATACATCCAATACCATGTGATTATCACATTATTTCCTAACTACTTGTGGTCCCTTGCATAATGCGGGTTAACCACATTATTTATAAACTATGATCCATTTATTTATCATCCCTAATCATTAAATCATATTATTCCCTTGGGTATGTCCCTCTGTACCCCATATTATCCCCCCTAGGTATACTACATTCCATCCCCCTTAAACATGTTTCATCCCCGAAACATGAGAAGAACACAAATAATAATATCTACTCAAAAGATTAGTCCACTGGTACCATGCACGTGCATCTAGCCATCCCAAAGAAAGGTGAACACTTGATCTAGCCGGTCCCTCGCTCGCTTGAGATGGAAGTTGATCTTGACAGTTCCTCTCTGTTCATTAGGGGAATTTTGAGGTCTAAAATGGGCCTCCTAAGGAAATTATAAAATAATAGCGGAAATAATAAAATAAGATTAGATTACATCATCAAATTTTAGAGGGAAAAAAGAAAAAACTATTTTTTCAACTCGTATTTTCAACTTATCTCCCTATGGGTTTTTTCAAATTTTGAGCGACAACACTCCTTGGATGAAAAATTTGATTCCCCACCCAAGGAGTACCCATGTTGCATACTTCAATGGACTCTACTACATGAAAAATGAGAAATACATGAAAAATGTGATTACAGTCACATTTTTTTCATGTATTTGTCATTTTTCATTTAGTAGGGTCCATTGAAAGTATGCAACATAGGCACTCCTTGGATGAGGAATTAAATTTTGCATCCAACAAGTACTCCCGCTCGAAATTTGAGCAAAACCTTAGGGAGATAAGTTGAAAATACTAGTCGAAAAAATAGTTTTATTATTTTATTATGTTTTAATATTTTTACTTTTTAACTCCAAAAATGGTGAATCATCCCCCATGGTTGACATCATCATCTTGAATCCTATTGGTTCTGTTAGTGTCAGTCTTTCCAGCCTTCCTACAGTGATCAAATATGCTCTTACAAAGTGGTCTCAGAGTGTCAAGGTCAAATTTTGTCATTTCAGTGAGTCTTCAAGCAAAATTTGGTCACTAGGCATTAGGTCTAGGGTTTGCTTTTACTCCTTCTAAAGTTGTCCAAATGGCGGTCTATGTCATCATTCAACTGAGTCTATCATCATTCATAGGGTTGTCATTATCATGTCAGTGTCTAATGAGTCATTTTACATCTTGTTCATGCTTCAGTTGTGCCTAGGCAAGGTCATTTCCCTCTCCTAGGGTTTTGAAAGCCAATTTCTCTTGGACGGTCAAATCATCGGCAAAACTTGTTTCCTGATGTTCATACACCTTCCCCTATCCTTAAAGTACCTTATCAAACACTTCCCATCCCTTAGATCCGCCAAATTCCTCATTTTTGCACAAACCCTAGTTTCTAGCTACAACTTGGCAATTTTCTAGGTTGGGCCTGTGTTTTTCCCTTTTGGACCCCTTCCCCTCACTCAATCTCTGAGATTCCACTTTCCCCTACTTCCTAACATCCCTCCCTACTCCCCAAAATTTCCCCAATAATTTAGAAGCCCCTCATCCCCTTCATTTCGCTCCATTTCGACAAAATCCCTTGTTCCACACATCGAGATAAGTTTCACTCAAACAATGTTTCAGAGAAATCAGAGATGAATTTTGGAAAACTGAGAGAGGTTTTTGTCCACAACATGCCAAAGAAGAAAAACCTCCTTCACGTTTTGCACAGGTGTCATGGTTTTAGAGAAATGTCAAAATTACAATCGCCGGATCCAAGGCGGTTGGCCAAGGCACAAAAAAGGAGAAAGAGGCCTGATCCCCTCCATATCTTGGTTGAGGCCTCACTGAAGGATCAAGGCACTCAATAGCCTAGCCACAGCTCAAATCCCAAAAAAAATCTGAAAGTTTTGGGTAATTTTGGCAATTTTTGGAAATTTACAGGTTTTGGCTCCTCAACGGGTCTCACCCCCGGTGAGACCCTTTGTCATGGCAGCTCCTTTTTGCAAAAACTCAGCATTTCTAGATTTTTCATGCAAATTTACATATGCCTATGGATGGACTTGAGTTTTTATGGAGTTTTGGGCCTCCAAAAGGTCAAAATACATGCAAAATTTGACTTTCTGCCCCTTTTTTGAGTTGCAGAAACCAGTCTTGGGATAATTAAGTTTTGATAGGGAAAATGACCTCCAAATCCCAAAATTCTAGTTGGGTTGGAAATTAGACTCACAGACCTTTCCAACGAGCTATCCTGCACCCAATTCTGACACCTGTAAGTGCCTCAAACAGAGCTCCAAATGTGCGCAACCCGTCAGGTAGATGTGCCCGACCCGTCAGGCAAACTTTGCCAGATTTCACTGTACAGCTCGAAAAAGCACAGTTTGACTTGGTTTGACTTTTTGGGGTTGAAGATGATTATCTTTGATGTAATTTTTGTAACTCTAAGACACTTTTACTCTTTTGTAACTCTTCTAGAAGATTCATTCATGTAATGGGTAAATATGTGATGTATGAATTGGTTTCCAAGTTTATAGAGGCAAGTTGTTTTGACTGCCTAGTTTGTAGTGCTTAGTTTAGAAGTAGTTGAAACAGCTCCTAGGATAGTGAGCTCGACCCATGGAGGCATGGAAAGAGGTTAGATCATCTATATTATGTACTTTCTTGCTCATTTTCATGGTTGGACTCTTGAGGGAGAAGCTATCATTGTATTATTTCACTTGTATCTCTGCAATTTTTGGCTAAGGAAGACCAGGGTTTTGCAGTCCTCTTTGGGATTCTTGTGGTTTCATGTATTGATGGAGTGCTTCTTAATGTTCTTGTAAGTGTGTTATGTGACTCATCTCCTTTCTTTCCTTCTGCATATTAAACAAATGAAGTGTTAAAGTAAGAATTCATGCTTGCCATGCTCTGCTTTTAAATTTGTTTAATTTCAATGTTTTCTACTGTCTAAAGGGAATTCAAAGTCATTGTTTGCTCTCTTTAGCTCCTCATCTTTCATTCCTGATCATCCATCTCAATCAAAGGCATCAATACGGTCTCCTAGCTCGCCCCAAGGAACCCCTTGCAGAAACTGTGTCAAATCCCCGCACCCAAAATTGCAATTCCTCAAATTGCCACCAAAAACCCAAAAAACCCCAAATCAACCTTTTAAATCAGTTTACTAGCCTAATATCAGTGTTACCTTGTTGGTCATCTCATCCCATTGAAGATTTGCCGAGATTGACCGGAGAGAGCCTTCTCCTACCCCGTAGGGCTAGCTACGAGGCTAAATGGTTTGATGTAGCCTTGAGGTTTACCTTTCTCAGCCTGAGGTGAAATTTCAAGCGCTAACAGGTTCTTATAAAGTTTATTTTGGTTGTACATTTTTATTAGGAGGCCCATTTTAGACCTCAAATGTCCCCTAATGGATGTGCTTTGGGTGGATTATCACATCGCCCTTTCTGTCGTCCTGGGGTTGTTGTCCTTGTTGCTAATTTGTTGCCACCTTGCTGGTTGTTGTATTGCTTAGTGATGTGGGTGGTGATATGCTAAAGCTTTAACTGATGAAATATCCTTCGTTAGTTCCTCTATTATTGGTGCCTCAGTGGTGTTTGGTGCTTTTTCTGGTACCTCCACTATTGGTTCCTTCGGTTGTTTCTTGTCTTCCATTATTACTTCCACCACAGACTCCTCATATGATGTGTTAGTACCTGCAACATTTTCTGCTTGGGCCTCCTTGGTCTCTACCTGTTTATGGATGGAAATATCCTGTAATATAATTTTCTTCTTTTTATACCAGAGCTTTAGGAATTTCTTCTGTACATTAATATTGATAGTACCAACAGATTCCATCCAAGGGTATCCCAAAACAACATCCACATCAGCCATATCTGAAGCATAAAAATCAGAATGCAACACATACTTATCCATAGAAATCTTCAAATCTTTATAAATTTGAACATCTTCATTATCAACATGTGTGTTTTCAATATGTTTTGCCGGGACTTGTGATTTTTTAGCCAAATTAATATTGATAAAATTACTCTTGCAACTAGGATTGATAGACACAATGATCTTCTCTTCTGAATACTTCCATGAACTTGTAATATGGAAATATTAGTAGAAAATTATCCTTTATGACTCTTATTGTCCTTGTTTCCAACACATGACCATTTGTTCAAAAGGACCTGTTCAACCTCTTCATCGGGAAGTGCCTCGATATGTTCATGGTCAAATGATTTCCACCATATGGAAACCTCATCCTTGAAAGCAATCCATAGTCCATAAAACCAAGTTATTGGGAATCGTAACTTCTTATATGTTAGGTATTCTTCAATAGTTAGACCATCATCTTTTCTTGTAAAAAATAGCTAAGTAGAACCCATGAAGGAGAATGAGGGATTTGAAAAAAATAACCTACTTTGTGTGGCAAATTTAAAATGGAAACCAATCGATCAACATGGCTCAGACACCTTATTATATCCTCTTATCAGAAATGAAATGACCATTCTACATCTTCCCATGTGATTAAAATCCTGATCTGGGCACTCTGGAAATTCAAATTCGCGTTGCAACTGTCCCGTCATCACCAAATTTTTTTTAAAAAATGGTTGATATTAAACCAGCAATATCTCCCTCATCCAGACTCCAATTACACTAATTTTTATTTATTTATTATTATTATTATTATTATTTTAATTAGGTTATTTTTCAAGAGGATCTCATATATTCAATTATTTTCCCAAAATTCCCCACAAAAAATGCAAAAATTTACTGGATAGTTGCCTTCTACGAATTGTTGTCAAATAAATTTCTGCAAAACAACTGATTTTAAATCAGCAATGTCTCCCTCATCCAGAATCCAATTTGACTGTTTTTTTTTTGAATTTGGGTATTTTTTTCAAGGAATTCAGATATTATATTTTTTTTTTTGCAAAATTTTCAACAAAAGTTTCATATCTGATTTGCAAACTCTCTGCCCAAAACATTCTTACAAAAAATGAAAAAAAAAAATCCCCCTCTTTTCCCAAAAAGTGCTCAGATACCACTTGTAGTAGATATGCCCTGAAAATATATTAAAATGGAGAATATGCTCAAGAAACATCAAGATCGATCCAAGAATAGAAATATAAACACTTCTTTATTAATATCAAACCCTTAAGGTAAGGCAACACCATACAATCACTCCTTAAGGAAGGAGAACACTCAACAAGACATATGCTTCTCAATACAATAATCCTTGACATCCCTCAATGACAAGTATCTAGCCTCTATACAGACTTCATAAATACAATACCATGGGTCTCTAAATACCATACATACAATACCATGGGTTATCACATTATTTCCTAACTACTTGTGGTCCCATGCATAATGCGGGTTAACCACTTTATTTATAAACTATGACCCATTTATTTATCTTTTTTCCCCTAAGGAAAAGTAATTTCCATTAATATTTGAAAATTACATGTAGTAGATGCTTGAAGAATAATATTATGTAGGTTATGGAGAATCACCATGACCCATTTATTTATCATCCTTAATCATTACATCATATTATTCCCTTGGGTACATTCCTCTGTACCTCATATATCCCCCTTAGGTATACAACAATATGTATGTATGTCATTGTCTAATAGGGTCACCAAGGATCATTCTTGTGGAGGAATGATTGCTTATGCATGTGAATGGCATGGAGAGGTTCCTGGTTTATGAGGAATCAAGTGGGAAGAGTAGTCATGAAAAATATATGAGGTCAGTATCATATGGATATGAATTGATATTGTATGCCTGTATTATGCCTATGTTTATGTTATGACAGGTAACGCTGAAGGATACATCAACGGAATGAAAACAATGTGCTTTGAGGCATGCTAGGATAAAAATGGATGGTAGAGAGACATTGGAAGCAAGGTTGCTTGGTAGAGGCAGTATGGTTTTGGATGTGCAGTGTTATTGTTGCGTATATGTTGTGCATGTTGTATATTCATTGATTATATCTATGGTGATGTGTAATGTTGTATATGTAGTATCGTGTACATATGATGTTGTGTGCCTATTGTATATATGGTTTTGTGTTTATATTTCATATGCAATGCTAGGTATAGATGGTGTTATTTACATGTTGGATATGTGGTGTTGTGTACATATCGTACTGTGCGCATGTTGGATATGTGGTGTTGTGTGCATATGGTGTTGTGCGCATGTTGGATATGCAGTGTTGTGTACATATGATGCTATGTACATGTTTTACATGTAGTGTTATATACATATGGTGTTGTGTACATCAATGTACATGTGGTGATGTGTGCACATGGTGCTTTGTACATGTTGTACATGTGGTGTTGTGTGAAGGTGGTGTTGTGTGCTTGTCATACATGTGGCACTATGTACATGTGGTGTCATGTACATGCCATGTATGTGGTGTTATGTACATGTGGTATTGCATACACATTGTACAAGTGGTGCAATGTACATATGGCAGTGTGTACGCGTTGTGTAGGTGGTGTCGTGTACATGTGATGTTGTGCACGCGTTGTGTAGGTGGTGTTGTGTACATGTGGTATTGTGTACATGTAGATATGGTACTGGTGTACATGTGGTATTGTGTGCATGTCATACATGATGTGTTGTGGGCATGCGGTACTATCTATGTGCATTGGGTAGTCGTGGATCATGACATTTGTATTCATTGTTTTGTACTCTATGTACATATATGTATTGTGTTGTACATAGAGTGTAGGTGTATGTATTATGTTGTGGTGTACACTGGATGTAGGAGTATGTATTGTGTTGTGTTGTACACTGGGTGTAGGTCTATGTGTTGTATGTTAGGTGTAGGTGCATGTATTGCATGACGTTGTATGTCGTGTGTGGTTATATATGTGTGATTTGCACTATGTGCATGTCACTATACATGGTTGAAGATAAGGAACTGGGAGTTTGTCAGGTGTGGCAACTGATCCAGTGTGCATACGAAATAAAGACAAAGGTAGAAGACAAGGATTTGTTAAAGGATAATTATCAATATTTTATTTTAGTTTTATTATGCACGCGATTTATGATTCTAGTATATGATGATTACATGTGATCTATGATTCTGGTTTATGATTGTTACATGTGATTTATGATTCTGGTCTATGCTGATTACATGTGATCTATGATTCTCATTTATGATGGTTACATGTGATTTATGATTTTGATCTATGATGGTTGTGCTTTGAGCTAACCTGATGTGATATGTTTATACATGATGATTTGGTCAAATATGTTAGTCTAATTTTTTGTAACATGAAGTGAACAAAATTGCAAGTATACCTTATTGACGGGCCACCAATGAGGTATGATTTGAAGTTATTTCAATTTATTTTGAATCTAATGGAAATTATGTACTTAGTACAGGAAAGCATGGGAAATTCCCAGACTGGGTGGTTGAAACCAACTACAAGAATTAACAATAGTAGTGAAAGAAATTGGAACAAGTAGCAGTATGTTGGTAAAGCACTTCAGGAGTAGGGCCATTGTGGTACACTGGCAGCCAATAAGTTCCATTGATTTCCATGAGCATGCTATGACCGGTATTATGGTTTGAGGCATGGATATGTCTTGGTTTCCAAACCTTCCAATGAAAGGAAACCTTTCTGAGGGATGGACTACCGGGGATTTGGGTGCCAGCAGAACTTGGAAGGTGTGTGACTGCATGGAAGGGGGTGACTATATTTCCCGAGGGACTATGTAGCAGAGAAGGGAAGGCTAGGGATGGATTTTTTTTGGTCATTAGCATTTTCAGATAGAATCATATGCACATTGGGAGTGCCCTAGAAGAATGAGATGGTAAATTTTTGCTGAGAGGACAAGTGGCATTGGATTATAACGATGTACATTGAATGCAGATTTGACCTTGCAGTGGATTCTAGACTTCTTGGGAAGGAGGTGAATCCTAGTATTACTTTGAGGGTGGATGTGTGAGCCTTTGGATTCCCTTGTTGCGGATGCAAGCATTGTATCCTTTTATTTGCTGGTTGAGAAAATGTGCATATGTGTATATGTCTGTATTATTGTAAATAAAGTAACGAGCTAGATTTATAAAGCTCCGTAGACAATATGGTTATTTTTTGGTTGAAGAAAATGTGTACAAGTATATGTGGTTGTTATTGTAAATACCGTAATGATTTGTGTTATAAATCTCCCGTAAACGATATGATTTTCAGATCTTTAACAATGATCATTGTAAATATCGCAACAAGTTGTGTTATAAAGCTCCATGGGTAGTATGTTTTGATTTCAACAGTATTTTTGGTTGTAGGTGTCATTGAATAATGAGGAATATGTTCCCCCAAAGGGGATGATTCTACAAAAAACTTGGTTAAGAATCCATGTAAAAATATATAAGACCACAATCACGGGACACATATTCCAAACTGAATGGTGGGAAAAACATCCTAGTGGGTGTTCATTTCAGTTATTATGTCTAAAGGAATTTGGCAAAGGCAATGACAAAGGATTTGGAAAGGAAAGGGGCATTAATTGGCATTATATATATGAAAAAAATGGAATTCGAAGAAAATATAGGCCTCATTGATAAAAATGATTCTGAGGATCAGTGGGCATGATTGGTCAGTGTAGCTTTTGTCAGTTTAGTTTTGGAGTTCTCATTATATTCTCTCTCTCTCATACTCTTGGACACTTAGAGTTTTCTTGGGGAACTCTTGGAGAGTGTGGCATACTTGGATGCTTGGAGTAATATGGAAAATAAAGAGCAGGAAAGTGTAAGAGGACATCAGGATCAAAAGCTACTACGGGTTTTTCTTGTAGGTACTGAGTTGCATGCATGTTTACCTCACTAGTTTTGGCATGCATGGCATATGCATGTGATTTATTGGTCATGATCTGACATTGGCATGGAGGATTTTCTAGATTGACAGTGGATTTTCCTAGCCTTACCATTTCCTGGATAACCATGGTGTTGTGGGTTCATTTCCTTTTGTTTTTTGGTTGGTTCTCATGTTCCTTTAGCTTGGGTTAAGTTACTAGTTCTTGGATCCTTGGTTGGAAAAATGCTCTGGAGCCCTGTAACAACTTGGGTTGAGTTACTAGTTCTAGAGCCTTGGTTGGACAAATGCTCTGGAGCCCGGTGACAACTGTGGGTTGAGTTACTAGTCCTGGAAGTCAGGCTCGAACAAATGATCTGGAGCCCTAGACAACTTGGGTAGAGACTGATCTGCTGATGGTTAGTGATGTCCGACCGTGAGGTGGAATCACTAGTTGAGGGTTGAGGTGGTTTGGCTTCTAGAAGCCTTGGTTGGGTTTTGATGGATTTGTTTCATGATATCCAACGTTAATGCTTGGAATATGGCACAAGGGTGATTGGCTGAAAGAAATATTTGGTTTAGCCTAGTCTACGGTTGGGTGGTTTGTGGAAGTCCCATACCTGGTTAGCATACACAATCATCAATAAGATCTCTCTTTCTCCTTGGTATGTTATGAGTATTATACTTGTTTATATTTGGATTATATGGTTGTTGTTTCATTGGTATTTCTGTTGTTATTATGCTGGTTATGAACATGTATTATTACAGTGGCTATGTGTGGCTCTCATAATGTTTGTACTTGTAAATGAATGAACAATGTATCTATGGCCTAATAGATGATAATGTGATAAGGAAACAATGCCTCATAGTGAATCTCAGATAAGTATGAGACCCGCATGCTTAGCTATGTTGTTAAGACCTGTAGATTTCATATTTGTGATATGTTTGATGAAATGCATGTCATGGCTAGTAGGGGTTCAGTCTAGTCATGTCAATGTTTTTGCAAATGTATCTTTGTTCCACTATGAAATTTCATTTATGAATCTGTCATTGAGTTCTAGGCAGTGACCTGGGCTCTAGGCCTGAAAAAGTAGTACAAATCCCGGACTCACAGGCACAAAAATAGGGAAAAAAGTCCCCGGAAGCTCCCTTGCCCTTACTATGGGATCTTCTGGAGTTTCCCAAATGCACCCTTATCCATATCAAGGGAGCGTCTAGGGGTTTGATGCACTAAATATTAATTTCATCTCAGGCGCTGGGTACCTGAGTGGTTGGGATGCCTCCTAGGAGTTCTGTTGCTGATGTTGAAGGTCTGTGTGATGTGTTCCACCGATTCCACTTCCTTAACTGACAAATAGGGAGTCGAGTCATATCATAGTAACTTCTTGTCACATGTTTACCCCAGATGGCTGGTTACTTAGGTAGATGTGGGAGGAGGGTGTTACAACAATGAGGGTTGTCAACCGGATGAGTCGTTCTTGCGGACAAGACCGACCTCCCTAGTATCTAATGATATCTAGCGACAAACAAACCAATCAACTTCTATCTTTCTCTAAATATGCAGTTTATAAATAAAGGAAAACAAGTGTTTTAGGCCTACCTTGGGTCTAATGCAAGTTTTTGGAAACCTCGCTCCATTGATCCAAATGAGCTCCCTTGTAGAGAATCTGCAAACACAAACAAGCACACAAATTAAATAGCACCTGAAAAGCCAATATAATAAAGCATACTTATCATGATGATCAAGGAATTCATGAAACAAATCACATAAGACAAGTTTTTGAGAAAAATGAATCTGATTGTATTAACTTAAATCAAAGAATAACTTTACAACCTTATGCCTTGATGTTGTACAAGCTCCTCCCAGGGTCCATCAAGAAGTCTCCTCTACTTTGACAAGTTTCACTCTCTTCCCAATGAAGCCAAAAGGTATGTGATCTCTCCTCTCAATCTTAACTAGGAAGTCTCAATTCCAACAGCATTTACCCTAAAAAATGTTCAGCTTCTAACCTCCCTAGCAACCAACCCAATGCCTTAATTTATAGTGCAATGGAGGGAAGTTACTAGGTCCTCCTTCAAAGGGATAAAGCCCTCCTTCAAAGGGATAAGCTCCTCTCATCAAGGGATTAGCTCCTTCACTTTTGGGATGCATGAACCACCTAGGAGCGAACCATCCACGTCAAGATTCCTTCTAGAATCATCTAGAATTAACCCAAAGTGAGTTTTTAAGAATAAACTTGCGCCTTTTTTACTTTCACAGGGGTCTGCACCCACTCCTTTAGAGACAGAGCGGGCAGGTCTACAGGTAACATGTACAGGGGGTGCGGGACTGCAGGCAACACTGAGAGAAAGTGCGGAACCAGAGCTTTATTGATTTTTAAGGTCTTTCTCTCATTTTCAAAGCTTGACATGAAGAGCTGAGGTTTGAGACTTGCTTAGGAGGACAGTATGAATGATGATAGACCCATACTGACTGCAAATAGTCATGGTGACAATATTTTGTGTAACAAGGGTGACCATACTTCCAATGGAGTCATTAACAAAGGAACTAGATTTGTAATGTCTTGTAGTTCTTTTAATGTCTTGTAGTTCTTGTCTGGTGCAATTTCTGGCTTAAATTGTCCAAAATATGTCAATGACTTGTTGGATTAACGATTCTGCGGTGAAATTTCTGCACAACCCGACAGTCGTACAAGTTTTGAAATGGCTGAATGCATATATGCAATATTAATAGTTGTTTGTATAATGAATTGATTTAGTTACTGATATGGCCCCCACCACTCAATCGTTAACGCATTTGTTTTATTTTGATAGTGTAATATGGAAAATGGTGAAGGGTACACGATTTTCAATATCACGGTACAAAGCTAATTGCATAACGCAATGTAGCTGGTTGTGTATACATTTTCTCATTATTTCTAACAAAGGTTATTTATTATTATTATTATTATTATTATTAGTACAATGCCAGTAGTACTCACTGCCGTTTTTCCTTAGCCATTGTCAAATTTCGATCTGATTTAGATTTATCAACACATTTAACAACTTCAATAAGTAGCAATTGGCAATTTCAAAGCGAGCATTAACAGTAGCTGGTAAAATAAACCTTGAATTTTGAAAATTATTTGTTTTCTTTACTTTCGCAATGCTTATTGTTGTAATTTTATCGATATATGTATACTTTGGTCTAATTGGCCTTCAAATTTTCCTGGAAAGTCATGGAAATTCCTACAAGATTTTGATAAAATACACTAGAAAGTTTTATAAATCTAGGTTACAGCTTTCAAAGTTCAAGATTTTGGGTGCCCTGGGGATTTTTGATGGCGTTGAAACCATTTCCACCATGAAAAACACAATTCAAACACTCCCAAGATTGGATTTGTTAAAAAAAAATCACTGAATCCCGTACACAATTTTGTTATTCGAGTGAAATTGTAGCTTTCATAGAGAACGACATCAATTATAGATACAAATAGTAAAGTGTGCAATGACATTCACATATATATGTTATGAAAACACATATTCAACTACTCTCTATGACGAATCGAATTGATAACTGGTCCCACTACTTTGTAAAATTGAACCAAATTTACTTTACAAATAACCTAACACAATTATTCCTTGTAAAACTTGACGCGCATTTACGATGCCGTGAAAAACTATTTGATTTTTTCTAACATAAAAATTTCAAATATGTGCAGAAGGATGGTGTGTGTAACAAGGAACATAAACCTCTACCCCCATATATATTTTGATTTCGAGTTCACTCTGCACAATGAAAGATCTGCACAAGAGTTGGAGTATTGGCATGTTAATTTTAAGTTTATGCTCTTAGGTTCTTAAGTGAAAAAATAAATAAATAAATAAATAAATTCTACACTAATTAATTTTCACTCTGTATTTTTTGTCTGAACACCTACGAAACTTCTCTTTGGATGCAAAGAGTAAGTGTGAAAATATCAAAGCCATATACAATATCAAATTTCAATTATCAATTTTAGTGTTGCATGAAATACACATGTGCATTTTTTCTCCGAACACGCTTCCTTTGAACATAACCTAGATAATCTAATAATCTCAGGGGAATAAAGACACTTCATATAATTTCTGTCAAACACAATAGTCATTATATTCAATGTTATTATTAAATACTTTTTATTACAATTGGATCAAAATTCAAATTTCTTTCTTTGAAATGACAACATAACAATTTCGAATATGTGTGGAAGGATGGTGTGTGGAACAAGGAACATAAATCTCCACACCCACATACATACACATTTCGAGCTCGCTCTGCACAGTGTAAGCTATGTATAAGAGCTCATAGAGTTTTGGCATGCTAACTTTAATTACATGCTTTTATGCTCTTAAGTGGTAATTTTTTATTTTTTTTCCAGTACTAATTACTTTGCAATATGTATTTTTTGTCCGAACAACTATAGTTCAGAAAGATCAAATCCATATAGAATATCAAGTCTCATTTATCAATTTTACTGTTGCTAGCGGTTTTTAGTGAAATTAATATTCATGTTTATGACATATTGTATCTCATAATCACCACAAGCAATGTACAATATGTTGAAAGAATTATCTGCATTTACTATACAAAAAATTGGTATTCACACTTAGCATGCAAAAATTAATCAATGGCAAGTAGTATTATTAATATGCATTCAGTAAATCCACAAGAAATGGCGTTATCACAACTAGTTACAAAGATATCGATATGGTCGTATCTATTAGCATTATAAAATACTCTTTTCAATATTTATTCGGTGAATTCAAGTATATATTGCTTTAAAAAAAATGGTATTTAGCATTCAATTGAGTCATCCTGGACTAGAGAAAAAATTATGAGTTTTAGTTGTAAGTGCTATTAACACTGGTGCTGGTGTGCTCCTTGTTGTTGTTATTGTTGCTGGTATTGTTGGTGTACTAATAAGTAGCTCATATATATACATCATCAGTGTGAGAAGTTAGTCATAGAAAAAGAACATGTGCAGAAAGTATAGTTAGCGAATTAGAAATTAAGTAGAAAATATTTGTCGACTTAACAATTTGAGACTCATTTCTTTTACGCTGTGCTCAAATGAGAATGCAATATGGATATGGGTGGTCAGTGTTTTTTTTTATTATTCTGTTGTGAAATACTATTTGGTGTTAGAGTCTTTTAAAAAGTTGTGCAAAAGTGGTTGTGCATATACAAAAACAATGGTTATTTTATTATTTGTAGACTGTGCAAAGTGCAGAGGTTAGTACAATGAAAGCTCAAGATTTTTGTGCATTATGAATTTTTGTGCAATTCTACACGTATAAATTTGTGTGTTTATTATTATTATTATTATTAATTATGAGTATATTTTCCAACTATGAAAAGACCTAGCTAGGTGAGGAAACTTCTGCAGAAATGGTTGTGTGGAACTAGTTTCTCGAAGAAAGTGTGTAAAGAGAAGAAAAAATGCATGTGCATGAACATAAATGGCTTTGTATATGCCACAATTAGAAACTGTGATAAACATGCCTCAGTTACAATGTTAATTATAACTACAATGTTCAATTCCAGAATTGCTAATGTCTAAACCATTTAGAATAGAAGTCTTCTACAATTTTATTTCATTGTAACATTTACAAAATGTAGTTAGTATTATTTATCTATTTGCTTAAATGGTTTACTGCAGCTCTTCATCATGAACGGACTATCGATGTATGGATTTTTTAAGTTACTAGGACTACTAGATGCAACTTTTATTCTCATTGTATTATTATTAGAGGACATTAGAAAATTTGCAAAGAAGAAAATATGATAAGTTGTAATTCTACAATCGGAAGTTCCTTTCTATTTTGTGGAAAGACACTTTAAAAAATGAAGTTTTTATTATCTATATGAAAAATTAAGTTTGGTTAATATTGAATAGTACGAGTACAATTACCAAATGTGCAATTATCTAATCCAGAATTGGCAAATAGTAAAACAATTTTACGTAATGAATGTTCTGAGTAGACGATACTTCGTTGAATAAATGCCAAAAATAACTTGTATTTATTTATAAGAGAGCTATGGTTAATCAAAATAGAATGCGAGTTAGCATATTAATAAATAAGATGCCTAGAGTAGCTAAATGTCATTTCATATCATTAAAATCGATAGTAGTTGAATGTCATTTCATATATGGTTTGCTCAATTATGATAGGATTAAGGTGGTTGCAATTTCTTTGAGAAAATGACGACAGGGAAGGGGAGGGGGGAGGGGAGCGAGGCCAAAGAATTGAAAGCATAGATTCCATCATATGAAATGCATAATAATTTTAGACATTAGATGTCAATTTATGTCGTTTGTGAAAACATTTTGTTAATGTTCATTTTTTTTATTATATAGTATTCTCATTTTATTTATATTGGAAAACATAAGAAATGTTGCAAACAAGAATGTAGCTAAATGTCATTTCATTTCATTAAATTCGATAGTACTTGAACATGATTTCATATATGATTTGTTCAATTATGACATGATTAAGGTGGTTGGAAGTTCTTTGAAAAAACGATGGTGGGACAGGGGGGGGATAGTTGAAAGAAGAGATTTCATCACACATAATACAAAATGATTTCAGACATTAGATGTTAATTTATGTTGTTTGTGAAAACAATTTGTTAATGTTCATTTTCTATATTCTATAGATAAGAGAACAAAGAAAGTTGCAAATATTGGTCAAATCTACATGACAATATTTAAAGTAAAAAATGCACTTCATTATAAGTGTTATAAGAAACTAAAATACGACATTCGTATAACAAGAATTATATTCAGGTTCAAATTGTAATTACCACAACTATGATTAAAATAAACATCAAAGTCGAAACATATTTCCGACAATCAAAAAGAGTTATTGAATATCCATTTTCATTTCTATTAACAAAAAAGTAACTATGTTTGAATTGTTCACAAAATTGGTAAACAATGTCAAAATTTGCACAAAGCAATGAGTTTCTAACAATAAGGTATATAATTTGATGTAACACCCTCCTACCACATTTACCGAAGTTAACCGATTCACTAGGGTAAACATGTGATGAGAGGCTATTATGATGTGATTCAACTCCCCATGTACAGTTATGAAAGTGGAACCAACAAAACACAACCAATCTGACCTTCTACACATGGCATAGAACCTCTAGGAGCCAACCAACCTTTTCAGGTGATCAACCCTTCAGACAATATTGACATTTCATTGACCTAGAGCCTCAGTCGCTCCCATGACATGGGCATGCATACGAATGGGACCCTCCAATCACTTCCACAAAAAGATCATGCAAGCGGCTGGGGACTTTTCTAGCTAGTTCTGAGCCTGCGACCCAAGATTTTGTGCCACTTTTTCAGGGCCAGGACTCAAGCCACTGCCCAGAACTTCAGGAAACTTCAAGAAATTAAAAGTAACATCTAAACAATGATAAAAATTAAAATACTTGACTAGACCCCTACTAGCCATGACAGACATTTCGTCAAACATGTCACAAATATGCATTCTACAGGTTATAACAACAAATTTGAGCATAGGGGTCTCATACTTATCTGAGAATCGCTAAGAAACATTGATGCTTTATCACATTAGCTGCATTATCATCTATTAGGTCATATATTCATTGTTCATTCATTTACAAATCAAAACATGATGAGAGCCATACATCATCATTGTCATAAAACATGCTCATAACCAACATATAACCAACAGAAATAACAAAGATATAACAACCATAAAAACCACATATAAACAAGTATATTTACCCATCAATACAAGAGGAAAGAAGCTCTTATTAATATATGATAAATTCAACCAGACCCAGTACTTCCACGAACCACCCGACCATAGACTAGGCTAAATCAAATCTCTCTTTCAACCAATCACACCCTTGCATGATACCTACCCTATTGATCCAAGCATGAATGTGGGATCTCATGGAAGACATCCAGAAAAGCTAAACCTGGGCTTCCGAAGGCCAAACTACCTCAACCCTTAACTAGTGATTCCACCTCACGGTTGGACATCACTAACCCTCACCAGATTGGTCTCTACCCAAGATGTCTAGGGCTCTAGAGCATTTGTTCCAACCAAGGATTCCAAGACTAGTAACTCAACCCATAGTTGCCGCCAATATCCAGAGTGTTTGTCCAACCAAGGGCTCTAGAGCATTTTTCCAACCAAGGCTTTAGGACTAGTAACTCAACCCAAGTTGTTATAGGGCTTCTAGAGTGTTTTTCCAACCAAGGCTCTAGGAACTAATAACTCAACCCACAACCATAAGGAACATGAGAACCAACCAGAAAACAAAAGGAAAGAAACCCACAACACCATGGCTATCCAGGAAATGACAAGGCTAGGCAAAACCATTGTCAATCCAGGAAATCCTCCATGCCAATGACAAATCATAACCAAGAAACCACATGCATATGCCATGCATGCCAAAAATAGTAAGGAAATCATACATGCAACTCGGTACTTGCAAGAAAAACTCGTTGTAGTTATCGATCTTGATGTCCTTTTACGTTTTTATGCTCTTCTTTTTCCTTCTTTCTCGAAATCCCAGGCATGCCACACTCCTCCAAGAAAACTCTAAGTGTCCAAGAGTATCAGAGAGGGAATAGAGAGAGAGCTCCAAACCTGAACTGACAAAAGCTACCAACTGATCCTCATAAGCTTTTTTATTAATGAGGCCTCTATTTTCTTCAATTTCCATTATTTTCCTTCATTTTCCTCCTCACATGCAACCTGTGACCTTTCACATTCCTTTTCTCCTATTTTCCATTATTTTCATAAATAAATGCCAAATAATACCTCTTGCCTTAACAAAAACCTTGCCATTGCCTTTTCCAATTTCCTTAACCATTAATAAACTGAAGTGACACCCAACTAAAATGTTTTTGCCACCATTAAGCTTGGAATAAGTGTCCCATGACCTTGGTATTATATTTTTTACATGGATTTTTAGCCAGGGATATTACATTTGAATAACAATAATACTATATGGATACTCATAATAGCCATTATGTTGATAGCAACACTTTTTTTGATATTGTAATTCACCACCATATTCACGACTGCCGTTTCGATTCTTTTGCCTCTTTAACTTTGCACCCCTGCATTGTGGCAAAATAGCACCTGGAATTAATTAATACAAATAATAAATGATAAATGTGACTCTGAAACAAATCTACGTGGTTAAAAAGAAGAAGAAGAAAACCCATGTGCAAATGTAAGATACCTCGGTAATTTTGAATACAAGAAATAACATTTGATTTCTATAGGGTTTATTGAAACATTATACCAAGGTGCAAAAGTAAATGAATCGGAATCCCATGAACCATTGTATGAAAAATCCATTTGCAATGAAAAGTGAAAAATTGCATTCAGAGATTGTTTGAATTCATAATAACATATATAAAAATCTGATCATTTGATCACCAGTAAACATAAAATGAGTAGTCCAAGATTTAAGGAAACTTATATTATGTAAAAGCATATGTCCTTATTTCTTAATTGTTAACTGTTTTCATAGCTTGTGTCTTCTTGAAGAAATTTCTTTAACTTTTCTTGTATGAAATGTTTCATAGGAGTAGATATAATTTTCAATTTGACACTTTGACTAAATATCTCTTTGTCAATTTATGTGGCTTCTACTTGCAACTGCACAATTAAATCAAAGTTTTGTTCATTAATATTAACAAAGTCAACTATACATTTCCTACTTTCATGTGTACTAAAATCAACTATATCATTGAATTATGTTTCCTTTGATTATTTCATCTTATCGAATTTAATTGCTAACGTTTCTCATGAAAATAATCTAGAGTCACATGTAATACATGGACCGTTCAAATTTGACATATGCATTTTCTCTTTGATTTTCTATGTTTTGATATTCAGAAATAATGTTCTCCATTCTTCTGATTCTCTAAGACCACACAACTTTGGGTTTCTTCATTTGAATGGCATTTGGAGGTTCCTACTTTCTTTTCTTTGCTTCAAAAAGTAAATTAAGTCTCAGGCTGAAAGCAAATAAGTCATTGTTCACAAAATACCTGTCTCCTTCCAGATCACATGAGATGCACTCGACAAATGAATTATCTCTTTATCCCAAATTCTATAGATTATAATATGCTTTCCATGCTTGTTCAAGGATTTGTCATCGTTGGCATATATTGCTAATTATATGTGCTTTCACCACATTAAGGAAGTTGATATATTTAGAAAATCTATACGATATGTTGTAAATAGTAACTACAGGCACTACTATTGGTGTTGCTAATGAAGTCATCAACAAAGGACTTGGATTTAGAGCATCTTCCAGGTCCTTTATTCTTGTTTTTAAGATTAAGTTTGTTGATTCCTATTGACTAATAGATTCTACAAACACGTTACCGATAACTCCAGCTCCATGAGAGATGTGATTGCAACTCTAGACAAATAAAATTGCATCTCTATTTGGTATAAAACCAGAGAACTGAGTTTACTGATCTGAACACCATAATCTCAGAGTTCATCGAATGGCAAGAAACATAAGAGAGGAGGAAAGCCAATCTTCCTAAGATTGAGAATACACACAAGGACATTCTTTTCACAGATTGGGACGTAAGGATCAAACAAGCCGAACTAGCAGTGGCAAGAGCGGTCGAGGTGTCAAATAATATAGTAAAGGCGGTAAACCATACATTGTTTTCCACCAACTTGGTAAAATAAGGCAACCTGGAAGAACTGCCCAATTTGAATGAATTACATAACAGGTGGAAATAAAGGGCAGAAACTCAAAGGGAAGCAATTGCAAAGCTGGTGAAGACCGATTGGGAGTCGTATTGGCAATGCCTCATTAAGCCACACAATGGAATCATGACCCTTAACTTCTCTCTCCACTCGACTCAGCGGATGTTGCCACCTATCACAAATGTGATTTTCGCAAAACAGGTCAAAACACATTTTGGGGCACCTCCTCAAGTCAAATCAATGGCCGATATATGCAATTTGAAGGACAAGCTGGAAGACAGAAAATCATCATCATAGCCTCTTCTCATCAAGCCACTGTTTATTTTTGGAGTTAGTTAACTAGTTAGGAGGAAGGTTGTTTGAAACCTACTCAAATTTTTGTATAACCTATTTTTGAACATTAGTTAGAATAGTATTTATACCCTTGTCATGCATTTATAGAAGGGTCTAGTATTTTATCAAAAGCATTTGCAAAGAATGCACTATCATAAGTTTGTGAATGCTTTGGTGAAATTATGGAACATGATAGTTTCTTTTAAATATCAGTCTACTTTCCTTTGTTGATGCACTTTTGTATACTTGGAAGATAATTTGATCTGAAGAAGGAGTTGATCTATGTCATTAATCAAATGAGAAGAACTTCACATATATGGTACTTCTATCGTATGTGATTATTTGTGTTTCTGTTTAATTAGTGACAACACTTTATTTTCATGAATTGTATATGAGATATGTTTTTTCTGTAACATTAATTGCACTATTGTATGATGCCTAGCTGAGATTATTTATTTTCATATATATATATATATATATATATATATATATATATATATATATATATATAGAGAGAGAGAGAGAGAGAGAGAGAGAGAGAGAGAGAGAGAGAGAGAGAGAGAGATATCATCACATATGCGATATAGTTTACACATTTCTTTGACTAACTATTTAGTCAAAGAAATTACCTTTACACGTTATCATCTTTGTTTTATGCATGATTGATCTTTATTATCACATGTAAAGCATATATCTTTGTAGATCGCATATGATACAGAAATACCCAGGTTTATATTAGATCAAGTTGCCTAGAGATTTGCATGATATAATATGTCATTCAAGTTATCATTATTCTATTGCAATCACTCATAAACCACCCACTCTCATTTTAAAACCCATACTGGGAAATTGGTCACATTATCCCCAGTCGGAGCCACCACTTCAAACGGAAAAGAAGTTGTCTTAAGGTCCGGACCGGGTGTTTATCCTCCATGTTGGAAGAGAAAAAATCTAAGGCTTCAACATTTTGGTGCTAAAAGGAGGGCATCCGACTATGAATGGCATATAAATCTAAAGATCAATCGAAGAATATTCTTAAGAGTCAAAACCCCTCCACCACTTCTACATCTTCTAGATCTCGTTTAGAATCTCTGGATCATAAATTTGAAGTTGTAGAAACATCTCCCTTGTCTCCTGAAGTAGTCAGACAACCACATTCTCCAAATTACACTCCTGAGTCTCCTGAAGTCCATTATTTGATACAAAAATTGGAACAAAAATCCATTTTTGCCAAGAAACCAGAGAGGCCCAAAGCTTCTAAAGAAAGTGTTACTTCCTTATTACGAGAAACTGGTGTATTAACTAGATTGCAAAGTGAAAAGCTTGGAGTAACTCCTTTTGAGTTTCCCATCCCTCCACGACACAGGAAAGTTGTTGCATCAAGATTAGAATCAGATACTAGCGAGATCACATCACCCTTCCATCCATTCACTTCTCCATCCATTTCTACTCAATCCACTGCTTCCCAACTATCCACTTCTCCAACTAGTATTGCTATTAGTAGTACTAGCCCAGTAGTAAGTTCTTCACCATCTATAACTACTTATAGACTGGCCTTCCCATCTTTTCAGTCTCCAACTCAAGCTATGGCCAATCAACCTGCTCAACCTTGGACAAATCCTGGTGCTGTTCTGGTTGCTAATCCAAATGCTCTCCTAGCAAACCCATAAAAATGGTTACCTAAGTACAATCCGGATGATGGTCTTCTAGCTGAAGAACATCTAAATAACTTTATGTTAGCCATGAGCCTTAACAGAGTTGTACATGAATATTTTTTTATTAGACTATTTCCTTATACTTTCCAAGGATCTACTGGATCTTGGTATTTTTCCCTTCCAGCAGGTTCAATAAGAGACTGGGATACTTTTCAAGAAGTATTTCTTACAAAATTTGGTGATGATAGGACCATTGCATCTTTAATCAATGATCTTTATAACTTAAAAGAAAATTCAGATGAAAGGATCAAAGACTTCAACTCCAGATTTAACAAGTTACTAAACAAAATCCCAGCTACCTCAGAACCTGCGGTAGATGTACAAATAAAATGGTATATATCCTCTCTTCCTTATAATATTTAAATCTTTGTAGATGGAGCCAATAAGGCTACCCTTGTAGAAAACATGAAAGAAGCCCTGTCTGTAGAAAGAAGGATTATTGCTTTAGAAAAGAGATCACAGACAGACGAAATGAAATCAAAGAAAGTAACATTTAAGGATGATTCCAAAAAGAAAACTTCAAAGGACCCTTTTGATCTTGAAGGCCTTCAGAAAGTATTAAAAACCATGTCCAATGAAATGGTTGAAATCAAAAAGTAGGTTGCAGAATCCTTTGCTCCCAAGAAACCTTTTCGCTCATTTAAACGAAACCCTTCTTCTGCATCGCAACCACCCAATATTATTTCAAATGCTGAATCTGATCTAGAGACAGAAGAAGACTCACTAGCCGAAGAGGAAGCTGAAATGGAAGAAGAGGTTGAATTAAATGGAATGTGGGATTTCATTCTCCCAACTGAAGAAGAAGCACAAGCTATGCTAGTAACTACAAGAAGCAAAAACTCTCCTGATATGTCTATCACAAATCAGAAACAAAAAATTGCTACTCCTGTAAAGGAGAAAACAGTAAGTAAGAAGTCTAAGACAAGTCAAACTGACCCTATTCCACTAGATCCTCCAAATGCCTCCAAAACATTGGTAATCTCAGACACAGTGGAATACAACATAGTCGAAGATATGAAAAATATGAGAGCAAACATTTCTTTGCACGAACTCACTAAACTCAAGCAACAATAGAAAATTCTATTAAGAGAATTAAAGGCAGTTCCTATATCCCCTCTGCCATCTGCTATAGTTACTCAAGCTACATACGATATGGGAAAACCTCCCTCATCTTCAAACAAAGTAAATCTGATAGATTTAGTCCTAATATGTGATAGGTCTATCTCTCATACTCCTCCATTTCTTGTTACTTATGAGATTTTCAATAGAAATCTCCATAATTGCCTTGTTGATTCAGGCACCTCTTCAAATATTATGCCAAGAACCATTTGCACCAAACTGAATATTACACCTCAAAAATCTGCAGTACACATAGTTCAATTGGACATAACAAAAGTAGAGGTACTTGGAGAAATAGCATCAATTTCAATTAGGCTTTCCTCTAATCCAAAAGTTTCACAAATAATCGATATTCTAGTGGTTGAAATCCCTGAATTTTATGGTTTAATTATAAGAAGGGATTGGTCTGAAAAGTTGCATGGATACTTCACAACTGACTGGTCTCACATGTGGCTGCCACATAATGGTAAGCCAAATCAAATTAGAGTAGAACAAGAAAAGTTCATGAAATACACAATCACAATGAACCTATTGCCTTCACCAGTAATATCATTGGTAATTACTCAGTTGAGTCATTCTTAGGATCTTTTAATGCTCAAAGGTCCCCTTTTCCGAACGATGTTGTAGTGTCTCAAATAGAGATTTTTTCACAAACAGATGCTTCAAAGTGTGTTAATATAGTAGATAAAATTGTAGATAATTCATTATTTTGGACTCTTTATTTTGATGGTTCCAAATCCAAAGATGGTGCAGGTGCAGGATGTATTCTAATTGACCCACAAGGAGAGAAAACCATGTTAGCCTACAGACTTGAATTTCAATGCACCAACAATACTGCGAAATATGAAGCATTAATTCAAGGGATGTATGAAGCCATTGGAATTAATGTCAAATATTTGCAAGTATATGGGGATTCTGAAATAATTGTCAAACATGTAAGGAATACAATTCATTGTGTGTCTAGGCACCTTAAACATTATCAATCTCTTACCCAGGATCTTACTTCTCATTTCATTGCTTTTAACATTTGTTTAGTTCCCAAATTGCAAAACACAAGTACTGATTTACTTGCTAATGTGGCATCCAAGCTTATACCTTCTAAAGAATTTAGTCCGGAAATATTTTCAACCGAGTTAGTTTTTAGGCCATCCATTCCCGATATTGTGACAAATTGGAGAGTGTTTAATAATGATGCGGATATAATCGATTTCCTTAGATCAGAAGGGTCTTATGAGTAACAGATCATAGATGAACATGAGCATGATCTACAAATCAATCATAAACAAGATCAAAACCCAATTCCCAAATCTGTAGTTAAGATGAAAGATCTCTATGATTTAAAGGATAGATTCAAGAAAACTACCAACTCCAAAACTCAGAGTTCCACTCTGAGATTTGAAATGGTAAACCTAGGGTCCTGATGTTAAAGGTGTCTTTGTCTGGGATTATGCAGATCTCAAGACCTATGATACCTTTGTAATTCAACATACCACACCAATGACTTCAAATGAAAAGCCAGTACAACAGAAGCTTAGGAAAATTCACCCAAACCTTGAAAGTCAAATCAAATCTGAATTGAACAAGCTCCTCAAAGCCAAAATAATCTTTCCTATTAGACACTCAAAATGGGTATCGAATATGGTCCTTGTAAGGAAAAAGAACGGTGATATTAGGATTTGTATTGATTTTAGAAACCTAAATAGAGCTTGTCAAAAGGATAACTTTCCTCTGCCTACTATGGAGCAAATATTGCAATCAGTTGCAGGTTCCGAATTAATGTCTTTTCTAGATGGATTTTCAGGATACAATTAAATTCTTGTACATCCAGATGATAGATTAAAGACAACATGCAAGACCAAGTGGGGAACATACGCTTATTAGAAGATGTCTTTCGGACTCATAAATGCAACTGCTACATTTCAACGTGCTATGGACATTGCTTTCAAAGGTATGATTAATAAATTAGTTGTTATTTACCTAGATGACATCACATTATATTCTAAGGATAGAAACAATCATTTAAATGACCTGAAGCATATTTTTGAAAGATGCAAGAAATATGGCATTTCCTTAAATCCAAAAAAATCTTATTTTTCTTTACCAGAAGGAAAACTCCTTGGATTTATAGTATCCAAGAAGTGGATTTACATCAATCCTAATAGAGTCCAAGAGATTGAAAAAATTCCTCTCCCACATAATAAAAATACCATGCAATCATTCCGAGGCCAAATTAATTTTGTAAAAATATTTGTTCCAGACTTTTGATAGATTGTCCTACCCCTTCAAGCAATGATAAGAAAAAACGTAGTCTTCAAATGCGGAAAATATGAAAGAGAATCATTTGAGTTGATTAAAAAATCCATTATCAATGCTCCTTCTTTAACAATCCCTGACTTTCTCAAACCTTTTTTGTTATATACTTTTTCATCTGATACATCATATGTAGCGATTTTAACATAGTTGAATGAACAAAATATCGAGGCACCCATCTCTTTTTCAGCTCTAACTTTCAAGGTGCCGAGTTAAGTTATTCAGTTGTTGAGAAACCGTTTTTTGTTGTTTTTAAAACCTTGAAACATTTCAGACCCTTTCTTCTTAAAATCCATACAAAAATAGTAGTACCTTACCCTGTAATAAGGCAATTATTGATACAAAGAGAAGTAGGGGAGAAAAGAGCCAATTGGGTTATTGCGCTTCAAGAGTACGATGTAGAAATCCAGCCAGCTAAAATTGTTAGGGGCCAAGGTTTTTGCAGGATGTTGGTTGGAGCTTCTCACCTATCAGTAGAAGAAGGCCAAGGTAATGAAGTGCATATTTCAGAGGTAAGCCTCAATGATGCACAATCGCAATATGTTGATTTGAAGTTTTATTTGAAGAATGGATACGCCCCTATGCATCTCAATAAAGCATGCTTTAAGGTTGAAATCAAATCAGTATGAATTAATCAATGATGTATTGTTTAGAAAAAATTATGATTCAATATTGTTAAGATGCCTAGAAAAACCTGAAACTGAAAAGGTCATGCAGGAATTACATGATGGACTAGCTGGAGGACATTTTGGAGGAAATACCACAGCTCACAAAATCCTCCATGCAGGTTATTATTGGCCAACACTATTCAAGGATGCGCATGAATATGCAAGAAAGTGTAAAACCTGTCAAACTGCAGCTGGAAGAGAAAAGAAGCCAACATTCCCTTTGCAACCAGTGAACATCCAACAACCATTCGAACAATGGGGATTAGATATAATTGGTGAGATTGTTCCTAAATCTTCCAAGAAGCACAAATACATCCTTCATTGATCAGTACATAATTACCAGGTTTGGCTTACCCACAGCTTTAACGTTTGAAAATGCATCATTTCTTTGGAAATACAATCGTAGAATTTTCTTTGAAGAGAGGTTTTAAGTTAAAGTATTTAGCCAACTATTATCCACAAGGTAATGGACTAGCATAATCGACAAACAAAAACCTCATCAGAATCATCAAAAGGACTATTGACCAAAATCATAGGAATTGGCACAAAGCATTGACATTTTCTCTTTGGGCAAACATAATTACACAAAAGGCCTCCATTGGTTCTTCTCCTTTTGCTTTAGTTTATGGAAAAGAAGTTGTTCTCCCCACAAACATAGCAATTCCATCTCTCTCCCTAGTGCAATTCATCAATGAAAACCCTTCCTCCTCCCTGTAAGCAAGACAATTCTAGATTCTTAAACTAGAGGAAGAATGAGAAAAGGCTAAAGCAACCCACTTCCATCATTAGCAATTAGTCAAATCCTCTTTTGATACAACCTCTGTCAGTCATAAAAATTTTGAAGTAGGTGATTTGGTTTTGAAATGGGACAAAGCACACAAGGAAAAAGGTAAACATACCAAATTCCAAAGACTATGGCTTGGCCCTTTCCAAGTCATTGATAAAATTGGTCAATCAACATTTCTTTTACAAGACTTATCAGGAAGGACAGATTCCTTGCCCATTAATGGGAAAATTCTAAAGAAATAATTTTCCTAGAAGATAACATCTTCTGATTTTTCATCATATTCCCTTTAGAATTCTTAGGAAAATAAAAGTTAAGTAGTATTTACTTTTGGTTTTTGAAAATAAAATCTTTAATAATATTTTTTATTTTTTACTTCTATAAGTAGGAAAACTTAAAGAAATAATTAGGACATTTGAGTATTAGAGTGAGCCTGATTTCTTTGGAAAAACTTGATCTTGCTGAAATATTTATTCTATGAACAAACTCTTACCTTTACAAAGTATAGATGTGATGTTATCAATCAAGAAAAGAATCTTTAACCTAGTAAGGACTTTCTGCAGATCAGTATCTTAAAACTCTATCATTATCATCCAAAACTCTTAAATGAACCAATGATTCACCCCATCTGATAAAATTTTCCTTTTTCAGAGTGTAATTCTAAAATATAAAATACTTAGAAGATAATAAGTCTCATTATGAGCTTGTTTACCATGATCATAGGGAAATAATTAAACTGATATTACCAAAACTGCATACCAAAACAGGGTAATAGCCAATGATCTAATCAATCAAAGGACAAGGGGTCTCATCAAGAGCCAACTTGTTCAGTTTAGTTACAACCAATGAGTGGCATTGTCATTATTAGGTTACCAAGCCTAGACAATGTCTTTTAAGAAACAAAAAATAAAAAGACAAGATCCAAATGAGATTGGAAGCAAGTGAATATCATTTTGAATTTTGAAAATTGCTTCAGATGGGACAATGAATCATTGTTGGTTAAAAGATAACCCTATCGAGGCTATGAACACCTGCTGGCAGCAGAGGCTCTATCTATGATAAATGAGTAAAAAATAAAAAACTAATCTATAGAAAGACACCTTCTATATCTCTTTAAAATCTTAGTATTGACTGGAGAAGGCATTTGTATTTTTATCACTATAAAGGGTAAAGTAGTTGAATAAATAGACTGGGTAAGTGATTATGATTCTAGAGAAATGTTTTTTACTTTATAACTTATGTAATTATTATTCCTATAAATCTTCTTACTTTGAAAGTTCTAGAAATTTCAAAAAACCAATTAGAGATAATTGGTTCTCCCAAGTGAATCGCCAATTGTTGTACTATGAAACAACCCCCCCATTTATGTATAGTAATAGCTAATGTTACAAATACAAATGGGGACCCTTTTTTTATTTTTAGTCTTTAGAAAATAAATCCTAACTCTAAGAAATCGCCTCGAAAAAAACTCTTATAACCACCCAAGTTTAGGATCCCCATTGTAAATCGCAAATCGCATTTTTCCATATGATGATCATAAACACCTTAAAGAAATTGTGATACGCGATCAAAACTCTCACTGTAACATACCAAGCAAAACCCCTTAAGAAATCGCAATCACATTTCACAAAAGTCGCAAGTAAATAAGACCTACCACAATGTCATCCACCAACAATTTGTGAAATGTGATATTGCGATATCCGCAATCACGTTTCGCATCATGAACATGTATCACTATATAACATTGTTTTAAAAAACTGTGATGCGCGAATCAGGCAGCACACATGGGAAGTAACTATGTTTTAAATATAATATTGAACAGTTTGACAGGGTAATTAATAATTAGCTACCCGATGAGAGGTAATGATTTTGCAAGTTATGGCTAGTTAATGTTGAATTTGAAATCCTCCCACGATTCAAAGTCTTTTCACAAAGCTTTCAGCCTTAATTGCCCAATATTGTCTGCGCTGATATATCTCGTCCATTTCAGGCAAGCTACAAAAGATATGTCATTGCAGAAGGTGATGCAGAAACAGAAAAAGTTGAGCATTGCAGAGTTCGAGCTTACAGAAATGTCTCTTATATTCTCTGATACAGTCTACAGTGCTAACGGAGGTGCAACAACTTGGGAGGTGATATACAATAGGCTTGAGGACGAGCATCCCAAGATTACTGTCACAAGAGCAACAACTAACTCAATAAGACCTTTAGGACTCCAATTCAAGGATGCTGCCTGTTCTTTCCTTCATAGGATAGGAGCGAGAGCTAAAATCCTCCCATACACTGATATGATCAGGTGGGTGGTGGAAAACCTCACCACTGAAGATAGGCAATTCAGAATTCAAGAATGGGACACATGGGGTCATTCAGAGCAGAGGACCTGAAGAAAATGTACCATATACCTGACCCTCGGGATATATATGATAAGACATACGTTGCCAACTTCACGCAGAAGAACGAAGAACCCCTCAAGATTATTTAGGGCCGAAGAGTATTGGAGAACAAGTTCAAATTCGATAAATTGAGTATGTATCCTATAGCCTCTTTGGTGAACCCCTACAACTATGCAGTTACTATGTTATGTAGACTATACGGGTTACCTAATAATGCTAATTTTTCCATAGAATGGATTCCTATGATTGATGCCTGTGTTAATTTCCACATCATGAATTGGGCCACCATCCTATCTGATAACCTAGCCACAATCATCACTGAATATCGATAGAAGAGATCCTCCTCTCCAAAGAACCTTCCTACATTCTATTTTAGTGCCTACATTATGGACGCCATCTGTTTCTGCACTAAATTTCCAATCATGGGTTGGAAATGGACCTTGCAGGACCCCTACCCTATCCATCTCAGCCATAAGCAAATTTGGGAATCCCATTATGTGCCCCATTTCTATAAAATATGTCATGTTGTTATTTTCCACTGTATCAATTAATTTTCATTAAGAAAGCCCCCAGGTTTTCCCAAGAAGCCGCTATAGACCTTCTGGCTATTGGCAAATATTTTTTTGAAGAATGGTTCACCTACATTAGCGTTTTTGGTAGCACAGCAGACCCACATGTCCTCCCTTTGTATATTTCTGATAAATTGTTAGCAAGAGAAATAGTCCACCAGACCGTGGGAAAATGCCTGACCAAAGTTCTCAAAGAAAGCAAGAAGTTTCTATGGCCATCTTTTCCTATCAGGTGTGGTTCTTTCTCCTTAGAAAATTTTAATCATGCTATAAAGGAATCAGTAAGCCTGGAAGGTCTCAGGCTCCATACTTTGCCCAAAAGGCAGTTTGATCCAAACAAGATAGCATACAACATCACCACTTTGGTAAAGATCAAGCCTTATAACCATGAGGCTAATCATTTTGAAGAAATTTTATAGTCAGCTCAATCCTTCAAACAATCATTCGAATGGGCAAGGACAAATATGAGTCCTGGATATTTTGAGATCTTTCGGGAGTTTAGCAACAAAAGGCTTGAGGTTATCCCACTACATTTGTTGAAAATCGAGGACAAGCCTACTCCCAGTTTGACTGTCAACAGCAAGGCACCTAATTCTCGCTTAGAGTCTCATGCAGATACAGGGAAAGCACTGAACACAGAGAAGGCCCAAGACATCGAGACTACTATAAAATCCAGTAGGAAATTAGCCGAAAAGTAGGGTATGAGTACCCCACCCAAAGATATTGTTTCGGAGATCAAAGGCAACAGTCTGGAATAGGAGTGGGATCAATTCAATAAGAAACTACAAGACACTCCCAAGACGATAGATGCCCAAGAAACTACAGAGTATCAAACTCCTCTACATGTTCAGAAGAATACAAACTCTGAACCGATGGACGAGCAAGCGATGACGTCTCAGTAGATTGAAATCATCCCCACTCTGCCCACATCAGAAATTGTCTTGAAGGTAACTGAAATCCCTCCTCTTGACGTATTCTATAGCCCACTACACAAGGTTGTAGTAAGGAGACAGAGGAAAAGGAGAAGGATTGAAACACCTGAACTCCCGCCTGGGAATGAGCAAATGGACATAGTTTGGAAGGACGTCCCTTCCAACCCAGCTGAAAACTTGATGAGATTGTCACAATTTATAGGAGCATACACAACCGATACCATGGACAAGGCTACCAAAATATATCTTTTATTGAAATAAAAAGAAGATTTCACAACTCAAGCAGCAGCTCGAAACAGAAAGGGAAAGTGTAAACAGGTAGGCTGATGAGCAGCTGGCGCAATTGCAACAAAGAATGGAGGTACTGAAAATAAGCCACGAAGCAGACATATCAGCCAAAAATATGCAACTCCAAGACTTGCAGCAAGATATGGAAAAATATAAGGATGTTCCTACTGTCTAGGAATTTATCAAAGAGAAACTAGAGCTTAATTCTCTCTTATTGAAGCAACAAGAACATTTTTTCCAAAAGATGTCACATATCGCTCCTTATTTCATCACTAGTGACTAGGATAAAGCGATTAACTAGAGAACCGACTTTACTGATTTGAACACCAGAATCTCAGAGTTCATCGAATGGAAAGAAATAGAAGAGGGGAGGAAATCCAATTTACCTGAGATTGAGAAGACACACAAGGACATTCTTTTCACAGATTGGGACAGAAGGATCAAACAAGCCAAACTAGCAGTGGCAAGAGCGGCCGAGGTGTCAAAGAATATAGTAAAGGTGGTAAACCATACTTTGTTTGCCACCAACTTGGTAAAAGAAGGCAACCTGAAAGAACTGCCCGATTTGAATGAATTGCATAACAGGTGGAAGGAAAGGGAAAAAACTCAAAGGGAAGCAATCAAAAAGTTGGCAAAGACCGATTGGGAGTCATATTGGCAATACCTCATCAAGCCACACAGTCAAATCATGACCCTTAACTTCTCTCTCCACTTGACTCAGCGGATGCTGCCACCTCTCACAGATGTGATTTTCGCAGGACAGGTCAGAACACATTTCAGGGCACCTCCTCAAGTCAAACTGATGGCCGATATATGCGATTTGAAGGAAAATCTAGCAGACAACAAATCATCATCATAGCCTCTACTCATCAAGCCACTGTTTATTTTTGGAGTTAGTTAACTAGTTAGGAGGAAGGTTGTTTGAAACCTCCTCAAATTTTTGTATAATCTATTTTTGAACATTAGTTAGAATAGTATTTATACCCTTCTCATGCATTTAGAGAAGGGTCCAAAATTTTATCAAAAACATTTGCAAAGAATGCACTATTGTAAGTTTGTGAATGCTTTGGTGAAATTATGGAACATGATCGTTTCTTTTAAATATCAAACTACTTTCCTTTGTTGATGCACTTTTGTATACTTGGAAGATAATTTGATCTGAAGAAGGAGTTGATCTATGTCATTAGTCAAATGAGCAGAACTTCACATATATGGTACTTCTATCTTATGTGATTATTCATGTTTTTGTTTAATTAGTGACAACACTTTATTTTCATGAATTGTATATGAGATATGTTTTTTCTATTAAAGCATTAATTGAACTATTGTATGATGCCTAGCTGAGATTATTTAGTTTCATATATACATATCATCACATATGCGATATAGTTTATACATTTCTTTGACTAACTATTGGGTTGTGTAATTCTTTGGACCCTATATTAGGTTGGGCGGGCCTACCTATGGTTTTGTGCATGATTTTTGCACATGGTTTTGGACGCGATGGTTTTCGGTCCATGGTTTTTGGTTTTAGGTCCATGGTATTGGATGCTTCGGCATGTATAAATATGTATTATAACATTGAAAGGAAAATAATGAAAAATCAAGCTGGTAGTCTAGGTTTTGGGATCCAAGGGAAAATCTCTGTGTATATGTGTTTTATGTGTTATGCTCTCGCATTGTTTATTTTCTGTGTTTTGGAATTCTTATGTAGGTAATTTCTGTATGGGGTTAAAACCTACATTTGGTATCAGAGTTGTTTTGGCTTCAAGGGGACATCTTTGTTGTTGAGGAGTTTTGCTCGGGCCTGTGGTAGACCCCGTTTAGTGGGAGATCTGCAAGATCGATTCTAGTGGTAAAAGAAGATGGTGAGCAGTGGAAAGATAAAGATCGAGAAATTTAATGGTCAGAGTTTTGAGTTGTGGAAACTCAAGATGGAGGATCTGTTGGTGGATAAAGATTAGTGGATCATGGTAGATCCAGGTACTAAACCAACGGGAGTGTTTGATGAAGAATGGAAGAAGTTGGATCGGAAGGAAAATAGCACAATATGATTATGTATCTCAGATTCAGTATTGTTGAATGTATCAGGGGAAGCTACGACGAAGGCTTTGTGGGACAAGTTAGGGACTTTGTACCAATCTAAGTCTCTGGTGAATAAATTGTTTCTACAGAAAAAGCTATATAACCTGAGGATGAAAGATGGAGACTCGGTGACAGAGCATTTGAATTCATTTAATACTATGGTAAGTCAATTATCGTCTATTCATATCAAAATTTCAGATGAAGATAAGTGCATTAGTTTGTTGTTTTCTCTACCAGATTCATGGGATAGTCTGGTTATTGTAATAGGTAGCAATGCAACTGCCTTGCAGTTTGATGAAATAGTCTCATCCTTGCTGACGGAGGATATGAGACGGAAAAATATGGAGAGCCAGAATGGTGATGCCTTGTATGTACGAGGACAATCCCATAACAGAAACAAAAATAAGTCATCAAGTGGGAGATCTAAATCTCCAGGAAAACCTGTAAAGGTGGTGTGCTAGAAATGCAGAAAGGAAGGACGCTATAAAAGGGACTGTAAATCTAAAGCTCCTGAAAAAGGAAAGAGATCTAATGATGCTCCTTCTACAAAGGTGAAAACCACCTCAGATGAAGGTGGGGATGTGTACTTGGCTTCTTCAAGTACACATGTAGATCATGAGGCATGGTTGATTGACTCATGTGCATCCTTTCACTTCACTCCCCATAGAGAGTGGTTCTACGAGTATGAGAAATACGATGGTGGTGATGTCTTCTTAGAGGATGATAGGAAGGCTAGAATTATTGGTCGTGGAAAAGTAAAGTTGAAGTTGCAAGGTGGAAGGGTTAGAACACTTCCGGGTGTTCTACATATTCCTGCATTGGCCAGAAATCTGATTTCTGTAAGCAAGATGGATGATGCAGGTGTAAAAACAGTGTTTGAGAAGGATACCTGCAAGATGGTTCGGGGAGAACTGGTATTGATGCGGGGAGTTTGGATTGGAACTCTTTACAAGCTGCAAGGTAGCATTGTTGTTGATGGGTGCAACATTTCTATGGTTCCTGAAAGTGGAGCAAAAATCTAGTGGTCTCTGGAGAGAAGACCATGTTGTGGCATTAAAGGCTTGGACATATTGGAAACAAGGGTCTTCGAATACTTCATGGTAAAGGTATGGTAGAAGGTATGAGTAATAGCTCTCTAGATTTTGATTTCTATGAAAATTGTGTATATGGGAAGCAGAATCAGGTGAGTTTCCCCTCTGGTGGTAAGAGGGCGAAACATATATTAGAGCTTGTACACAGTGATGTGTTTGGACTTGTGAAGGTTCCATCACTAGGTAAGTATGTGTACTATGTATCATTTATAGATGACTTCTCAAGGAATACATGGATATATTTCCTTAAGGAGAAATCTGAAGTCTTTGACAGGTTAAATAATTTAAGGCTCTAGTGGAAAACCAGACAGAGAAGAAGATAAAGGTGTTGAGGATAGATAACAGTGGAGAGTTTTGCAGTAAGGAATTTGAAGAATTCTGTAAGAAGTGTGGCATAGCACGATAGAAGACTACTCCATATACACCTCAGCAAAATGGAGTTGCAGAAAGAATGAACAAGACGTTGATGGAAAGGGCAAGAAGCATGCTCAGTGATGCCGGGTTAGGATAGGAATTCTGAGCAGAGGCAGTGGAGACAGCATGTTACCTGGTCAATAAGTCACCTTCATCAACATTGGAGGATAAGACTCCACAAGAGGTATGGACTGGTAAGAAACCCTCTCTTTCACATCTAAGGGTGTTTGGATGTGATGCATATGTACATGTTCCAAAGGAGAAACGAACCAAGTTGGATAGTAAATCTAAAAAATGCATCTTTATTCGGTATAAGGATGGTTTAAAGGGTTATAAGCTTGGGAACCCAGTAACAAGGAAGGTTGTGTAAAGCCGAGATGTGGTGTTTAGAGAGGTGAAAGATGTTATTAAACATGAAGTCCAACCAAAGGAACCTGAGAAGATATAGTTTGAGCTAAAGGAGGAAGAATCAGACTCTACAGCAGAGGAGGAATTAGAATATGAAAAGCCACAAACTCCGGGTGTGAGAAGATTAGATCGAGAAAGAAGGTAGCTAGAAAGGTATAGTCCATCTACTTTCTATTCAAATTTTGCTTTATTTATTATTGATGATGATCCCAGAACTATGAAGGAAGCAATAGATTCAGAGGATGGAAAACTCTGGAAAGAGGCCATGGTTGATGAAATGGCATCTTTGCACAAAAATGAGGCTTGGGATCTGGTGGAGCTGTCGGCTGGAAGGAAACCCATTGGCAGCAAATGGGTGTTCAAGAAGAATACAAATGCAGAAGGAAATGTGGAGAAATATAAAGCTCGGTTGGTAGCAAAAGGTTATTACAAGGTGTCGGGAATTGATTTTGGTGATATTTTTTCTCCTGTTGCCAAGGTAGCTTCTATTAGATTACTTTTATCTCTTGCTGCTGCTTTTGATTTTGAGGTAGAACAGATGGATGTGAAGACATCATTTCTTCATGGGGATCTAGAAGAGGAGATCTACATGAAGCAACCTAAAGGCTTTGCGGTGAAGGGTAAGAAACAACTGGTATGCAAGTTAAAGAAGTCTTTGTATGTGTTAAAAAATTCACCAAAGATGTGATATCAGAAATTTGATACATTTATATGGGGACTTGGCTTCACCAGAAGCAACACAGATCACTATGTGTATTTTAAATTAATTGGTGACCGTGTTATTTATCTGGTCTTGTATGTGGATGATATGTTGCTGGTTGGAAATGACAAAGAAATTATCCATGATTTGAAGACCCAATTGTCCTCCAAATTCGACATGAAAGATATAGGTGCTTCAAACTATATTTTGGGCATGGAAATTAAAAGAGATTGAGCAAAGAGGAAGCTCTGGTTAAACCAGAGGAAGTATGTCGAGACAATATTGCAGAGGTTTATTATGAAGGATAGTAAACCGATGAAGGTTCCTATTCCTGTAGGTGTAAAGCTATCTGCTGAATAGTGTCCCAAGACACAAGAAGAGGAAGAGGATATGTCCCGTGTTCCATATGCAAGTGCAGTCGGTAGCCTGATGTATGTGATGGTTTGTACTAGACCAAACATTGCACATGCAATGGTAGTATTGAGTAGGTTTATGTCGAAACCAGGGAAGGAACATTGGACAGTAGTGAAGCAGGTTTTTAGGTATTTTTGTGGCACTAGTGATTATGGTTTGTGCTACCAAGGAAGACTAGGATTGGATAGAGTTTTGGATTTCTGTGGCTTTGTTGATGCGGCCTGGGCTGGAGATCTAGATCAAAGAAGATCTACAAGTGGGTATGTGTTTAACCTATTTGGAGGTGCAGTCAGTTGGATGAGTAAGAAACAATCTGTAGTGGCACTATCAACTACAGAGGCAGAATACATGGCAGCCACTCATGCAAGCAAGGAAGCAGTTTGGTTGCAGAGATTGTGTTCAAGTATGGGGTTAGTACAGGGAGCTATAAGGATAGACTGTGACAGCCAAAGTGCAATTTTCTTGGCAAAGAACCCTGCTTACCATTCAAAGACAAAGCACATTGATGTTCAGTATCACTTTGTGAGGGATATGATAGAAGACAAAAAGGTGTTGCTCGTAAAGGTGGACAATTTGAAGAATACTGTAGATGCATTGATAAAATCTATGAGCTCTGAGAATTTCTCTTGGTGTAGAGAAAAAATGGGCGTTGCAAGGCTGGATAAATGACTAAGTTCTCTTGTGGCCCCCTGTGGAAAGAAAACAACAAGTGGGAGAATGTTGGGTTGTGTTATTCTTTGGACCCTATATTAGGTTGGTTGGACCTACCTATGGTTTGGTGCATGATTTTTGCACATGGTTTTGGACGCGATGGTTTTCAGTCCATGGTTTTTGGTTTTCGGTCCATGGTATTGGATGCTTTGGCATGTATAAATATGTATTGTAACATTGAAAGGAAAATAATGAAAAATCAAGCTGGTAGTCCCGGTTTTGGGATCCAGGGGAAATCTTTGTGTATATCTGTTTTATGTGTTATGCTCTCACATTTTTTATTTTATGTGTTTTAGAATTCGTATGGAGGTAATATATGTACAGGGTTAAAACATACACTAACTATTTAGTCAAATAAATTATCTTTATACATTATCATCTCTGTTTTATGCGTGATTTATCTTTATTATCACATGTCAAGAAGATATCTTTGTAGATCACATATTATACAGAAATACCCAGGTTTATATTAGATCAATTTAGCTAGAGATTTGCATGATATAATAGGTCATTCAAGTTATCATTATTCTATTGCAATCACTCGTAAACCACTCACTCTCATTTTAAAACCCATACTGGGAAATTGGTCCCATTATCCCCTGTCAGAGCCACCTCTTCAAGAAGAAAAGGAGTTGTCTTAAGGTCTGGACAGGGTGGTTATCCCCCATGTTGGAGTAGCAAAACTTTGAGGCTTCAACAGAAGGGTAGCACCTTGGCTCTAGTAGATGATACTCTTGATACTTTTCATGCACTTGTCATGATTTATTTCACATAGAAGGATAACTCATTGACTCCTATACATGAGTCTGTTGGTAATGCTTGCTATAATCATGATGAAAGAATATGGAAAGAGAGATTGACACTCTCATTTTTTTTGACAAATGACCTTACTTGATCTTAATTATAATAAAGAGCATGGTAACCTTGATGTTAGAGGTATAACAATGAGATTGATATTCTATATATCCTACTACCAGTGGTCATGACTTGATATCATATGGTTAAACTGAATTCCCTAACTTGATGGAGTGACTTGATAGAAAGTGTTATTATGTTCATAATCTCTGAGATATGATGTTTTATCTATATGCTACTTTGAGTCTAACCTTTGATGAAATATTGATGTCATGATGTTGATAGCCATGATAGATATATTTTTATGATCTAACAAATCTGTTGTTTCATGACTCTAGTAGAGACAAGTTGATGACATAGATTCCTAGTCAGAGAGAGAATCTCTTCTCAAGATTCTTATTCTTATTACAATTTTCATTATGTACTGTTGAAGTATGATTTATGTGCATTTGACATTATTGATCTGCAACGAAGTATCAAATCTTAAGCTTGTACAAGAATTAGGGTTTCTGCTACAGACGCAGTCACAGAACTAGGAAATCTTGTCCATGGACACACGCATGCTAAGGCTCAGGTAGTGTCCAAGTAGCTAAAGACAATCCCATGCTAGCCTAAAGGGAGTGTCCAAGGGTTTGATTACATTTTACCTTCATCTGAATCTTTCTAAAGTTGTCTGAATTCTGAATCAAGATGTTTATGACATATCCTACCACTGTAATATGATTTCTGAAGTGGATGGGTTAAATTGTTGATCACATAAAAATGAAGTATTGTGCATGAAATCAGATGGTCGCCTAGAAGATGTTAGTACCACAGATGTGTTGCAAATAAAAACAAGATCTATAAGAAGTAAAATATTGAATGTTTTCCATAACATGAACATGGACACTAAACTTGTGTTTGCACGTGACCGAGACATACATATATATGTCACTATGTTTTTGCTACAAGAGGTTGGCATGATTTGGTTGATTAATATAGATGAAAAATATTTTGTAAAATAACTTTGAATTGATGAGTGAGATGTTCTTTGACTATAGATCTCTCTACAATAGCAAATTTGGACTTGACCTGATGTCTAATGATATGATTTGACGATTGTTGATTTTCCCTGATGTCTAATGATTTGATTTGATGATTGTTGATTTTCCCTGATGTCTATGCTATGTGGGCATAATGAATTATGTGGGTATTTAGAAAAAAATGGTTTTGTATTATCCTCTTTGTTCCTAGCACAATGATTTAGGTATTGATAGTTGTGATTCAACATGAAATTGAAACCCATATGACTCATCCTTGTTATATGCATTTCACACCTAGCAACAAAAATGACTTGTATTATGATTATGAGAATGACTTGATAAATTTCAGATTGATAACACATGTTTTCTGACAACTTGTTGTCATAGATGAAGTCCATACTTGATATGTTCTCTACCTGTCACCTGGTTGAAAGAATTGATACTATGATATTGATGACTTTGATAATGGTTGTGATTTCACTTCTAAACTTTGATGAGTTGTTTTTGATGTGATGGTACAACATTAATGTATGCAAGCTTGATTATGATGGCTTAGTAAGGCACTATTCTTGCAAAGAGAATTGTATGAAGCAAGCTCCCTGATCTAGATATGTCTATAGTTGACAGTTATATGATGAAGTCAAGATGATGAGTTCCAAGGTATGCCTTTTATTTTGACTATGGTTTTGGTTTTATAACTTGATGGTCTACTCTTGACAGGTGATGAGCCTTTGATGATCTAAGTAAGATGGAGATGGCCTCTGAAGCTCGAAATGATGTATCATGGAATGATGAATCTATTTCTGGAATTTGGAAAAGAAATTTTATATTGCAAATCTATTGAAAATTCTTTTGAGTAATGAAAATGCAAATCCTTGAATACTCTGATTTGAAGTTCAAATATGTTGTTGAACTTGACATGGCATCCGTTAATTGATTGAATCATTGATTTTCAATTTTTGAAGATCCATATGTATATGTATGATGTGCATAGAACTTGAATAAATTCATGATTGAGCTGCTTCATTCCCATAGCATTGTCACTGAGCATCGTTTGAAATATTTGTATGAGATATTCTATTTTTGAGACTCACATAGTTCTCCTATGATATGTGATGGCATGGATGCATTGTTGTTGATAGAGATTACTGTTAAGCACATTTGGATGCTTCTTTATTATGATATCTACCATGATATCTTGGACAAGATGCCCATAGTATGATTGAGGATGAGTATGATGTTTCTAGCATGGATAGTTATGAGGCAGGATGAAGAATCTCCTTAGAGAGTTGTCTGAGCATGATCTGGATATGACATGGATACATTATGATATGATTGGCAGAAAGTCCCATATTTATAGTTGGGACCAAGATACTCTCATATATTGAGACACTGCAGTTGTTTGAAACAAGCCTAGGCTTGTGTTTGGAACCTCCTTAAGAGGGAGGATGATTATCGTATCCTTTTGTGATGTATATGATTATTTATGTTTTGACATGATATTTGATTTAATGTATTGTATGAACAAGAAACAATTCCTATTGAGACAAGATGATACCAGATGATGAGAGTAGTGTTGATCGAGGAAACTAAGCCAACTCTTCCTCCCTCTCTAAGCTGCCAGGGTGAAGAATTGAGATGGAGAGCTCCTAGGGTTGAGGGAACTCCGGATAATAGGGTATAACCCTTAACTGTTACCCATAGGGTTGAATATGATACTCCCCTCTCTTCATAGGTTCAGAGATTGCTACTCCCATGCTTGATCTTTGCCGACCCCAGTTGGAATCATACCCATAAGCTGGGTTTATCAGGAATATCGCTCCTCATTTGGCCAATGAGTTGAGAGTGTACTTGGGGTGTACAACCCAAGTTGATTATGATGCAGGTGTTCTACCACATGACTATTCAAGGTCATCGATGGGAAGATCAGTAGGAAATAGGATGGGTTGAGATAACCCTATGTGATTCCAGGTTGAGATTGAGCTCCCTGATGTGATCCCAGGGTCGAGATGTGCTCCCCTGTGTGTTTAGATATCTTATTGATAGATATGGGGTTGTAGATGTATAGCTCCCCCATGAGATTCTGGGTCAAGATGTGCTCCCTGATGTGGTTCCAGGTTGAGATGTTCTCCTTGATGATATGCTCTCTGATGATGATTGATGATGATATTTTTGGAAGCAGCCTACTGACAAAGATTCTAGGTAGAAGCCTAATGGATAGAGGGTGGTATCTTAAGCTCCCCTCTTGTAATAAATTCTTCTTCTTCTAGATTTGAGAATGTTCAACATGCAAGTAGGAACAATCAAGAGATAATCAAGAATAAGAAAATGATAGCTTGAGATGTACAATAATGATTTGTGATGATGAAACACTTAATATGGACATGGAAAGATGAATACATGACAAACAATATACTTGATGATACGTGATGACACTTGAAGATTCCAGAATGACATATTGAATGATGGACATATAGTGGTAGGTTGAATTCTATGTAGTTGAGAGGGAGTGTTAATTTTTTCAAATGTGGTCAAATTACACCTTGGACAACTCAGATAACCAAGACTATGATTTCATTAGATTCCTCTTTTCGAGATGACCAAAATTGACCTAAAGATCCCCTTATTTGGACAAGCGAAAGTTGAGTTTTGAATTATTTTATTCCTACATGTATTATGGAATGGATCTGCCCTAACAACATGTGTAACTGCTTAAGTTGGCCTCAACCCCATGTGGACCCTCGGGAAATCCTATCAATAGAAGAGACCTCAAGATAATTTAGACACATTGATCAAGCCATCTTCTCTTCTCTTATTTTCTTGGTTTGCACAGGTCTGCCGGAGGAAAGTTCGCATAAAGGTCTGAAATCTCATGGGCAAAGCTCGCATTGAAATAGGGTTTTCTAGATCTCGGATGCTGGAACAGAACTGGGTATTTTAGTCCCTAGACACTAGAACACAATGGTCCTGACAACATCCAAGGCTTGAGGGCAGATCGAGTTGTATTAGTCCTCGTACGCTCACATAGAGTGGTCATGAGAGTGGTTGAGCTGCCATAGACACTCACACAACAACCTTATAAGACCCTCCAAGGCTTGAAGCAAGTCTGGGCATGTTATGAACTCCAACACCCTCATCCAGTTCACTTGGGAGCATCCAGATCTGTTCTGAACGGTGTCATCCAGTTATGCAGATAGCATCCAGATCTGCTATAAACACTCATACAGCTCCTCTTCCATGCATCCAGGACTCATGTATGACATTTCTATATTCCTAAGATTCCGCTCACTGACAACAGTGTTCAACAATATCCAACAACTGACTACCGTCTGCGATAGCACATTACAACCATCAAAATAAGGGTTTTTATTTCAAGCATGATTAGATCTATTTCATGGATATCATAGTTGTTTTGTTGCATAGATGAATTAATGGATCATTATACTCTCTTTTTCTGAATCATTTGATGATGACCTAAGAAGAAGAATATTTGCAAGGGTTTTCCCCATAGTGGCTCTTGCCCTGGTCTCAGACTAATCCTAGTGTCTTTATATATGTGCATGTTTTTCTTCTATTGTTCCTTTATGTTCTGCTACATTGATGATGATGATGATGTTATTCTTTCTAAATAATTGCATGTGTTGATGAATAATGGTGTAGATCTGAATAATGTAATGATGATATGGGGTGAACTTAATGTATTAATGAAGAATTGCAATTATCAAAGCAAAGAACAATGTGGCCCTATGAAGAATTAATAGTTATCGTTTATATATTTTATGTCTTCATCAAATTGTCGATTCACTCACATTTTGTTAAGGATTTCAACAAGATTGTTATCTTTTTAACGCATTGTCATACTCAATTCATAGCATTTGACTTTCTATTTCTAGAAATTGTATACTAGTTTTTCACCTTCTAAAATCGATTGATCAAAAATCAAAGAATATTTGATTGCTTACGCTTGGAACAAGTCACCTAAAAATATTACATCAATATTTCCAAAATAATCCAACGGAATATACTTAATTTCGCACAAGTATTTTTCGCTGTGGTGTAATAATGTTGAACCTATCAGAGATGCCTCATTAATCAACATAACACAAATATATTCACAATGTTTTGTCAATGTGTCTAATTTTTCACCTTTAAGTGAAATATATTCTAATTTGTTAAATGGTAAATGGAATGAAAAATGCAATGTTATACCGTCTGCATTGAATGTTTCCTTCCTTATATATGTTGTGATGATTCCTTTTAATTGACATGGGTCATATTCAAACATGTTATTGTATAAGCGAATTAGAGATTGGAATATTTCTATAACACTAAATGTTTTTCCAACGCCCGCACCACCTGTTACAAGTACATACAATAGGTCATCTTGATTTCTTTTCTTCTTGTCAACTATTTCTTTTACTATTTTTGCATGTCTTGGGTTAAACATTCTCACGATTTCATAGAATTTTGTTTCTTCTAATACTTATGTTTGCTTTTCAAGTTGATAAGTTTTGTCAATAATTGATTTTGCACTTTTAGCCTTTTGCAAATATTGTATATTTGATTCGATATAGTATTCTTGGTAACGTTTTTCATTTTCTATGTCTTCACATGGAGGCAAACTAATTTCAAACAATTCGCTCTCTTTGTTTTCAAGCTTAGTAACAATGTTATTAATATCGATCCACCTTGTCATTGTTTCATTGGTGAATTTTCGCTCATTACATTTTATGATTTTCTCAAATAAGAAATATGCATTATCCCAACTCAAATATAGTTCCCTAAATATGTTTTTGTCAATACGACATGGGACATACAACATCAATTGTTCTCTATAATAGTTATCAACACCAATATGTTTATTATACTTTACATACCTTATAACATATGGTCTCTCAACGCTTCCTCTTTTTTTTCCTTGCAATGTATAACAAGTTGCAAATTCTACTAAACATATATGTTCGATGTTTTCTGGTGGTTGCAGATAGTGATCGATAATTGATAAACATGTTATGTTCTTTGAATCATCAGGTTCACATTCTAGGTCTCTTGGTTTCTTTAGTAAAAAACATTAATCACTATATTGCTGAAGTATTAATAAATACACATCTCCTTGTACTAGTATTCAGTGGAATTGACAACACTATATATACAGCTTGTTGTGCAGACATTTGTTGTAAGTTCAATAAATATTTTCCAAGCCTTGAAATTGTTTCGATGATATCACCATCATTTTTTTGACACTCACTCCACACACATTTAAACATCGATATCATTGTTTTATCTAGCTTTGTCATGTATGAACTACAATAACTAGTTGCAACATATGAATCAAGTACAAATTGAGCATCAATATTTGCACCCCAAATTAACAAAATATGTTGAGCAAAGATATTAGTCCAAATTTTTGTTGGTTCTCTTTTCAACAAATTGTTCTTTGTTTTAGAGTACATTGAATTGCATGGATATAATTTGATTCACCTATATCTATTTTTTCCATAAAACTATCAAATGTATATGTCTCATCTTGTTCCATATGCTCAAGTGCATCAAATATTGTTCTTTCATTCACCTTTATTTTTGCATTGTCGAATTCCATAGGTTCAAGTATTTGTGTTCTTGGCATTGGTGGTATTGGAAAACTGAAACTGTAATGCATATGCTTTCCTTTCCTACAAGTGCTTGTGTGACAATGACGTTGGGAAATTTTCATATTTGTAGGTAGTTTGGTTGAATCGCAACACAAGTACTTGTCAATGAAGTTTTTGATTTCATTATCCATTCTTGTTCCATAGATGAGATCATTTTTAGTCCATATCAATCCATGTTCATGTTGGCTTCCTCGATTTTGGAATTCTATTACAAAGAAATAGTCAACGATATCACCAAAGTACTTGGATTCATGTGAAATTAACTAACATAAAGAATTCATTATTCTTCTATAATATCGTACACAGGTGACGGGGTCATTTCTTATCAATGTATCAATATCATCTTCATCTACTTCATTTTCAGCACACAGTCTTTTTTATCAGTGTATTTGTTGCAAATCCTTTACTAAAGGCTCCCAGATATGTTCAACATTGCTAAACGCAACAAAGAAAGTTGGAGGACCTAATTGTCGGATCATTTCATGTAAGTTCTTGTGCAAATGAAAAATTAGTTTGGCGATGTCTGTATTCATCTAAGATCCATATAGGCAATGTTCGATGCAAGAATACATTTCAAATTTGCCTTTGTTTTAACATCTTTAGCTATTAGTTTTTTTCCTTTTAACTGTCCTTTTCTTATATGAATCCAAATACAACTAAATACTTGATTGAGGATAATTCACATTGTTTTGTAAAAAAAATTTGTTATATGATATGCAAAATCATGATCTTGATGCAAAATTTCCCACTTAGCAATATCATGATATGTAAAGTTTCTTGTAACAACGTCTAATCATTTTTTCCGTAAAACTGTGTGGGAAAGCCCATCTCTTCTGAATAGAGATCTCTGAATATTCCTAAATGTTTATAGACTTCACCTAGACTAATGTTTATTTGATTATTGCAAAGATCATAAAAACTATACAAATTGCTAAATCCATGTAATAATGTCTTTGTCACAGGATCTTCATCACAATAATCATTATCATAATTTCTTCTTGCATCTACATATATCTCACATGCATATGCATATTTGTTTTGATCAAAGACTTGTTTCTAATTTTTGTTTATTTTGACATTCTCTAGTCTATAGAGTGGAGTTTTACACAACTGTCTCAATTCCCTAATGACATTATGAACACGTATTTTCACAAAAACAAATATTATTTTAAACACTAAATGTATTTTAATTGCCACGACCATAGTATTAGATTCATTTATGTCATGAGAAAGTGAAATTTAAATTCGAGATATGTTAGCAGGTACATTGATTTTTCCCCCAGTCAATGCCAACTGTGGTTTTATAAAACACTGTTCAAGTTCTCATATTTGCAAAAATGATAATCGTAATGATATCAATCATTCCTCCAATTCATAAAGTTCCTTTACTATGGAAATTTGTATATTACAACTAATTTGCTATGGAACTACAAATTTGATAACTTTGTCATTGTCTAGTGCCTTTCTGCATTTCTTGCATATGCACTTAATTTTCAACACATTGCTAATTTGTTTTTTCTATGACATCTCTTTTAAACCAAGTTTGATTTCAAATTGCACAGTCATAAACATGAACATCTTGTATTTTCTTAAAATATTGTTGTTCAACCAATGTCTCCAATGTATAATTGAACATCTGTAATGATTCTTTATGTTCATTAGCAAATACGCTATCTTGTATTGACTTTTTCCATTTCGATTATCTAGTAATCTGACTTGTTTCAATGACATTTTTGTTTCTTATGTATTTTTTGAGTTCATGCAACGAAGAATGTGGTATTTTTCTTACATTGAGAGACTTTGTATTAAGTTATATACTATTTTCATTAATGTCCATGCTCTTAGAGGTAGACTTTTTTCTAAGAACATTAGTTTCGAAAAAATCCTTGTATCTTACATGTTTTTTGACTCGATGCATTGATAGTCATGATCTCTTGTTTGCATTAGTAAATTTTGTCTCAATTTCTATGCCATTTTCATTCACATCCATGTTTTTGAAGTCAAAAATATTATTGCCACTATGTTTTTTATTCAATTGTTTTGTAAATTACTTTTCGTTAATTGTTTCAATAACACATGAAATATGGAATATCATTGTAATATTTATTTGATAGGTTCTTAATGCAAATGACCTGCAACCATACCAAATTGCATAATATGGAATATCGTCCCGTCTTTGTCAAATCCACGAAATTTAGACACAATAGCCAGACTGCTAGTAGACCATATGTATATTTTTTTGTTCAAGATATATTGTATCCATTCATAAACAAAAACACCATCGTCTATCTTCCCTTTTTCATATGGCATTGCTAATTGTATAATGTAACCTTGCCAATATTCTATTCCAGGAAATCGCTTAATTGCATCTTCATTCATGTATTTTTCTATACAGTTTAATGCAAATGAATCATTATACATCATTTCATTGCATAATGTTTGAGAAATTATACGTCTTATACAGGGAAAACCATACTCATTCTCCATCAATTGGCGTATTGATTCAAAACAACTTTCACTGTAAATACTCCTGAATCTAGAAAATATCTTGACCAAATGATTGTCCATGCTTTTATCTATTATGATCCATCCATGTTTTCTTTATTTGTATGTTTCTATATTTATCATAGGTTCATGATGAGTTCCTGTTGAATGCTTTTTCCTGCAAAGCAGTGGTTTGAAATGTCCAACAATTGAATTATCGTCATGGAAAAATATGTCATAACTTTATTCACACAAATATGAATTAAAATGCAAATAGTTTTTCATTGTTGTCTTTGAATAAAGTCTTATGGGAATTTTTAGCCAATTCGATAACCAATGTATACAAAATATGTCTCCCAAGGGTCCTCGTTCCCCTGAGCAATAGTACGTGAAGCTGATTTTGTCATCCTTTCCAACTAAACATCCAGGCTATCTACACCATGCATATGTTTTAATGCATCTATATTCATTTCACATTCGTAAGATAGTATAGCTTTGGTGTTCCCTTCATGTAAACAATTCCTGAAATTTTCTATTGTTCCTTCACACAATTTTGTTGACATATATCTAAAATGCAATAGAGTTCACATACTATCGAATAGGAAATATCCCACATTATATATAAAGTTGTTTAATCGAAATAGATTATGATGCCTTAGTATTTCATCCATACAACTGCTTTATATAGCAAACAAATGCTCGCCATTGATGTTTTAGCAATCACGCTTCAAGCATGATTGTTCATTGATTATTTTAATTTCAATATTAACTATTGTTCAACAACATGCACAACATAAACAATATATAGGAAAACAAGTAAAACAATATAAATACAATCGATTCACATAAAAATATTGTCTATGAACAAGATATACGACCACAAAACAAATTAACTACAACTTACCTAATAGAGATACCATTAAATATGTATTATGTTTTCGAAAACAACTATTGTGTACAATTCTTACGCTAACAAGAAAAACAAACAATTCTCATAATAGAGTACCAATTTTGATAATTAGAGTAAAACCATTCATAATAACTATCCTGCCCTCCCCTAGAACTATGAAATATACCAATCTGCATTGGGAACATGCTTCCAAAAAAAAGAATGCATGATCAACAACTGGCCAATGCAACTACCAACACGTTACGTGTTAAAATTATGCCACAAGAGCTTTATAAAACTTAGAACATTTGACATATGATTGACACATTACTTCTTGTTATAATAATAATAATAATAATTAACAACATGTCACAAAAGCCTCATAAAATTTAAACCCTTTGATTTAAGATTTACGCCAAAGAACGAGTATACAGAATAACAAACACAATTTTTCTATATCAAAGTTATGTATTTTTGCATTCACTTTCCCCCACACAGTTCTCCCGCACACAAACATAGATTGGAAATGTCATTCAGACTCAATTAAAATTTGAAAATATATTTTGCAAGATATCATAAATCTAGAAAATATCCAACGTTCCATCGACCACCATTTTTTCTCCTTGCAAAGAGAAACGTGCTTGCACAAGCAATTGCCAATAACTGTATGGAAATGCAACTCCTTCATGCACTAGGAAAAAACCACATAATATTCTACAACGAAGAATGTGCCAAACATAGAGTATGTCCAAAAAAAATGGAAGTGCACACTTTTTCATTTGTAGTCTAGCATAAGCAAAAAAAAAGGGATAACTAGAGTTTCGAAAATGCAAAACTGACAAATTTGCGGTTACATTTTTAATTGGCTTAATCGTCATGGATTTTAACGATCTCAATGTCTTTGATGCTATATTGATGACACGCAACCAGAGGAAGTGACAAAAAGAAATTTTACGCAATCTGTATCTGGATACAAAGGTATTACCATAATTGTTATAATCAATAGATAACATTATAATCAATAAAATGAATATTTTGGTCAATGATCTAGCAACAAAATTAAAAAATTGCATTGATTGAATGAAGGTAAGCTTCATGAAATCGATCATTATTAATGATGAATATTTTCTATTTTATTTAGAATGAAATAGTAATGTTTCTTATTTAGTATTTATTATTATTAAAGTTCTTATTACAATATGTCAATGTTGCTTAAAATAAATAGCAGTGTTTCTTATTTAATGTTTATTAGACTTTCTGTATCCCCAATTAAACCTTATTATGTGGAATTTATGTGATTGTGCGAAGTGAAAACTTGAAGGTTTCCTTCATACATTGGATTTTCTCTACACATATTTTGCACATGCGTTTGTTCTTCTCATAACCTTTGCACACGCACAACCATCTCTGCACAACTTCATCCAAACAACTACTTTCACACTCAATAATGCCCTCAGTCATTGAAATTTGTAACTGATATTAATTAATGATTATACATCGTGAAATACGTCCCTAAATAATGACTAATTAATGGATTTGTAAATTTATTATCTTAGTAAACTTTGCAAAAAACTTTTGAATAACATATTCCCATGCACAACAACCTCCACAAAACTTCATCTACACAACTACTTTTGCTATGGAGCATGATTCTGGACTTGCAGAACAAGAGCTCAATGCTTATTTAGTTATGATATCAAGGATATGTAATTTACATGGTTGTTAGTTTGTTTCTTTTCCCTTTTAATAAAGCAAATAAGTTTAGAATAGCTTTATGTGAATCCTTCTTCGATTTTTTGAACATTGGAACAAGGAATTGTGATTGGATTTGAAAATCTTTGTATTTCTATAAATCAGAACACATATCCTATCCTCCGCACAATCAAAGATTTGCACAGTGAAAATAATAATAACAACAGTTTAACATTAATTTATCTTTCCTCCCGAACAAAGTTTCCAAGATAAAAGCTCAACACGTTAAAATATCTACACTATGAAATGTCCTGCACATAATATGTTGTGAAATACATCCCTAATCAAGAATTAAAAAAGGGATCTGTATATTTATTATCTTAGTAAACTTTGCACAAAACTTTTGCATAACATCTGCTCACGCACAACAACCTCTGCACAACTTTATCCACACAACTACTTCTGTTATGGAGCGTGATTTTGGACTTGTAGAGCAAGAGTTCAGTGCTTCTTTAGTTCTGATATCGAGGATATGCAGTAACTTACATAGTTGTTAACTTCATGTCAATCCTTCTTTGAATTTTTGAACACAAGAACAAGGAATTGTGATTGGATTCGAAATTAAAAACTAATTTCCATGTATGGTGTCTATCTGTATTGCTATTAATCAACACATATGTCCCATCTTCAACATAGCCAAAGCTCCACATAAAGAAAATAATAATAACAACAATTAACATTAATAGTTTAACATTAATTTCTCTTTTCTCCTGAATAAAGTTTCCAAGATAAAAGCTTAGCAAAGTAAAAGATTTTGACTATGAAGTGTTTCACACATACCTCGTTCAAAGTAATAACACAGTCATAACACCCACAAAACCCCCTTTTTTCTTACGTATAACCCGTTTTCCAGGTCTTCTACCGCCAATATAAAACACACATGATTCCAATATAACACAAATGCATATGTGCCACATTTCACAACAAATCCATTCTGTGTAAAAGTATGACATATTAACATTAATAGTTTAACAATAATTTCCATATGCACCACTTGTTCTCCCGCACAAACCCATAGTGAAAACCCCACACAATGAAAATTAATAATTTTAATCATTGTGTTTTCCCGCTACATACTTCTTACTTCGCACAATAAAATATTTGCACAATGAAACATATAATATTCCCCACTCTCCTGCACATACCCCGTCCTCCGTAAACATTCATACAATATACGATATATGATCACCCCATCTTCTGCATAGTCAAAGCTCCGCACAATGAAACATAATAATAATAACATATTAACATTAACAGTTTAACATTAATTTCCACATTCACCCCCGTTCTCCCTATCAAGCCAGATTTGTAACTCCGAATGAAATTGTGTTTTGCATTAGGAGAGGATATGAATATATAAAAGGAGAGGGAGACTATTGGGTTTCATCTCCCAATGTCTCTTCATCTTCCAACTTCTTTTATTTTTCTATTTAAAACATTTACATATATTTTCCTACTCCCAAATGTAGGTTTTAACCCCGTACAGAAATTACCTGCATACGAATTCTAAATCACAGAAAAATAAACAATGCGAGAGCATAACACATAAAACACATATACACAGAGATTTTCCCGTGGATCCCAAAACCGGGACTACCAGCTTGATTTTTCATTATTTTCCTTTCAATGTTACAATACATATTTATACATGCCGAAGCATCCAATACCATGGACCGAAAACCATTGCGTCCAAAACCATGGACCGAAAACCATAGGTAGGTTCGCCCAACCTACTATAGGGTCCAAAAAAAAATTTCCTGGGGCGCTGCCCCGAACCCCGTAGAGGGGTTAGTCGTGGAAAGAATATAACATAACCCAACAATCTCCCACTTGTTGTTTTCTTTCCACAGGGGGCCACAGGAGAGCTTAGTCATTTTTCCAGCCCTGAAATGCCCATTGTTTCTCTACACCAAGAGAACTTCTCAGAGCTCACAGATTTTGTCAATGCATCTGCAGTATTCTTCAAAGTGTCCACCTTTACCAGCAACACCTTTTTGTCTTCTATCATATCCCTCACAAAGTGATACTGAACATCAATGTGCTTTGTCTTTGAATGATAAGCAGGGTTCTTTGCCAAGAAAATTGCACTTTGGCTGTCACAGTCTATTCTTATAGCTCCCTGTACTAACCCCATACTTGAACACAATCTCTGCAACCAAACTGCTTCCTTGCTTGCATGAGTGGCTGCCATGTATTCTGCCTCTGTAGTTGATAGTGCCACTACAGATTGTTTCTTACTAACCCAACTGACTACACCTCCAAATAGGTTAAACACATACCCACTTGTAGATCTTCTCTGATCCAGATCTCCAGCCCAGTCGGCATCAACAAAGCCACGAATATCCAACACTCTGTCCAATCTTGGTCTTCCTTGGTAGCACAAACCATAATCACTAGTGCCACGCAAATACCTGAAAACCCGCTTCACTGTTGTCCAGTGCTCCTTCCCTGGTTTTGACATAAACCTGTTGAATACTCCCACTGCATGTGCAATGTCTGGTCTAGTACAGACCATTGCATACATCAGGCTACCGACTGCACTTGCATATGGAACACGGGACATGTCCTCTTCCTCTTCTTGTGTCTTGGGACACTGTTCAGCAGATAACCTCACACCTACAGGAATAGGAACCTTCACCGGTTTACTATCCTGCATATTAAACCTCTGCAGTATTGTCTCAACATACTTCCTCTAGTTTAACCAGAGCTTCCTCTTTGCCTGATCCCTTTTAATTTCCATGCCCAAAATATAGTTTGCAGCACCAAGATCTTTCATGTCGAATTTCGAGGACAATTGGGTCTTCAAATCCTGGATAATTTCTTTGTCATTTCCAACCAGCAACATATCATCCACATACAAGACCAGATAAATAACACAGTCACCAATCAATTTAAAATACACACAGTGATCTGCTTTGCTTCTAGTGAAGCCAAGTCCCCGTATAAATGTATCAAATTTCTGATACCACATCCTTGGTGATTGTTTTAACCCATACAGAGACTTCTTTAACTTGCATACCAGTTCTTTCTTACCCTTCACCGCAAAGCCTTCGGGTTGCTTCATGTAGATTTCCTCTTCCAAATCCCCGTGAAGAAATGTTGTCTTCACATCCATCTGTTCTACCTCAAAATCAAAAGTAGCAGCAACAGATAAAAGTAATCTAATAGAAGTTACCTTGGCAACAGGAGAAAAAATATCACCAAAATCAATTCCCGGCACTTGGGAATATCCTTTTGCTACTAACAGAGCTTTGTATTTCTCCACCTTCCCTTCTGCATTTGTCTTCTTTTTGAACACCCATTTTCTGACAATGGGTTTCCTTCTAGTCGGCAACTCCACCAGATCCCAGGCCTCATTTTTGTGCAAAGATGCCATTTCATCAACCATGGCCTCTTTCCAGAGTTTTCCATCCTCTGAATCTATTGCTTCCTTCACAGTTCTGGGATCATCATCAGTAATAGACAAAGAAAAATTTGAACAGAAAGCAGAAGGACTATACCTTTCTGGCTGCCTTCTTTCTCGAACTGATCTTCTCATAGCTGGAGTTTGTGGCTCTTCATCTTCTGATTCCTCATCTGCTACAGAGTCTGATTCTTCCTCCTTTAGCTCAAACTCTATATTCTCAGGTTCCTTTGGTTGGACTTCATGTTTAATAACATCTTTTACCTCTCTGAACACCACATCTCGGCTGTACACAACCTTCCATGTGACTGGGTTCCAAAGCTTATAACCCTTTAAACCATCCTTATACCCAATAAAGATGCACTTTTCATATTTATTATCCAACTTGGTTCGTTTCTCCTTTGGAACATGTACATACGCATCACATCCAAATACCCTCAGATGTGAAAGAGAGGGTTTCTTACCAGTCCATACTTCTTGTGGAGTCTTATCCTCCAACATTGATGAAGCTGACCTGTTGACCAAGTAACATGTAGTATCCACCGCCTCTGCCCAGAATTCTTGTCTTAACCCGGCACCACTGAGCATGCTTGTTGCCCTTTCCATCAACGTCTTGTTCATTCTTTCTGCGACTCCATTTTGCTGAGGTGTATATGGAGTAGTCTTCTGCCGTGCTATACCACACTTCTTACAGAATTCTTCAAATTCCTTGCTGCAAAACTCTCCACCATTATCTATCCTCAGCACCTTTATCTTCTTCTCTGTCTGATTTTCCACCAGAGCCTTAAATTCTTTAAACCTGTCAAAGACTTCAGATTTCTTCTTAAGGAAATATATCCATGTATTCCTTGAGAAGTCATCAATAAATGATACATAGTACACAGACTTACCCAGTGATGGAACTTTCACAGGTCCAAACACATCACTGTGCACAAGCTCTAATATCTGTTGCGCCCTCTTAGCACCAGAGGGGAAACTCACCCGATTTTGCTTCCCATATACAAATTTTCATAGAAATCAAAATCCAGAGAGCTATTACTCATACCTTCTACCATACCTTTACCATGAAGTATTCGAAGGCCCTTCTCTCCAATATGTCCAAGCCTTTGATGCCACAACATGGTCTTCTCTCCAGAGACCACTAGATTTTCAGCTCCACTTTCAGGAACCACAGAACTGTTGCACCCATCAACAATAGTGCTACCTTGCAGCTTGTACAGAGTTCCAGTCTGAACTCCCCGCATCAATACTAGTGCTCCCTGAACCATCTTGCAGGTATCCTTCTCGAACACTGTTTTTACACCTGCATCATCCAACTTGCTTACAGAAATCAGATTTCTGGCCAATGCAGGAATATGCAAAACACCCAGAAGTGTTCTAACCCTTCCACCTTGCAACTTCAACTTTACTTTTACGCGACCAATGATTCTAGCCTTCCTATCATCTCCTAAGAAGACATCACCACCATCGTATTTCTCATACTCGCAGAACCACTCTCTATGGGGAGTGAAGTGAAAGGATGCACCTGAGTCAATCAACCATGCCTCATGATCTACATGTGTACTTGAAGAAGCCAAGTACACATCCCCACCTTCATCTGAGGTGGTTTTCACCTCTGCAGAAGGAGCATCATCAGATCCTTTCCTTTATCAGGAGCTTTAGATTTACAGTCCCTTTTGAAGTGCCCTTCCTTTCCGCATTTCCAGCACACCACCTTTACAGGTTTTCCTGGAGATTTAGATCTCCCTCTAGATTTAGATCTCCCACTCGATGACTTATTTTTGTTTCTATTCTGGGACCGTCCTCGTATAGACAAGGCATCACCATTCTGTCTCTCCATATTTTTCCGTCTCATCTCCTCCGTTAGCAAGGCTGAGACTATTTCATCAAATTGCAAAGTAGTTGCATTGCTACCTATTGCAATAACTAGACTATCCCACGAATCTGGTAGAGAACACAACAAACTGATGCACTTATCTTCATCTAAAATTTTAATATCAACAGATGCTAACTGACTTACCACAATATTAAATGCGTTCAGATGCTCTGTCACCGAGTCTCCATCTTTCATCCTCAGGTTATATAGCTTTTTCCACAGGAACAGTTTATTCACCAGAGACTTAGATTGGTACAAAGTCCCTAACTTCTCCCACAAAGCCTTCGTCGTAGCTTCCCCTGATACATTCAACAATACTGAATCTGAGACACACAATCGTATTGTGCTCTTTGCCTTCCGATCCAACTTCTTCCATTCTTCATCGGTCACTCTCGTTGGTTTAGTACCTGGATCTACCGTGATCCACTGATCTTTATCCACCAACAGATCCTCCATCTTGAGTTTCCACAACTCAAAACTCTGACCATTGAACTTCTCGATCTCTATCTTTCCGCTGCTCGCCATCTTCTTTCACCACCAGAATCGATCTCACAGATCTCCCACTGAACAGGGTCTACCACAGGCCCGAGCGAAACCCCTCAGCAACAAAGGCGTCCCCTTGAAGCCAAAACAGCTCTGATACCAAATGTAGGTTTTAACCCCGTACAGAAATTACCTGCATACGAATTCTAAATCACAGAAAAATAAACAATGCGAGAGCATAACACATAAAACACATATACACAGAGATTTTCCCCTGGATCCCAAAACCGGGACTACCAGCTTGATTTTTCATTATTTTCCTTTCAATGTTACAATACATATTTATACATGTTGAAGCATCCAATACCATGGACCGAAAACCATTGCGTCCAAAACCATGGACCGAAAACCATAGGTAGATTCGCCCAACCTACTATAGGGTCCAAAAAAAAATTCTCGGGGCACTGCCCCGGACGCCGTAGAGGGGGCTACCCGCCCCCCTCAAACCCCCTGCTGTGCAATCGGCGCAATGAAGGGGGGGCTCCGCCCCCCCTCTAACTCCCCAGTTCACTACATGGGTTAGTCGTGGAAAGAATATAACACAACCCAACACCAAAGATTAAGTGTCAACATTGCCCCCCTTAATCTAAAGGGATGTTGGTCACGTCCAAGTATCATTCTGAATCTTTCAAACTTTTCCCTTCCAAGTGCTTTGGTGAAGATATCTGCAATTTTCTTATTTGTGGAGCAATGTCGTACGTGGATTGTCTTCACCTCAACATGATGTCAAATTTTGTATTTATGTGATTTGTTCAATCGTGGAATTTTGGGATCTTACCCAGATTTATTGTAGAAGTGTTGTCAATCAAAAGAGGAGTTGAATGTGCTTGCTTCTCCTAAAAGTCTTCCAAAATTTTCTTGAGCCACACAATTTCCTTCATTGCTTCAATTGTTACCGCATATTCTACCTCAGTTGTGGAATCTACTGGAACTAATTGTTTGCGTGACCTCTAGGAGATAGCTCCTGAACCAAGATTCATAACATAACATGAAGTAGATACTTTGGTTTCTTTATCTCCATCAAAATTTGAATCAAAGTATCCAATCAAGCTAAAGTCATCCACTTGTGCATGTTTGAGTCCAAAGTCTTGAGTTCCTTCTAGTACTTTAGAACTATTTTCGCAACAAACCAATGACCCTCACAAGGATTTTTCATAAACTTGGAGAGGATTACAACAACAAATGAAATGTCTGGTTTGGTAGTAGTCAGGTAGTTGAGACTTCCTACAAGTTGTCTATACTTCATTGCATCCTCAAATTATTTTCCTTTAGTCGATGTGAGCTTTACGTTTTGTTCCATTAGAGTAGTCAAAGGATTGCACTCAGTCATGCCAAAGTTGTTCAATAGATCTCCAATATACTTCTTTTGAGAGAGGAATATAAACTTCAAATGTTGAGTTACTTCAATACCAAGATAGTAGTGAACATAACCCAAATTGGTCATTTCAAAACCTTTCCTCAGTTCTTTCTTTATGGATGCAATGTAGTTCTCATTGTTCCTTGTCATCAAAAGATCATCTACATACACCACAAGATATACAACTATTTTTCCAACTTTCTTGATAAACAAAGTTGCACCATCAACGTCATAATGTTTGAAATTGAGTTTCAGAGGATGCTCAATCGATTTCTCGTACCAAGCTCGCAGTGCTTGCTTGAGGCCATACATGTATTTTACAAGCTTGCATACTTTATGTTCCTAACACTTTACAACAAATCCTTCTGGTTGGGACATAAAAATTTTCTCTTTTAGATCTCCATTCAAGAAATCATTTTTTACATCCATTTGATGGAATTTCCAACCATTCTGAGTTGTCAAGGCAAAGAGTGTTTGAATGGTAGCCTATTTTGTTGTGGGGGAAAAGTATCATCATAATTGACTCATTCCCTCTGCGCAAAACCTTTTGCCACAAGCCTAGATTTATGCTTGTCAAGTGAGCCATATGATTTATACTTGTTCTTGAAGACCCACTTGAAACCTATTGGTTTGGTTCCCAATGGAGGAACAACTAGCTTCTAGGTGCCATTTTTTTATCAAAGCATCATATTCTTTTTGCATTAATTCTTTCCATTCATCATGAGAAGCGATTTCTTAGAAATAAGTTGGTTCAAAATATGTAGATAAATCTAGTTCACAATCATAAGAAACATCCATATGAATAGTTGAATCATGATCATCTACATCACCTCCATTTTGTCTGATTGAGATTCTTGTTCTTGTCTTTCCACCCTCATTAGGACGAACACTTTCAAGTGTCTTTGTCAGCCATTTTGGAGGACCTTTCTCAGATGGCCCAGGCTACTCAATTGACTAATATGGAGGTGAATCAAGATTTAGCCTCCCAATTTTGTCAATCAAATCACTCAAAGTGTCATCTTGATTAGTTGTTGGGGATTCATGTGGGGGAGAGAGTGTTTCAAAAGGTGATCCCATAGATTGATCCAGTATAGGGATCCCCCCTTCAAGATGTGGAATCTCATTATCAAACTCTTGAAAATAATTTTCATGTCTGAATCTATCCAAGTGATCAAGCTATCGCTCAACAACATTGTCAGTCTTGAAAGTTTCAAGAAAGATCACATGTCTAGATATTATAAACTTATTATTCACTTCATCATAAATATTATATGCTTTAGAGGTATCTGAGTACCCCAAGAAGATACATTTGTGACTCCTTACACTTATTTTGTTTCTTTGCTCCTTAGGTATCAAGGCATAACAAGTGGAATCAAAAACCTTGAGATGCCTCACCGAAGGAATGTAGCCATACCATATTTCATAGGGAGTCTTGTTTTTTATAGCATGAGATGGACACCTATTCTTTATATACATAGCACATAGAACTATATCAGCCAAAAAAATCATTGAACATACCATATCTAATATTGTCCTGTTCATTATTTCAGCTATTCCGTTCTATTGGGGATTATAAGGCACAATTGTTTGATGTTTGATTCCATGCTAGCAAAGATTGTTTTTAAATCCATTTGAAGTATATTCTTTTCCATTATATGTACAAAGAGAGCCAATATGAGATTGTGCATAATTTTCAATCCATGCATGAAAGTTCTTGAATGTTTCAAAAGCTTTAGATTTTATATTCAATAAATAAACCCAAAACATTCTAGTGTAGTCATCAATAAATGTCATCGTATATTTATTACCATTTGCAGAAGGAACATGCATTGGGCCATATAAATCAAAATGAATGATTTTAAGCTTTTTATGTGCTCTGGAATAATAATCATGAAAATATTATTTGTTGCTATTTCCTAAGATACAAGCATCACATTGCTTACGTTTCCTAGGAATTGTAGGAAAACCAACAACACCATTTTTCTTTACCAAACGAAGGTTTTCATAGTTCAAATGTCAAAATCTAGCATGCCATAAAAGACTTGATGGAAGTGTACCTTCATCATAGTGAGAACTGTATGAAAAGTTTTGTGCAAAAGAAAAGGTTCCTTGTAGCTTCCAAAGTACTTCTTCTTCTATCCCAGTCATGACAAGTGAGTGATCTGATGCTTTTCTAACCTCAAACCTACTATCAAATATATGAATGGAGTGTCCTTGCTGGCGGATATGGACCAAATACAACAAGTTTCTCCTCAATTATGGGAGGTATAAAACATCATGTAGAAGAAAGTCTGGAAGACCAAGCAGTTTGATCCTAATGGTGCCAAACCCCAATGGCTTGAGTTTTGACTTTTTTGCAAAGTAGACGGCTCCATCAAAATTGTCAGTGAATTCTTCAAAGAAATATCTTCTAAAAGTAATATGGCAAGTTGCTCCTGCATCACTCAACTAAGCATCTTTCCATGAAGCAAGTGAATAATTGAATAAGTCTTCAATTACTTTAATGTTACAATATACCACAACATAATGAGATGACTCAGGTACTTTTCTTTTCCCTTTACTAGGTCTTTTACCTTTTTATTCATTTATTTCCTACTCGATTTTGTCCCAAGGAAAATTACATGTGGAAACATCATGTCCATTTCTATTGCATCGTATACAAAGAAGATAAGACTTTTCTCCTTGGAAATGCCAGTTCCCCCTGCCTCTAAAAGTATTCCTTCCTCTTCCTCTTTGACCACCTCTTCCTCTAGAAGAATCTTGTGCATGATTCTTCTCTTTCTATGCAAGGCACACAATTTCTTCAGAAGACTAAGGAGTTGTCTTCTTCCCAAAAGCCTTCTCTCTTTCAACAAACCTCTTCTCAAGTGAGTCAAAGTAAATATCCTTAATTTTTCCACTTGCTTGCAATGACTCAAGATAATGTGAATACGTGGGATATAGTTCCCCGACATAAGTGGTGAGAGGAACATCTATTTCAACACCAGTGGCTTTTATGTCATGCATAATGGATATTATTTATAATGCTAAGGCAAGAGTGTCATCATTTTTCAACTCAAGATTGAACAACTTTATCATCAATTGAACAACTTCAAGTTCAGAGTGTAAGTCATATAATTCCTTCAACTTCTTTAAGGCTTCAAAGTCATTTGAAAATGGCGAAATATGATGAATCACCTCTTGATTTACTAATGTTTCAATCAATGTAGAGGCCTTGTTGTTCTTATTTTCCCAAATGGAAAGCTCCTTATCTGAAGTAGGATTTTTAGGTGCATTGTATCCTTCTCATTCACAAACCCCTTTACACAACTCATTAAAAATCAAGGTGTGTTTTATCTTCCAGGACCACTCATGATAGTTCTCTTTCTTATTGAGAACTACTCCCACTATGGAGATGAGTGAATGCATTTTTTAAATGAAACCTTGGACTGTGCTATAAATAATAAAAAAATAATGTATGTCTCTTACAAACACCAGACCACCATCATAGATTATAATAACTCAAAATCAATGTTGGAATAAGGCTTCAACGCATAACAACACATAAATGAAAAGGACATAGTTCAAGGCACATAGTTTAATGGCTTGACTCATCACAATACTATCACATATATATACCATTGCCTATATATATTTTCCAAAAAAATAAGTGCATGCCTTAGCATACATAAGCTTCAATACATGCGCATAGTCTTCATACCATATCACCCCACATATATGCATGACCTTTAAAAGGAACTTAATGCACATAATTCAATTTTTTTTTTAATAAACACAATAGGGAACAAATAGCATACCATACATTTAACATCATATATATCAATATAGGATGTAGACACTCATTCCAACACATGACTCTAGGTTTCGACCAACTTCAATACCTCAAATCGATTGCACCATATACCATATGGCTCAGGCATAACAAAAGTTTCGATCAACGTTCACCAACATCCACATCAATGTATTAGCTTCACCACTCTAGGAGATTCAAACCGCATCACGATATCCAAGTTTCATTATAGGCCCTCCAAATGCATCAAACACACTGCAGTCTTGATGGCTAGGCCGATAGAGGGTGGACTATGGCAAAAGTAATACACCACGACTTTTTTTTTTTTTACAACGACCCAAGTGTAACACGATACACCATTACACAGTCTCCAATGCACCATATGCCATGAAATGCATCACAATTTGCAGAGATTCAACGCATACCACAACCTTCACACAGTTCAACATAGCACGGGCTAGCTTGTTATGCCTTAATGCAACAACCATCCACAATCATCAACGCAAAGAATGAATAATGGAAGAGGAAAAAAAAATGACCATAGGGATAGTATAACAAATAGAGGTAGGAGTTACAACAAAAAGAAACTAAATTTGGGTCTGTGCTTTGATACCATGTCAGACCAAGTTTGTAACTTTAGATGAAATTGTGCTTTGCATTAAGAGAGGATATGAATATATACAAGGAGAAGGAGACTGTTGGGTTTCATATCCTAATGTCTCTTCATCTTCCAACTTCTTTTATTTTTCTATTTACAATATTTACATAGATTTTCCTAATCCCAAAGATTATGTGTCAACACTCCTGACAACACCCAATCCTAATAAAATCTCTGCCCATACCCCGTGCTCCACAAAGATTCAATTCTAACACAAATTCTTAGAGCAATAACACACTATCAGAGCACTCGTGAAACCCCCCCTTCTCTCGCACATACAATTTCACATCAAATCTAATGTGTGCAAAAAATCTCACAGATTAACATTAATAGTTTTACAATGCCCTATGCACCACGCTGCATAAAGGAAATTAACAATATTAATCAAAATCTCTACACAACTGCTCTCATGCACATACTTCATACTCCACACAGTAAAAGCTCTGCACAACGAAACACAATAATATTACATGTTCTCCCACACATAACCTTTCCTCCATAAACATTCATACGATATACGATCTGGAAATGTGTAGCCCCCCCCAACCCATCCACACAAAGGACCTACAATTGCGTCAGTTTTGTAATCATGGGAAAAAGAAATATGATAACAGTGTTAGTGTCAGTGTTAATGTCATAGCACTCACCGAAGAAATGGCCATTGACGAAATTTGTTTTTTTCTATTTTTAAATCAGTACTCAGGCACTGAAAAATACCAAAAATAAAATGATCTCCACCAGGGGAGTGTCCAAGCGGAAGTTGTTAGGCCAATCGGAGATTAGAAATAATATTTCCAGAAAATTAGAAAAATATTTTTGAATTCATGGAAAATAGAAAAATCCAGCATTTTCTCGAAACTTTGGTTAAAATTGCAAAATAATAGCAAAATAATGCACGGTCAACGCAATTTGACCGTGATACGAATTTTATAGTCCCTTACAAGGTAGGGACCAATAACACAAGTGTTTGCCAAAATTAAACACCCGCTTAGAAATGCAATAAAGAATCAAAATCCTTGTTTCAATGACATCCACATTTGGTGAATCTAATGATATATGACATGATTTGGACAAGAGATAATGTTGGAAAAAGTTGATCACGCATTGGATTTTATAAATGAGAAGAAAATTGACAAGTTTAATAGACTCTTTAGGAAGCATGGAGCAAGCATGATCTGCACCAACAAAAAGGCAAGCATGACATGCACCAACAATGATCAAGCACAACTTGTGTTAGAATTGGAAGTATAGGAATCAACCTTTTAGATTCATAGCTAGATGGTTCCATCACCTTGTTTTTTAATTTATCTTATATATATTTTTTATATAATATAAGTGTTAATTACTTTTGTTTTAATATTGATAAATAGATGGCTATTTTGTTATCTGATGGGGACATGTCAGGTTTCCCCAGTTGTCTCCCAATACCCCAGGGTACTCCACACAAATCCCACAGCTTTGCTTTCATCCACATTGTGTAAATTCAAACATTTTATTTGAAATGTGTAGTCAAAACATAAAATTTGGATTCCCCTTCACAAGTGCCATGAGAGAAAGTCTTCTCTCCCCTTCTAATCCCTTTTCTCACCTCACCCAACTCACATGGGATTCATCTCATCAAAGGGCATAACCGGCAGGTCAAAACATGCTCTCAAAACCTCATATGCAGCCCCAAAAATGTCTTGTTGTAGGCTCTACGAAATATTTTCATAGTGCCTCGAACTTGTCTTTTCACATTCCCAGGGCGATGAATCAACTTTCTCCTCCACAAGGACAATTCTCCATTGTCTTTTCTTGCTACTTAACTCAATCATTAAACTATTATGCCCTTCTTCACCAAGGTTGCAATACTAACACATTCACCCCTCGAAACTAGTCACAAAAGGATTCTTGACAACATTCACACCACAGGGTACTTAGGTTCCCTATGACAATGCTTCACTCACTGCAAATACCACATGGTCCCTGCTACAGGACACAAAGGCCACTTCCCCCAGGGGTTTGGATCAATTACAAAGAAACACCAACACTGCATGACTAACACACACAACAGTTAACTCTACAAGCCATAATCTTAATCGATTCAATTGGATTACAGGGTGTTAACTCTACAAGCCATAATCTTAATTGATTCAATTGGATTACAGGATCTCACGACTGTACACCAACAACACATGGCTTCTACAATGCATATGTGGTGCTACCATGTACTAACAACAATAATTCACCTCATTATCCAAATCAAGAGCATATCCCAAATACATTAGCGACAACTATGACCACAATATGAAGCTACAGCCTCACACACACACATGGTTATCAACCAAAAAACATACATAGACCACACAACCACTCATACACTGCATGAACTAGCACATGCAACACAACTTCACATTATTGACATTATTCAATGTATTCAACACATACATAACCAACCACAGCACAGGGACTAACTCCAGACAAGAAAACAACATCTCAGCCTACTCACAAGCTCTCATACGCACTACCATATGCCAGTAGTGGCTATACTCACCCACAAACTCGCAATCACACATTCTAAATACTCCAGCAACCACTACAACAACCATATGAAGCTACAACTTCATACACATAGGTAAATACATATTCTCATCCCCAAAATACATTTAAACTAAAACATAGAGATTTGATACAAAAGTGTACAACCATGACATTTCTCAACACATTTTGATTCTTAACAAGTGTAGGTAACTAAATTCATTTATAATAGATAGACAGAGTAAAATACACACAAAGGGCACATAAAAACAATTTCTCATTAATCAAATTTTTCATACATTAAGTTGGCTAGATTTTACAATGTGGGAATGTGCATCCTAGGCCTCTCATCCTCTTCCTCTCCTCCTAGCGTTGGAGCTTCTCCTCTCTACCTATACTGCATTTATGCCTCTTCTTCACACACATTTCTCGACCACTCATTTCTTTATAAGGAAAGCTAACATGGGTAACCAAGAGTCACGAGTGATGGTTCATTTCCCCTTCTCACAAATATGGGAAATTGAAGCTACATTAATTACATTTACATTAGGAAATATTTCCTCTCACATCCTAATGCAAATATCTATCAAAAACTTGAAATCTCTCCCAACATCATCATGTGACCTCCCATCACATTGGCAAGCCTTGGTCCAGTCTTCCTCGAACTTTGTGCCCCATCTATGCAACTACATCATTATCATTGAATGAAATTGAGTAAATATTAGTGGGGTCTTGTACATGGATTTTTATCTTATTGTTGGTACATTGTAAAATAGAATTATATTAATCATCAATATTATCAATGTTAAATATCATAAAATAATAATTAATAGTTAATTATTAATAAAATAGTAATAATAACTATTACTCAATTGTGTTTACCTTGAGTGGTTGGGAGGAATGGTTGTTATCCTTCCCACCGTGAATCAGCTCTTGCAAGTGACATTATGAGCTTTGTTTGAATGGATTCAAGCGTTATTTTTTAGTACGAGAAGTCTCTCAAAGATCAAAATAAAAGTATTTATTATGATTCTAAAAATATACTAACCTGGAATAAAATGAACAATAACAATGCATACCTAATCGTAAAGTGGTGTAATATGTTGCTAATGTGATGCAAAAATTTATAATAACAATACATATGTGACACTAACACAATGCAAGTACAATGTAAAATAACATTAATAAGACACATATATGATGCAAAATGAAATAAAAAACTTTATTAATTTGATGCTAGTGTGACACCAATACAACACTTGAATGACACCCCATTTGAAATATTAACAGTTTATTGATGCAATACAATGCTAACATGACTTAAAAAACACACTTACAATGTAAAGTTGACTCTATAATAATTTTATGATGCTAATACAATGTAAAAAATCTTTCTACAACGTATTATTCCCCACTAATACAATAATTTGTACAACATGCATAAAAAAATGACATAGTGTAGATGCAAAGTTGTTGCAAATCACGATGACCCATTTAGCATTGTGTTTTGTATCATCCAAACTTGATTTTTTTCCTCAAAAGAAAAGCATTGGGAGATTACACTAAAGAGGATGCTACATCCCCATTATATTGCAGTAGTGTTATTAGGATATTTGTTGTATAAGAACTGATATCACATTCAAACATTTCAACCTCAAATTATATAGGCAAGCTAGAATCTCTTATTAGCTTGTTCGAGACGAAGTGTGCATTGAGTAATATATTGTTCATGAAACATTGTAGCTAGCTACCAACATGTTGCTTTCAAAGTGATGCATTTGTGACTTTGGTTGTTCCTTTGTCCTAAAAACATTTATCTTGTGTTTGAACCTCTTAGCCCCATATAATATGGGAATTCATTCTTTTCTAAATCATGCATATCCTAAGTGTAAAATCATTCCTCAAATATTGTAGCTAGCTACCAACACATCACTTTTAAAGTGATGTGCTTGACATTTGGCTAGAGACTTTGTTGTAAGAACATTTATTTAAAACTTGAGCACCTTTTCCCTAGATAATAAGGATAGCTTGCAATTCTTCTAAGCATATGCCAAATCATGTGTGTGTTAAGTGACAAACCCTTCCTCAAGTGTTATAACTAGCTACCAACACATCACTTTAAAGTGATGTTCCCATAAAGTTGGTTCGGACCTTTTTGTAAAAGAATGATTTCACATTCAAACCTCTCTATCCCAGATAATTGGGGCTACCTCATGACTCTTCTAGACCATGTGTGTTTTGAGTGATACAATGTTCCACAAGGTTTGTAACCAATCACTGGTGTGCCACTTTTAGACTAATGTGTTGGTGGTATTGGTTGGGCCCCTCATTGTAAAAAAAATATTGATCTATAAATATGAACACTTCTCCACACCGAATAATAGAGTCGATCATATGACTCTTTTGAACCCATTCCAAATCATGCATATGTTGAGTGATAGATCGATCCACAAGAGTTGTTTTTAATCACTAGTGTGCCACTTTTAGAGTGATGTGCTCACAAAATTGGTTCAGACACATCACTTTAAAGTGATGTTCCCATAAAGTTGGTTAAGGAACCTTTTGTAAAAGAATGATTTCACATTCAAATCTCTCTATTCCAAATAATAGGGGCTACCTTATGACTCTTCTAGACCATGTATGTTTTGAGTGACACAATGTTCCACAAGGTTTGTATCCAACCACTAGTGTGGCACTTTTAGATTAATGTGTTGGTGGTATTGGCTAGGCCCCTTATTGTAAAAAAAAAAACATTGATCTCTAAATATGAACACCTCTCCACACCGAATAATAGAGTCGATCATATGACTCTTTTGAACCCATTCCAAATCATGCATATGTTGAGTGATAGGCCGATCCTCAAGAGTTGTATTTGATCACTAGTATGCCACTTTTAGAGTGATGTGATCACGAAGTTGGTTGGGGCATTTATAGTAAAACTATTGATCTTATGTTCAAACTAATTTTCTAACTATGTGCACCTCAAGCGATATATCATTCCTGAAGAGTTTTAGTCAGTCATTAGCATGTAACTTTTAAAGTGAGGTATTTATGAAATTTCTTAAGGCCATTGTTGTAGAAACATTAATATCATGTATATACCTCCCCACCCTAAATATTGGGGTAAGCTTTTGACTATTTTGATATTGCTTCAGGTTATGCATGTTTTGAGGGACATACAATTCCACAAGTTTGTACCTTTCCAACCTACATGTCACTTTTAAAGTGATCGATTGCCACAATTAGTTTGGAGATATGTTATAAAAAAATTATATCACATTAAAACCTCTTTCACCTAAATAATACTTGCAATGTTGGAGCTCTTCTAAGTTTGCTTTAGACCATGAATGCATTAAGTGATACCGTTCATGAATGGTTGTAATGGGTTAGCAACATGTTGTTGTTAAAGTGTTGTGTTGTTGGAGTTGGTTGAGGTTTTTGTTGTAAAAACACTAATCTCACATTCAAACATATTAGAATAGGATAATAGGGGAATTTTTGTGGCTCTTTTGAGCTTGTTCTAGATTATACATGCATTGAGTAATAGATTATTCCTCAATGGTTGTAATTGACCATTAACACATTACTTTTAAAGAGGTGTTGTGGAGTTGATGGGGGGCCTTTAATGTAAGAACAATGGTTTCACATTTAAAGATATCCACCGTAGATAATAAGGGATCTTATGGTTCTTATAAGCCCGTTGCATACCATGTGCGCATTGAGTGCAGACTGTTCCTTATGGTTTGTAAGTAGTTACCAGGATGTCACTTTTAAAGCAACATGTTGATGTAGTTGAACAGGGCTTTTGTTGTAAATATATTCATCTCATGTTCAAACTTATCTACCTTGTAATATAGGTGTAAGCTTGAGCCTCTTTTGGTCCTATTCTAGACCATGTGTGTATTGAATTAAAGATCATTCCCCATGGGTTGTAGCTAGTTTCCATCAAACCACTTTTAAGGTGATGCGTTGGAAAAGTTAGTCATGGTCTTTGACAAAAAAACAATGATGTCACATTTGAACCTATTTCCCATTAGTAATAGGGAAATCTTATGGTGTTTATGAGCCCATTCCAGATTGTGCATCCATTGATCAATAACCCATGCATATCTTGATTGACAAAACATTCCTCAAGGGTTGTAGATAGCCACCAACATGTTACTTTTAAAGTGGTATGTTGGCAGAGTTGGTTAGGGTCTTTGTTGTAAAAAATATTCTCACATTTGAAACTCCCAAGACAATATGGAAAAGCTTCCATCTTTTGTGAACCTATTTTATATTGTGCATGTGTTGAATTACAAATTATTCCTCGAGGATTATAGTTGGTTATCAACACATCACTTTAAATTGATGTGCTATCATAATGAATTAGAGTTCTTGTTGTAAAAACCTTGCTCTCATGTTCAAACCCTTTTTCCTTGGATAATAGGGGCAAGCTAGTGATCCTTTTGAGCTCATTTCAAACTATGTTTATGTTGATTTACATATCATTCCTCGAGGGTTATAAATAACCACCAACATACCACTTTTATGTTTGAACCTTTCTTATAAAAAAACATTGATTTTGTGTTTGAACCTTTCTATGCTAGATAACATGGAGAAGTTAACAACTCTTTTAAACCTATGCATGCACCAATTGGTAGTCTTGGCTTTTAATGTAACATATATGTAAAATTGATTGAGGTCTTCGTTATAAAAACTTTGCTTTCATGTTTAAAGCTACTTATACCACTTTTATGTTTGAACCTTTCTTATAAAAAAAACATTGATTTTATGTTTGAACCTTTCTATGCTAGATAACATGGAGAAGTTAACAACTCTTTTAAACCTATGCATGCACCAATTGGTAGTCTTGGCTTTTAATGTAACATATATGTAAAATTGATTGAGGTCTTCGTTATAAAAACTTTGCTTTCATGTTTAAAGCTACTTATCCAAAATAATAGGGACAAGTTAACAACCCTTTTCAACATATTCAAAAGCATGCATGTGATAGGTAGTAGGTTGTAGTTGGCCACCAAGACACCACTCGTGGGTCAGCCAGACATCACTTTTAAAATAAAATGATATATTAACAAAATTAATATGAAAGTGTGAATTTTTTTATTTATTTTTAACCTTATGAACAATTATATTAAATACGAAAATATAACTTATCCTAAAATATCCTTATCAAGAGATAAAGTTCTCTCATTGTCGCGTTACGAAGGTCAATTTTGTATTTAGAATGATGTAAGATATTGCATCTTACCATTATACATGGTGTGCTTTTGGCAATGGGTGTTGTTTGAGTCACATCGTTTTCATTCTTAACTTTATCAATGACAAGGAACATTGTGCTCACTAATAACAATGTTAGGTCGTTATCCATTATGTTTAAGAATAAGTTTTTAACTCTCAGTTTATTCTCTTATATAACATGATTTAAGAAATAGAAATATAAATTTAAGTGTTGTTGTGGTAAATTTTATAAAATATTTTTGTTCAAATAATAAATTGATATTTAAAGATGATTATTTGACGAGAAAGAAGAATGCGGATGAAGTTGGAATAAGAAGCTAAGACTAAAACATTGTGGATGAAATTGAAATATAGTATTGAATTTAATGAGAATTGTAATTTTAAAATAAAAATAAAAAATTAATTTTAAAATTTTTATATTTTAATATTTTTGATCTTCATATTTAGTATTATTATAAATAAATAAAAATTAAAATAATAAAAATGTGGTAGCTCCAATAACATTTTTTTCTTTGGTCAATTGGTTTGAATTTGTCACTTCACAATTGGTATCATTCCAAATAAAAACCTTATAATTAATAATTAAATTAAAAGGCTATGTTGTTTCTTTTTTTTAAGGTTAAATTTGTAATTTGTTTAAATCTATGGTTTTGACAATTAGTTTTTTTTTTTAAATAAAAACACAATTTTATAGTACAAGGAATAAAACTACATTTTGTGGATGCATAAAGCATTTGAGAAGATCACGCGATGGGTGCTTAACACCGACAGTTGTTGACAGACGATCAAGGCCAAATTGGAACATTAGCCATATGGTCGAGCATTCAATTCACTAGCATGCTCGAATTCATCTTGAAAAGATGCCCACACCAGCCGAGCCTTGGTTGTTGTACTCCTCGTTTGGTTTGCCTTGAGAAAAAATTATCGCTTCTCATCATTATTTGTAGTGGTTCCTTATTCACTCAGATGAGGGTGACATCATGGTGAACCAACGTCCCCCCTATGGCCTATTTTTGTTACCATCATCTTCTCACGAGAATCATTCGATAGGGGAAAAGATGAGATCGATCGTGTTATCTGGGAATCACGCCTTTGATGCTCCTTTCATCATAATATGTAATTGGGCCACTTATGAGTCTGTTTTGGTATTCTCAACACTGGAATGTCTGCATTGTTATAGGTTTTGCACTTGGCCATCCCCCACCTCCCTTGATTGTAGGTTTGTTATAGCACCTCCAATGCTCCCCGACTACACCATTCTGGTGCAGCCTTCCCAACAAATCCTCTGTTTCATCACAATTCAAAGGCTCTAGTTTTTCGTGCTCCATTAGTGGCATGGTCTAACTCTATCCTCCAGTCTCAATTAGTTTCACAATTCTTGGTAACAGGTTCGGACTTGGGAAATTTTGAAGTGTTATGTGGTCTCGTGGTTGTTGGCATGGTATCTTCCTTCAGGCACTCTCCATCTAACAAGGATGGCCAACCGCACAATTCCAATATATTACTATTAACGAAAATGTTCCTCTACCAAAGTAAATTCGTGGCTTACGAGCCACTATGGATCACAACCCGGGATGGGTGGCTCAAATATAATTCAACCAACTTCTCTATGGGGTTATGTTGGCGACCAAAAGCAAAGGGTGGCTCTAAATAAATTTATATGCCAACTTCATGCTTCGTGTGGCCTCACATCCTAAGGGTCTAGGGCATCCCTCTCGATGGCTTTGCCTCGTGTTTCATGACATTTCTTGGAATGGTGGCTTGTGGCTCTTCACAACTTGTTGTTAGTTTCAGTCTACGGCTCATGGCATTACTCAGAATGGTGGCTTGTTAGGAGCCCTTGGTTGGTTGGTGACTCATGGCTTATCCCTCAATCGTGACTCATGCCTCTTCGTTGATTGATAGTTATTATCTCCTTGTGGATTTGAGGTTCGTGATCCCTCAATGGAAGTGAGTTCACAGTCATTCCCAGTCCACTTTGGTTTCATGTAATGTTTCAGTTTAATCATGGATAATGTCTACCAATTTTTTTTTCGCTTAGATGGCTCTATGGAACAGAGCCAACATTTTCATAACCTTTAGATCAATATCTTTGACACTACTCAATATTTTATTCTATTGGATATGCTTGTCAGAAGAAACATTTGTAATTTGAAGAAGCTTAATTTGTGTTATTAGGTCGGTTTCCTAACAGGGCATCTCGTAACACAAATCCAAACTCTTTGTACTATTTTGCATCAATAATATAAGGCCTAGCCTACAACAACAACAAAAAACATTCGAGAAGAGAAATACCATAGTCTTATAAGAAAAATAAATAGTTTTTCGGACCAAAAAATAAAAAACAACAACTGAGAAATTAAGTGTTATAAAAATCACTTAGTTTTTCCTTCTTTCCCTTCTTTCTTTGCACTTTCTACCAACCCCCTGATGATGTATCTACATGTTACAACAAACTCTATGACATTCACCATAGGGGGGTGTTTTTTATCAGAATCAAAACTTTCTGACACCTGTGCTCTTTTTGTTCTCACTATCCCATCTTATTTAAGTGTCCATGTTCCTTCTGCACCAGGATCATCAATTATCTATGTATCTTGTGATTTTTGCATGTGATGTGAATTTGAAACATGATTCTAAGTGTTCATGTCATATTTACATAGGGGCTCTTTCTTGATCTCCTCTTCCTCATCCTTCGAGAAAATGGGTTCATATGGCTACCATCTTTTAGATTTACGAGCCTGCCCCTTTTTCCTTTTTGGAATTTTTTTGCTTGTGGGCACAAATCCTACATATGCTCTATTTGAAAACATGAACAACTTTCAATGTCATGTTTTCATAATCTAAAGTTTGGATCCATTGGAAAGATATATGATTCAGCAAAATACAATTTGGAAGACCTTTATTTGGATCTATTTCCACACATAGACAAGAAATGGTAAATAATCCTTGTTGTAATCATTCGTTATCCATCTTTATGAACTTTTCCAAATTATTCCCAATGTCCTCAATGACCTTTTGATGCCAGAAAGGATGAGGGAGATGTGGCAACCTAACCCAAAATGGAATTTTTGTTACAAACTTATTACAGGGATCAAACTCCGAAAACCATGAAGTGAGGAAGAGCCCCACTCTTCCCCAGAACCAAGGCCCATCTGTCATACATTTGTCATAGACTTATTTGGAGTCAAATTTTACAATGACTGGAACATAAATAAATATCACAAATTTTGACCAAGTTGTAAAGATCCACTGATGCAATGCTTCTGGCTTTTCCCAAAATCTATTGAATCTATAGATGAGAGCCCTAGCTTGTAGGAATGTGAAGAGATGCTTTACCTCTACATTGTTTATTTCCAAAGCAGGCATTTCCTCCATCTTCTCTACAATGTATGATCTTGGAGGAGCTTGAGACTGGACTATTGAGATGGGGATTTTACCACGCGCAACATCCTTGTATGAAGTTGAAGTAGAAATACCTCTGAAACCCATTGCTCCCCCATGCAGTCTCAAGACTAAAAACATAAACGAATTCCTGGAGATGTTGTATGCACTCAGCTAGCAAGAGTCCAACAATTGTTTTCCCTCATAAATAAGAAGTTCAAATATTTAAGGAATTCTAAGACGTTGTTCCAAGATCTATTTTAAGTCCTTTTCCTTAGCTTCCACATGAACCTGGAATGTTGTAGATTTTCCATTAAGGGTTAAAAAAAATGAAACCCTTGCAAGGATTTCAAGTTTTTTGTGTTGTCCATCGCCCCCATGGAAGGGGAATTTGGAGGGCTCTTCTGTAGATCCACTTCTTTATGATTGGATCTGCATGTACTAAGGAGTTGTGACTTTGTACAAAAAAGAAAATCTTATAGATCTACACATAAGAACTTGAAAATCCAAAGAGAGGGAGATGGGCCCTCAAAAATTCAACCAAAGGCTCGAAACAAAAAGGGTATGGTATTTCATTCCACAAAAAATCCAAAAATCACCTAGATCTAACCATATCTTGTAATGGACCTCCTACACAAAAAGGATCGATTTCCCTCCTCCCCTCCACCAGGAACCAAATTGAGAAAATGATGGCATGTGGGGGGCAGATCCTATAACCAAGTAGAACTCATACTAGCCTAATAGATCCCTTCCACAACCAAATTCCAACCTAAAAGATGAAGGGACTCATGTTTGAGACCCAAATCACTCCAACCAAACCTTTCATCGGGGGCCAAATCATTGCTAAGCATCTCCACAATAACACTAACTCTAGTTGCTTCCATACTTTCTCAATTACTCCTTGTCACTTAAAATGTGAATAATTTCTATTAGCATCAAACAATTAATTCCATTACAAATACAAATCTTAAATTTACCCTTAAGGAATATTATTAGTAACAATTGATACCATTATAAAAAATTCATAAATATTTACATTATTTAAAAATATATATAAGAATTAGTAGAAGAAATTCTCTCACATATTTAAATGTCTTATAAATTAACTTTTTTATTTTTATGTTTTATAACCATCACTATTATAAAAAAATTCATATATATATATATATATATATATAGAGAGAGAGAGAGAGAGAGAGAGATAGATAGATAGATAGATAGATAGATATATATATCTATAAATTAATTTTGATCTTTTTAAAAAGAATATATATGAGAGAGAAAGATATTAAGAAGGTTCAAGAGAAAATGTACTTTCTTTTAAAGTGACATGCATATACCTAAATTATAATTTAATTTCAAAATATTTGTTACAACATTGATCTTCTTAATCTCTTAGATAATCAAAACTATGATAATCTTCAAATACCTTTTTAATACTTTTAAAGCATACAAATAAAATTTAAGAAATATTTAAGTAATGTTTACCTTTTTAGGATTTGATAAATCAATTTAATTTCAATAAATGTTAATCATCATCATAAATTAATAAATTAAAATTAAAACTATTAATATATAATATTTTCACTAACTTTCATAGTAATATTAATGTCATTAAGAAATTCATTATTATATCATATAAAACCAATTTTATATTAATTGATGATGTTGATGATTAATGTCAAATGTTTGTTTGTTTGTTTGTTTTCTTTTAAAGCAATTTTTTTCTATTTCTGATGTCAAAGTAAGCGTACATAACAAGAAAATGTTTTTTTTTGCTTGCCTCTAGGGAAATTGAACCAAATGCATAACTAAAGTTTGATAAGAAGTTATTTAAACAACTTATTGGTGTCCAACAGTTTACAAAATAAACCACCATGTATAATTGGGCCACAAAGGCCATAATCTAACTAAAAGACCATTTATCAAATTAGAAAATTAAAAAGATGGAATTGCAGGAAGACCCTTATTTAGACTGATAAGTTTCTGAGGCCTCAACTACAACATGCTCTTTGTTGATCCAAGATAAGCATCCAAAGTTTGGAGGGATGGCCAATTGTTCTTCCACATGGCCAAGTTTGCAATCAAGTGACTACATGGTGAGTTGCAATTCATACAACATTAATAAGATTTCTTCTTTGGCCTTATTGCAATCTAGGAGAAATTTTCCAATCATAAGCTTAAGATACCAATAAATGTCAACAATATACATATATTAGCTATATTTGCCATACGTATGACTTATGTTAGGCACCCATTCATCCACATCTGTCGAGATCTTTATGTCAATCAGACAATATCGTTCCCCAATAATCTCACACTTCGCATATTCTATCTCTACCTTGACGGGTTGAGGGGTATGGTCCTTGTAGCACTAGGTAGAGATTGTTGCTCTCACTTGAGCTTGAGAACCTTCAAGATCACACAAATAGGAAGTTCCACAATGAACACAAGCTCATTCGTGAGGCATGGTTAGCCAAAGGAGAAAGTAAAACCATGAGTGGGGAGCAAGGACTGAGATAAACTTAGGAGAGGGTCGAGGAGGGACCAGAATGGGAATGGGAGAATAAGAGGACAAGGAATAACGAGAAGTAGGGGTTGTGATTTGAACCAGAGGAGGAAAAGCCCTAGGTGTAGAACGGAAGATCCAGGTGGCCAAAAAAGGGCAAAGACAACAATTAAGGAAAGATGATAAGCTGAAATAGAACCAAGCCTAGAGAGAAGGAAGACCAATAAGAAAAATAAACTTCCACAAAGAGGCTAAGAGGTCAGGATAACTAGAGATAGACCAATCCAAGATGAGCGAGAATAAATAGAAATTATATCGAATACCTATCCATAAACGCCTCAAATAGAGCCAACCTACTCCTTGCATTAACACTATCCAATTTCAAGTGCGCCTTAAACGAGCAAAAGTTAGCAACCCTCGTGTGGATTAATCCATTATGTCAAATTGAATCTGAAAGCCTCATGGAATTAGAATAAAACATGGATAGGGCGGCCACAATGGGGCCATCCAATGGCTAGAATGGCGCATGAGTGTAAACCATGGATTTATAAATCTCCAGTAACTTTTATGCACTAACTAAGTACCATGACCCTAGAAAAATATTATCGAGTGGTGGTGAACAATCATGTTATAATGTTCACCGAGGTGGTGGAGCGATTAATATAATTGGCAGGGGAAAGGGGTGCGACAACAAGGTGCCTCCCAAGCTCTCTCCCATCCATCACTACATCCATGGAAGATGATCGTAAATGTTATTTATGATATATAAATAATATTTTAAATAAATAAATAAAAATCATAAACTATTTTTAAATATTATAAAATATTAAAATAAATAAATAAAAGAAATAAGACTTTAAAATGATAAAAATTGAATAAAGAAAACATATAGTCTAAATCTTCTAAGTTTTGGCTTGTTTAAGGACATATTTTTTGGTCTTTTTTCTCAAAATCTAGTAGGGATTTATAACAATCATAAGTTTGAGTTGTGAAATATGTATAATCCAAGTATTATATGTTGTTCTAGAGTGTTGAATACATTTATGCATTCAAAAAAATTATTTTAAACAACATAAAACCACAATTTTGCAAAAAGAATAATTTATGGATTTTAACTAAAACAACAAAAAGTAGAAGAGTTAGATTATTCCCGAAAAAAAATAAAAAACCAAATAATAATCATAATAAGTATTATTATTATTATTATTATTATTATTATTATGATTAAAAATAAATTGAATATTAAAAAAAAAAATAAGTAATATTTTTTTATATTAAACAACTAAATAAAGATATAAAAACCCAAAAATAAAAAAATGAAAAGAAAAAAAAAAAAGTTATTACATAAAACCACAATTTTGCCAAAAAAAAATTTATGGGTTTTGACTAAAAAACAAAAAGTAGAAGAGTTAGATTATTCAAGAAAAAAAAAACAAATAATAATCATAATAAGTAGTATTATTATTATTATTAAAAATAAAAATAAGTAATATTTTTTTATATTACAAACAAACAAAAACCAAGAAATAAATTTTAAAAAATAAACAAAGTTATTATTATTTTTTAACCAGAACAAGAATATATATATATATATATATATATATATATATGGAGCGGGTAAGGATTTGCATTAAAATATAGTCTGCTTATAAGGCCAAAACCTTTACATACGCAACAATTTCATCTACAACATAATTTTTACATACCCAACAACTACATTTCCTCCACCTATGTACTCTGTTAACTAAGAAATTGTACTGATATTTTTTAAATGCCTTCTAAAAAACACCTAATATCCAATGACTAACCTAAATTGGATGGACCGACGTTGGAAGGATCCTTTGGTAGTGCTGCTACTTTAGATGTGCCTAGTCAAATACACCTCATCAAGTCTCCTCGCCATGAATGCCATGCTTGCAAGGGATCCTACTTCTCCTTGCTTGATGTCAGTATCCAATCACTTTAGTCTTATGTCTAATACATCCACTTCCACTGCCATTATTTATTGGAACGCCTTATACTTCTTATGTTTAATACATCCACTTCCACTGCCACTATTTACTGGAACATCTTATAATTCTTTTGAAACAAGTCACATTTTGTTCCAGAAGTGCCATTTTCACTTGCTTCACTTTTGCTTCCATTTCGATTTGACAATTGAGCAAAGATAAGATGTATTCCACTGTATCAGTTATCCGACCCGGTTGATGGTTCATTTTCTCCTTCTCCTTGAGAAGGGAAAACTAGATATCACTCTCCATTTGCGTGCTTAGACCAAGAACTATTATTACAACAAATTATCCCTATGTTCTGCCAAACCCACCTGAAATGTGCCATTATATATTAGCTGTGAACGATATAAAAAACAACTTTGTTTGAAATCCTAGTGTCCTCGATCAAAGTGGCCTTTCAATGATGAAAGGAAGATGTCGTGACACATTTATGGTGCCATATGAACAATCTATGCCCATCACTTATCTTATATCGCACAAGTTTTCCTACATTGACTCAGAGTATGCGCTTTATGCTAATCTAGATAGGGCATTTAATGTTGAAGGTTGCATTCTCTTATTATAATCACGAAGGGGATCGCCTATCCACCAGGTGTTGGGTTTGATGTTTTCATGTAATTCTCAAAGCCATGATGATCCGGATTTAAACAGGAACGCAACAAATTACAGAGATAACCATAAACACAAAGATGCAGTGGAAATAATACTTCATTTCATTAATGTAAAATATTGAAATATGCTTACAAACAGAAATGGAAATAGACCAGTTAGGGCGATGGTAGTGTATCTCTGAGAAGAGATGTGGCGGCTACATGCCTCTGAACTGTCTTACAATGAAGCTCTAACGCCTATTTATTGTTGATAAACAATGGAAAACCCTAAACATCCAAAAACCTAACCCTAGAAGATGAAACACCAAACTGTGGGTCCCATTTGGGTAAATTGGTACATCAACTTCCCGGGGTCATAACTTTGGTATATGATCTCTGTTTGATGTGCACCATATCTCGTTAGAAAGATCTATCTGAGAACTACAACTTTGGGAAGAGAAACATCGGTCCATGGACCCGAAAAAATGTCATTTAGGGCCTCAAAACGGCTCCAGAAGTTCAGGACCCGAAAAACTGCTAAAAATACTAAATTGTGCTACAATTACGGAAACTGAAGAACTGAAAGAGAGAGTTGTGGGGGTCCAAGTGGGATAGGTGGGTGGCCACCAATATCCACCTAGATCATTCCTCCCCCCTTAGGAAGTAATGGACCCCATTGCGTTGAGTTCCTCCATCTACTGAACTTGGTCCCTGGTGAGCTGTTCTGCAATCTCGAATGTGTCTAGTAATGGTCGAAAGCATGGTCGAGGGTGGTACACATTGAACACTTGGTGCAGGCGAAGGAATGGAGGAATGTTGTGCTCCAAAGAATTGTTTCCCATAGCCTTGGTAATGTTGTAAGGACCATGTCGGAGTGGTCTGAGCTTCTGATGGGCTCTTGTAAGGTGTTCTTTCTGTAGATGCAACCAGACTTTATTGCCCACCTGAAGCTTGTGTGGTACCCCTGTGGGTGAGGAGAAGTTGTTCCTGTGTTCTTTCATGGCCATATCCCTCTGTTGCTGCTGCTACATGGAGGAACCCTTCGCGGGGGTCATGGATGTGGTGACGATCTTCCCCTTACTTTGGGAGCAAACCAAATAGAAAATGAATTTCCTAGTCTGGGAGATGATCTTGCTACCTTTCTTGGTAGTGATCAAAGAGGTGGCAATAGGTGGGGCTACCTCCGGTATCCTGTATAATGAATTATTCAAAGAAATAATGGCAACGCGAGGCCTTGACTCATACACAGCATGTCGCCTGCACAAGTATGGCTGGCCTAATAATACATCACAAACATCTAGAGGTGTAACAGCACACAATACCTCGTCTGTGAAGGGTTTGATGCTGTAGGGAAGGCGGCACTATTAGCGAACTCGGAGATCTCGTCCTTCATGAAGCCACCCGATACTATACGGTTGTGAGTGTGGTGTAGTCGGTAGGCCCAACCGCTTCATGACCTTTGCTGAGATGAGGTTCTTTTGGCTTCCACTGTCAACAATTAATTGTAGCGGCGAACCCTTCACCCACATATGTGAGTGGAAAAGATGCTCCCCCTCTTCTAGATCTTCGGGCTCATTCTTCTAGATCTTGGTGGTGACAACAATGGCGCTGGGCTCCACGTCAATGATCTACTTCCCTTTGCCATTCCCCTTATCGGGGTCTAACTCAAGGTCATAACATGCATCTGATTCTGAAGCCTTCAACTCGGCCACCAACGATTGCTTAGTCCAACACTCACTTGTGTTGTGAGTGGGGCTCTTGTGGAACTCACACCACTTTCTTGTGTCCTTCTTCGACTTCGTGGTGTTGTTCTTTTCTTGTGGCTTCAACGGGTTGTCTTGGGTCACCTTGCCTTGGCTTTGTCCTTTGGTCTTTGGATTCACAGATCCAAAATCTCGCTTCTCTTGTTTAAACTTCTACTCGATTTTGACAGCATATCAGTACACCGTGCCGAGAGAGGATATGTTCAGGAACTCCATCTCTTCTTCGATGTACCTGTGTAGGAAGTCGCAGTATTTGAGTACCAAATGTAGCTCAAAATCCTTGATACCCAACTGTGTGTGAAGGGTATGAAAAATGTTTGTGAATTTTGGCACATTTCGTCCCTTCCCTGCCACAGCGTGGTCCACTTTATGTATTTGTCCTCGTAGCTTTTGACAGGGTAGTACTGCTCCTTGATGGCATCCTAGAATGAATTCCAAGTGGGTGCGGCTAAAAATAGTGAGCCTGTGCTTTGATCCTCCTGCTCACAGTAGGTTTCCCACCAGTCCTTGACGTGGGGCACTACTTTGAGAAGAGCGAAAGCAATCTTTTCTCGACTCGAAAATTCATGAACAAAAAAATACCCTTCTAGCAGATTTAACCATTTATCTACGGCATCTGCATCTATCTGACCCTCAAAGATGGGGATTTCAAAATTAACTTGTACCTTAAAGGGTGTGGTGTTTCCAGAGTAGCTGTTGGAAGTCGATATGTCACCTTTGAGTTGCCGCTGAAGGATCTGGGAAAAGTTTTCCATCATCGCATTCCTTTGTCGCTCGAGGGCTTCTTCGAACAAGATTTTGATAGGATCTCCTGCCCCCTCGTCTTTCTTTTCATCCACCATGGGAGGCCATCAGGATTTGCGAGACTGGTCTTGTAAAGGTTCGACCAGTTCAAGCCCTAACTCCTTATATCCTGACCTCGTTGGGGACATGCAAAGAAAAAAAAAAAAAAAAAAAAAACAAAAAAAAAAAAAAAAAAATCAGACCACGCTAATACCACTGATCCGGATTTAAACAGGAATGCAACAAATTACAGAGATAACCATAAACACAAAGATGCATCAGAAATAATACTTCATTTCATTAATGTAAAATATTGAAATATGCTTACAAACAAAAATGGAAATAGACCAGCTAGGGCGATGGTAGCGTATCTCTGAGAAGAGATGTGGCGGCTACATGCATTTGAACTATCTTACAATGAGGCTCGAAGGCCTATTTATTGTTGAGAAACAATGGAAAACCATAAACATCCAAAAACCTAACCCTAGAAGATGAAACGCCAAACTGTGGGCCCCATTTGAGCAAATTGGTACATCAACTTCTTGGGGTCGTAACTTTGGCATATGATCTTCGTTTGACGCGCACAATATCTCGCTAGAAAGATCTATCCAAGAAATACAACTTTGGGAAGAGCAACATCGGTCCATGGACCCATGTTCCTCCCAGTTTTCCCAAAAAACGTCGTTTAGGGCCTCAAAACGGCTCCGGAAGTTCAGGACCCGAAAAACTGCTAAAAATAGTAAATTGTGCTACAATTACGGAAACTGAAAAACTAAAAAAGATAGTTGTGGGGGTCCAAGTGGGATAGGTGGGTGGCCACCAACATCCACCTACATCACATGAGATGTTAGAGATTCTCAACACCATCAAGAGGCGAGAACATAATGTTCCATTATGACAACCAATTTTCTGGCAAAGACTCTCATCATCCTTTATTATTTTGTGCAATTTCCAGTTTGCTTGAGAATAACAATCCTTAGTCCTGGAAGGGGCTTGAAAAGTACTAAACCTTGCTAGTCCATCATACCGTGCTCCATGTTTTCTCATATGTTTTCCAATCGTCTGCATCCAAATTCAAGTGTCATTTGACATGATATAACTCTATTATCTAAAAAATCTTTAATTGCAATGAAATCCTTCACATTATTGGGGGATTTTAGGAGATGCATTTTTCTTTAAGTTTGGTCAGTTGTTGAATCACTATCATGGAATCCTCGAAGACCATTAATTTGTGTATTTTTCTTGCAATGATTAATTCTAAATCTTGTCAAAGAGCCAAATATTTTGCTTGGTTATTAATAGTGATACCCAAGCCCCATGCATACTATAATTCTCTTTGTTGGTTAGGGAAAAGGATCAAAATGAGAATTTATATTAATTAAAATATGTGCTTGGAATGCAACAGGTACATTAATCAAATTAAAATAAAACATAACATATTGAATGTCCCAAAAAAATGGAACTTCTATCAAAACTATTACAAAATTCCAATCATATCTAACCTCTACATTGAACCATTGGAAATTGAAAACTTTCTAAAAGGCTTGCTAAATTTAACAGACTTTAAAATTCATACATTTTAAACACCATGTGGAGACAAACATCTCGATCAACATCCATATCCATATTATGCACTAGATCATTTATATTTAGGACGAGGATTTGAGGAGAGTAGACTGAGATACTGGATGAGGAGAGGATTGAACTCTATTGTCCTAGATTAATCTGGATATCCTCCACTTTTTGTCAAATGGAATTGATTTCATCTTCAGATTTCTATATTAAATTATGGTTTTCAATCAAAATATCCATTCGATATGTTAAATTATATATCTTCTAATTATGATTCAACTACAAGGAAATAACCTCTTCTGGGTGGGGGGAGTGACAGCCTCCGCCCCTACCATTACACCATGCACATCATGTGCAAATAAGTTATAATTTTAAACGTGAGAACAAATAAGCATTATTAGGAGCACAACTTTTTTTTTTTTTTTGGGATAATTTAAAGAACTTTCGTTCATAATACTAATAATTGTGAAAGCTATAGTTTTACTTTTAACTTTGAAAACAAAGATGTTATTAGTAACACCACTTTTAAAAATAAAAGAAAAAACTACCACATAACATGTTAAAAACCTAACCACTTTAAAAATTTATTGTTAAGGGAATAACCTCATGGGTGACATACAAAATAATAGTATTTTGGCACGTAAAATATCAACAGCTAAATTTTATATTTTAAAAAATATAAGTTAAATTTTTACTAACTTAACTATTAAGTAATGAAAAACAACATTGGTTAAAAAAAAATAAAAAATATAAATTATATGAAATTAATCTTAAAGAAATTATTGAGTAATAAGAAAGAATATTAATATGATAGATTAAGAAAAATAATAATAAAGAAGAGCATTGAATGAAAAAATTAAAATCCATATACACTGAGTTGTTTCCCATTAAAAGTACAAATAACATGAAATTAATCTTTAAAAGATATTGTAAAGGTAAGGAAAATAACTCTTTAATAATTGTTCATGAGTTCTAGTATATGTATGTTTCTTAGAGTTCGAAAGGCCAAAATCATTTATAAAGGAGATTGCAAGTACAAAGAATCTATTTAGACCCTATTTAACAATCAATTGTCAATAATATATGACTAAACACCTCTATGTAAATGTTTTGTGTTAAATCGAATTTGCTAGGGTTTTTTTGTGCATTCGTTTTGGTTTAGAAAATGGTTGTCATTGTGGGGAGATCAACCCCATCACCTCCTTCTCCCTCCCCGTCACCATCTCTAGCAACCATTGATTTCAATGAGCTTGTAAAATCATGTATTAAGTATTTGAAACCCATACCTAAGAAATTTGTTAAGAAGATGGATAGGATTTCAAAAGCTCAGGTGAATCCATGTAAATATCGGGAAATTGTTACCATTCTAGCTTAATGAGGATTAATTGGCCAATTTACTGGCGTTTGGACTTCTCTAAGATCTCTAATGATGTGGGTGGAAAGAAACTAGAGACCCCTAGTTAAAGGTCATATTGGGTGTTCCTTCTGCAACAAAGGTTTCTTCACCTTTTTATTTGAACTTAAAGAAGATCGAGATATCATATTCAAGAGTGGCCCTTACTTCATGGGTGGTTAGAATCATTAGACCTTAGATTTTAACCCTAAGAATGATGTTCCCACAACAGTTCTAGAATGGGTAAAAATTTCTCACTTACCTCTTCACTGTTCGAATGAGGATAAATTTAAGAAACAATAGAAATTCCCTAGAAACATTCATAGATGGAGAAAAACCAAGAGATTCAATGTATGCATGTACTCGTATATGTGTAGAAGTAGACCTTGAGAAAGGCCTTCTAGAAGTAATTTGGAACACATTAGATAAATGGTCTTGCATTCAGCAGGTGGATTATGATGAGATCCCTTCCAAGTGTACACAATGTCATGAGTATGGGAACTTTATGGGGAATTTCCCCAAAATTGAGGATTCCCTCAAGCAGTAGGAGGATGGGGGTCAATTGCAAATCCAAAAAAGAAGAAGAAGAAAAACATGCCCAAATCCCCCGAGTCAAGGTCCCACCCAAAGGGCCCCTCCTCCTCCATCAGTTCCTCAGAATGCAGGGAAATATTTGTTTCTAGGATTTGGGGAGAATATTTATCAACGTGGAAATCAATTTTTTGTCTTGGAAAATGAAGAGGATCTAGGAGAAGCTCAAGGTGTTAAAGAACTGAAGTAGACTCAATGAGAAAATGGACATGGTGAATCCCATTATGAGAATAAAGTTTGAGAACTAGAAGATGAACTTGTGTGGAATATCTCAGCAAAAGATGCGAGTTAAAAAATGGAAGAATATTTTGAATCTCCACAAGAAGAGAAATATCACCTCAATTCCTTTTCCATAGCTGATGAAAAGTCAGAAAATGAAATGGAAATGGTTTTCAACCATCGAAATCTACAAAGAAAGTGTGTATAAAATATATTCGTGAGCTCTAGTCATCTCATGGGGAAAGGGATAAAGAAAAATGAACTCAATTTTGGGGAAATTTTGGGGATGGAAGGAACTCTGGAAACCCTTTCACCCTAGCTGCTCAATCTTTGCTCTATTTCCATGGATTTTCTGTAGATCTCTTATGCAGATCATTCAATGGTGAATATGTGTGATTTGGCGAATAAATATTTTTCTTTTGCAGGTATGGCTACATGTCAAGCTAGCTCTTATTCAATTTAATATAGCTCTATGTTGAAGTTCAGTTCTGGTCTTCCAATGGTGCAAGAAATTTCTTCTCTTAATGTTCCTGTGGATGAGGAAGCTTTAGGTTGTGAAAAATATTTTTCAGATAATGGTTTGTTTTACAGACTTAATGAGTGCTAGCCACAACTTCCCAATCTACATAAATGGATCTTTGAGACATGGAAGCCCATTTTGACGGATGAGATAAATATTTACCCTATGGCACGAGGTTTATTCACTGTGGTTTTTTAAAAGATTGAAGAAAATAAGACTATTTGTGAAGTCAGGCTATGGCTTTGGGGGAGTGCTAGCCTCTGCATGCAGCCCTAGTCTCCCACTTTTGATCTAGTAACAACATCTATTTATTCAACCAAACTATTTGATAAGTTGGATTGTGGTTTTGGGGGAGTGCTAGCCTTTTCATGCAGCCCTGGTCTCCCACTTTTGATCTAGTAACAACATCAATTTATTCAACCCCAATTTGGGTAAGATTGTTGAACCTTCCCTTGCATTTCTATAATCACAGATCACTTTCCTCCATTGGGAATATGCTGGGAAAGTTCTATCGTAGTTTTCCTTCCTGGAAAAAAATAAAATAAATAATAATAATAATAATAATAATGCCCAGATCTATGTGGAGATGGACTTCAGCAAGGTCTTTCCCACAAATATTAATTTGATGGCTCCAAGCTATGTTTGGGTCCAAAAGTTTGACTACGAGAATATCTAATTTCAGTGTAGATCATGTTATGAAATGGGGCATGTAATTAAAAACTACCCCAAGCGTCCTCAGAATAGAAAAGATCGGAAAAAACCCCAAAGGCCAAATAGTGGGAAGGTGCACAAGGTGGTCACTATATGTTATACAAATAAGAAGAGATTCCAGAACAAAAAGAACCAAAACACAAGAAAGAAGCACATTCAGTCAAAGAAACTGTAGCCACAACAATAGAATCTAAGCAAGAAAATTTGCTTGCCAATGTGGATCCTCTAGTTGCCAAAAAAGATTCTTTGAATGCAGCATTAGTAAAAAAATAAGAAACCCTCATGGAAAATGGATTACCTCTCAAAACCAGAAGGAATATTAATGAAAATGAAACTTATTGGGTAGATCAGGTGGATGAGGAAGATTTCAAGAAAAATACCATGCAATTGCCAAAAAACGATTCATCAGAATTTGCAGAAAATGCAGGTTGGATTCAAGTTGGGAAGAAAGGAAAAAGTTTTTCTCCAAGAAAAACAAGAAGTCATTCTAGATCAAAATAAAAATATAGTTAAAAATGGAATGTAAATGTGTCTGTATTTTTGGGGTTTTTTGGAAAATATTTAGTTGGAAGGGGACTGAAATATTTGCGTCATGGGGAACTCTTTTGAGGGTTTGAATTGAGAATTTGTTCTCAATCTAAAACCAGAAAGGAATAATGGAATATGTAAAGGTTTTGGCCTTGTAATCCATATTTTTTTAATACAAATATCTACCCATTTCGTTTAAAAAAATGCTCCTTCCTTCAAACTCCCTCAAAATCAAAACAAATCTAGTTCCATTGTCCCTCATCTGGGTGGGGGCTCTAAAGCTTCTATAAAATAGTGAATATCATCTCTTGGAATTGCAGGGGATGTTCAGTGAGACATGGAAATCTAAAATAAAAATCTTAATTAGATCATAGAATCCCCATGTCCTACTCCTCCAAGAGACGAAATTACGGGAGCATGAAGCTCTAGAAAAATGTTGAATAATTTGGAAACAAAGTAAAGCAGTGGTAGTAAGTTAAAGGGGAACTTCAAGTGGATATTTCATTCTATGGGCATCTTCCTTATTTAATCATATGCAAGAAGAAAATATTGACATTCAATCATCACTAGATTGTAAAATCTCCTATCTGTGAGAATTTACAACATAGTATACATTTACATGCCAAATATGTATCATGACAAGGTTGAATGTTGGAATTCTCTATTAGAAAAATGGAAATCGTTCTCCACTCCAACTGCATATAAGGAGGGGACCTTGATGTTCCAATTCATCAGTGGGAGAAGAAGGGTGGTAGTATTGTAAGAGATCAATTTTAGGAAAAGATGAAGGATTTGATTTCCTAGTTGGACCTAGGCGATATCAAGCCTAGATTTTCCAAATTAACTTGGAACCAAAAAAGGGTTGGACTTGGACACATTGTTACGAGATTTGATCAATTCCTAGATAGGGAGTTATCTTTTGGTTTGAAAAATTCTCCCCTCTTCCTTTCATTTGGCCTGGGGCAGTTCCAACCATTAGCCAATCAAGCTTCTTTTAGAGTTGGAAGATTTAAAGGGTCCCATCCCATTCCATTTTAACCCTTTGTGGATGAATGATGAGGATTTTAAGCCACTAGTGCATCAGGCATGGTCAAGGTGGGTTATTGGTTCTCGTATGTTCATACAAAAGAAGAAAATTAAGGGCTTAAAATAGTAAATAAAAAATCGGGTGAAGGAAAGGTCCAATTCTCAGAGATGGAAAGTGGGGTGGATCAGATCCAATATAGAGGGAATCCTTTTGGAAATTGTATAGGCTTAAATCATTGAATATTTTCTTACTAAAGAGAAAAAATCCTTTGAATAATTGCATAGGAAAATAAAGGAATAAGAGGATGCCTTGAGATTGAAATCAAGAAGTTTGTGGCTAAAATCAGGAGATAAAAATACTAGTTTCTTCCACAAACAATCAAAAATAAGGGAATGGAAAATAGAATCAAGTATATGGAGCTTAATGGAGAGATTATTTTATATCTGGATAGAATAAATGGTGTCACTTTAAATCACTTTGAGTCCTTGTACAAATAACATGGAGATGCTCCTACAAATTTAGTGGAATATTTTTTAGGCCATATTCCCTAGTTAGCTTTACAATTGGAAAATGACAATCTTTTGCTCCCTATCATGGAAAAAAAAAATCAGAAGGTAGTTTAGCCCTTTGATCCGGGTAAAGCTCCTAGTCCTAATGGATTAACATGACACTTTTATCAGGAATTTTGGAACACAATTAAATATGATATGCTCATAATGGTGGACTTCATCCAAAAATCAGTCGAATAGGGGGCAGGCTCAATTCGTCCTTCCTTGCAATGGTTCTTAAATATGTAAGGCCCTCTTCTTTTTCTCACTTTAGACCTATTTCTCTTTGTAATTTCTCATATAAAGTTATTACACATATTATTTCTCAGAGACTAATACCTCTTCTTCCCAATATAATCTCTAAAAATCAAGGAGGGTCTGTTAGTAAGAGGCATTTAGTGCACACCTTTTTTTTAGTATAGAAAGCCATACTCTCCAATAATTCAAGAGGAGACAAAGGGATGGTCATAAATTTAGATATGTTCAATGCCTTTAGTTATGTGCATCATTATTTTCTCTTTTTTATTTTAAGAAAAATGGGATTCTCTTTTGTTTTTATATCTTGGATCAATGGTTTTACTTTTGGGCTTTGGATTGCCCCTCTTGTTAATGGATTTGCGATTAGTTTCTTTAAAGCTTATAAGGGCCTCAAGAAGGGGAGCCCCCTTTGCATCATTCTTTACATTCTCATGGTTGAATCCTTGAGTAGGAACCTAGAATTTGAATGAAGTTGTCACTCCCTCCCTAGAATTTGATTCTCATAAGGTATAAAGAGAATAAATCATGCCCAGTTCATTGATGACATGATCCTTGTCAGTGGTGCGTCTTGAATTATACCATGATTCTTCAAATATGTTTTGGCTTATTTTGTTCAATTTGTGGGAGGATTGATAAATTAGGGTAAATTTCATATACATTATCTGAATGTCAACAAACTATTGCATGGAAGGACATTAAGAATTGTGGGGATAACGGGAAGGGATGAGTGGACCAATTTTAGATATTTGGTCCTTCCCATATGTCTGAAAATTTTCACTCATCCTTCTTGGGGCCGTGTTATTGACAATTTTAAATCCAAATTTGAGAAATGGGGGACTCATTGGCTAAATCCAACTAAAATATTAATTCTAGTTCAATATGTCCTTTTATCCCTTCCTATTTCACTTTTAGCTATCCTGCCCCACATCACATTTAGGCAACAAATGGCTCAACAAATCAAGTGGTTTCTCTTGCAAGGAGGAAAGACAAACTGTAAAAAGTTTCATCTAGTGAATTGGATGGTGGTTAGGCTTCTAAAATCCATGGGTGGGTTAGGAATAAGAGACCCACTTCTAACTAATATCCCTTGGAGAAAAGCTAGCTTGACGACTAATCATAAGGGATAATTATTGGTGGAAATAAGTGCTTCATAAAGAATATCTTAATGGGGCAAGAGAATCTTATATTAATCATATCACTCACAATAGAGAAAACTCTTAGATATGGGATTTGGTCTTGCCTTCTAATACTTTAATTAGGTCTAAGATGACTTGGATTCTAGGAAATGGGAAATCATAAATTTTCGGACTGAGGAATTATGGGAAATCCTCCTCTGGGCTAAAATTCCCTATTTCATCCCTTGAATAATTGGTTGATTTCCTAGCATAAAATATCCCTGTGGGATATATCCTCCTGGTCATTTGATGGTCAAGTTTAGCTAAGCCTAGGGTAACATTCCACATCACCTTGGTAGTATTTACATATATTTTGAATATGCTCTTATTGGATGTGCTCCTTCCTCCTTATTAGATCGAGACTCTCAGGGTTGGGCAGGTGATTTTATTAAGTTAAAATGGGTTATAAATATTTTCTCTTCCTTTATATCATACCTCCCTCTTCTCAACTTTCGGCCTTTATTTGGAGCATAGTATTCCTCCCAAAAGTTAATATTTCGTGCTAGACATTAGCTCATAGGGAGATCCTAAAAACTGAGAATTTATTAGAAAGACGAATTGTTGGTTCTTCGAGGTGTGCCATGTGCAACTACATTGCTAAAATTACAAATCATTTCTTCTTAGAATTCCCTTTCAAGCTTGAATTCTAAGGAGTGATATTATCTCAATTAAAATCAAGGGTATTATGGCATTCTTCATTGCAATACTTGTTGGTAAAATGGGGAAAATGTTATAATGGCTCTTTTGCAGGGAGAAACTAATGAAGATAATCTGGGACATACTTCCAAATATCTATGTTGGTAAATTTGGGTGGCTATAAATCATGTTGCTTTTCAATATCAAGGGGTGGATGTCATTAGGATGGTGGGATCAACGATTGGGCTTCTTGGAGAATATTTCTAGGCTAAGAAAATAAATGAAGAGGATCGGAAGTTGGATGGGGAGGAATCATAATGGATTAAATTTTGTAATCCAAAGTGGGCCATTAGGAGAAAAAACTTCTTAGCAAGAGCTAGAAAGTAAGATTATGTAAAGAAGACTTTGATCAATGGCTCTTGTATCATAAACATTCCTTCTTAATCTTCGATGGAGCAACAAAAGGAAACCCAAGGGTGGAAGGAGCGATGGGTGGGGGTAATTTTTTGCCCTGAGAATCAAGAAGAACATAAGTATGCTTGGGGTTTAGATCAGCCTTCCAACAATGTTGTTGAATCCTATGCCTTTTATCATGGTTTGAGGCAAATTGTGAATCTGAGAATTCAAGAGGTGATTGTTTTTGGTGATTCCTTGAACATAAATCACCATTTATATTCAAGATATCTCCCCTCATATACAAAGTTAATTCATATTTTCAAGCAGATTTATCAGTTGTATTAGTCTATCCCCAAGAATAAATGTCTCCATGTTTTCATATCAAACAACTCCAAGGCTAATCACATGACCAATTTGGGGTAAAGGCTAAATCAAAGTGAAATTTGGTGGCAAGCGCAAAAGGGGTATGTCCCCCTTCCTTAATGGTTAATTAGGAGACTCAAAAGTCAAAGAGGGGGAACAATTCCTCATGGTTTATTGTAACTTTTTGATGCTTTGTAAATTTTGATTTTTTTTAGGCCGATATTAGTGAATGTACAAGTGGAATATTATAGATATTGTAGCATTTTGTTCAAAAGCTTCAAGGTTAGAATTTTCTAGATGGTCATTGATACATACTCCGTTTCACCATGTCCATTGGTTTCAACTTGCATATGTAAATCATGTATCTAAATCGAGCTTTAGCTATTCTCGATTGTTGTTAAAAATAATTGTTCCACGTGTTAAAAATGAATAAGAGAAAACTAATAATAAGAACTCCTTGAAAGCAAATTGAAAAGTTGAAGAACTAAAAACTATAATAAAATGGAACTTACCTAAGAACTTTTTTGTAAAAGGAACTAACATAGGAAAATTTGTGTTTTATAAATATTGAATCAAAATTTGTGTACCCTTGACATAAAAGTTATCACTTATATCCACAAATACAATAATCAATTATGAGTTTACCCATAACAGATTTTGGGAAAAGGAATAATAATTTTCATGCTATCAACCGACTCCACCTAATTATTGAATTTTTCTCTTATGCATGAAACAGATAAAATGTGAAATAGAGAAAATATAGTCAAACAACATATACAATGATTACAAATATTGTGGGAAACCTTTTACGAGAGAAAATCTAGTTGGAAGGTGAGACTATTATGCTCTCTTTTGTCTCAAGAATGGAAGAATGCAAGTACACAAGAGAAGACACTCTCTATGGAGTTACCTAAGACCAATGGCCTATTAGGATGCTACAGAACACTAATACCCTATTTTATGTTGTCCAAATCCCACTCCTAGTATCTTTTCTCTATTATGGATCAATTATATAATTCAATAGAATGGAACCCATACTCTCCCTACTATCCCAATTTTTAACATAGCTTGATAGCCAACTAGGAGTCAAGTTTTTACTCCAAATTTTAATTATCATTAGAACTTTGAACTTTCTAGATTCTTATTCATATTCTACATGGCTATCCCTTTTTACATGGGTGACGATGGTTGATGTGGCATCCTCTCGAACCATGGTGGTCAAACTCGAACGTCAACTTCTAGGAGGCATAACTTTTGCATACGAAATTTGATTGACATATTTCTTGCACCATTGGAAATGTATCTAAATTTAGAATAGAGCCACAAGCTATTGAGTAAGAAATGTTTTTTTAACCTGAGTAAAATTCATTTAATGCCTATATAAGGTTTCAAACCCCAATTCTCCAAATTGGGACCAACTAGTAAAAATAGCCTTACAAGCTAATTTCTTTGATTTTTCCACTCTAAAAGTAACAAGATAGATGAAAAATATTATAATAATCTAATATGGATTATACCTCTCCATTTTTTGGAGGATTTTTGTACCTAAAATATTTTACTTAGTGAGGTGAGGAAACTTTTCCTCCACCTTCTCCTTGGAGAACCATTTTGTTTTGTCTAGGAGATGGCTTTTCAACCCAATCTACTAAAGGTTATGTTGCCCCTATCTTGCAGTTATGGATTGTTGGAGGGGATAGTTGACTAGACCTGACAAGTCGACATAGTGGATTAAACACTATAGTTTACATACCAAATTGTAAGTCAAGTCGAATTTCTTGTTAGGTCGATGACTAAGTTAGTTAAATAGTTTATCCATAGTATAAATATGCATATATCAGTTGAAGAATTTAATGACAGTTGCAGAGTAATATGCAAGGTGTTATTTCTAGTCTACCACTACTTCTTGTTCTCTTTTATTCTCTCTTCCATATGTATTGCATGTATCTCTTCATTAGTATTTGCTTGGTTTATGGATTTGTTGGTAACACATGTATACAATTCACTAGATTAAAACATTGGTCTCGTTGTTGGTACTTCCTAAACCAAGTCAATATAATAATGCACACATAAATGTTGACTTTGGAAAAATAAAAGAATTATGGGATAGAAATATCAATAACTAACTGAGGAACTATGCACACAAAAACTAATTATCATTAGTAGAAGAAAGATCACAAATTTTCACTTAAAACCACTAGAAATCATCAAATCAATCCCTGCAGAACTAAAGAAATACATTACCAACATTTTGATGCGTTGAATCACCAATGATGAATGGTTAATGTCAAATATTATTAATTTTGGGAGAATGAATATACATGATTGGGTTGAAAATATACTTAAATATTTTTTTTGAGCTTAGTCTCGGAGTATCCACAGTAGAAACCATATTTGTCAATGTTTCAAATCCCAACAGGGATCCATCATCAACACCAATCTGAATGATGGATCCATGTTTGGATTTGAAACGTTGACAAATATGGTTTCTATTGTGGATACTCTGAGACTAAGCTCAAAAGAAATGAACCACATATGCCTAAAGTCCATACTTAAATATTATTGTGAGGAGTAGGAAGTCAACAATCACACCTTTGCTGAAAAAATCAAAGAAACTTTCTACACCAAATTCCATGAAGTATTCTTTTGTATTATACTTCTCTACTACATAAAATTTCTTTATATAAGGAAGTTGGAAATATAGTCGAATATTGAGCCCCATTATGGGAACCATTGAATTCCAATCAAGAAGAGAGATAAGTTGACTAGCCACAATTCTTAGAATCTCATTGTAAAGACACAGAATAAACCTTGGAATATTCTTAAATAAATAATGATATTTATGCTCCACCCCATCATGAACCAAGGGTAAGTAGGGGTCTGTGAAAAAGTGGTAATGGTTCAGGAGATACCTACAATAAATGAAAATTGCATCCAATTTCAAGGAGTTTGTATGAGATGAAGTGACTCAACCAAAAATATACGAGAATATAGACTCGATGAAGATTTTATCAAAATAATGCATCGTTGTATGCACTATCATAAACCTTCAGCCAACATCCAAATATAAAAAGGGATAAATGATAAAATAAAAAATAGGATATGCATGATGCAAGGATATTACGTCGATTAATTTGGAAGGAAAGCCTAGAGTGGCAGATCATTGGTACATGGGTCTTATCTGAGGATGGAAAAGGTCACCACTCTGGGAAGGAGAGAAAGTCTCCATTTAAGTTTAAGACAATGAAGGAAAATAGATATTGTGGAAATTAAAAACTCAATACATATAGTACATTTATCTCATATATTAAGTGTAACAAGTCCTAGAGTATGATAATTCCTTAATTAGTGGCTACATATTAACTGAAAAAACTCCTCGGCCTGGCATAGAAAATACAACCAAGGAAATTTGAGTGATTTACTTCTTATTGAAATATTGATGATTAATCAAAATTGGGTTGGTAATGAAGAAAATTACTATGTACTACTCCATATTAGAGATCTCATGGACATGGCCCCCCTACCAAAGCTATTAACCATAGAATAAGAGGCTTGCATATAGTTTTGATGAACTATTATATCCCCAAATGAATAGGTTCATCAAACATATAGATAAAGAATGCCAAATCAATGATATAGTACTATCAATTATAATTTTTGAAGTTGGGAGTGAGAAAAGTATTTTTGTAGTCAATTGGTCCTAGAAGGAAAAAATCAATTCTTGGATAGATGAGAAAACCAACCCAATTGAATCAATACACCAATCAACCAATTATTCAAACAAATCAATTAGGTTTCGAAAACCTAATAAATTAAATAAAGTTGGGTCAACACTAGGATATCCAACAAAAAAAGACAAATAGGTTAATCCCATCCCTCTATATGAGGGTGATGAATATTTGAAAGGGAATTAGTTCATATGTGAATTTTTTTTAGTGTCAACAATATAGATAAAAAAGATAAGAAAGTGGCTCAATTTGAAAGAGCCCTAAGGAAAAGAGCATTGACACAATTCATGAAGTTTATAGAAAATAAAACAAGAACAAAGACTGAAATAGAATGTAGTTTCCTATCATTTTTCAAGGACAAAGATGTCAAACATATTTCATCCCAAAGGCTCAAAGAAATTAAAAAGAAGCTAGGGGATTTATCCTGAGAATACGATAAAATGTTTAAATATTTGTTAAGTCAAATTCCTTATATTATTAATGAATCTCTCCTAGCATAATGGTACGTATTTGGACTCTTACAAAAAATTAGAGGACCACTTCTTATGCATGAGATTATCTCATGTGAAAAATATTTACAAAATTCATAGCACATTGAAATATATGAGGAATTCTCATTGACTTTCTCATTAATAGGAAATTGGTTAGAAGTAAAATTTGAGTAGCTATAGCAATATTTAAAAAATCTCACTCTCTAATGGAACAAGTTATGGTGCACAAAATATAAGGATGAAGGACACACTAACTATAGCTAAAAATTTGGATATTTTCTTAAACATACATCAAGTGTAACTTGACTTGTATTATGAAATCTGTAAAGTATCAACCGACCACACCACAATATATTTTCAATACAATCTTAAGAATGTAAAGCCAAAGTGGTGTGGCTTATGTGAGGAATCCACACATTGTACACAAGACTACGAGTTAAATTGAAAAAAAATCTTAACTACCATGAAATATATAACGCTTAGAAAATCGAACAAGTCATTAATCAAGATATGGAAGCTTTAATTTGGAAGCTGATGGACAAAGTCCCTCCTTTGGGCAGTCTTCCTCATCAAGAAAGACCCCTCCTAGCTCTTGGAAGAATTTAATTTGGTTAAGGAAAAATGTATTTTTAAGGAGGAAACCTACATGTGCACAAAAGTACAAGTTGACTTTAAAGAGAAATTGGAAACCCTTGGAAGCATATAAATACAAGTCAAGTGACCCTCATTTGGACATCATCAACAATCATCTTCTTCTCTCTCTTCTTTGTTTTGGCTCACACAAGTCTGCGATTGGTTCAGGAAATGGGTTCATATAGGTCTAAATTTGCAGGGCCCAAGCTCGCATGTGTGAAGGAAATTTGGTTTGTAGTTGCAGGGTTGGAAGAGGAAATTTTTGGTTGTGGTTGTTTGCATGATAGGGTGCTCCCTGCGGGTGGAGAGCTACATCCACATGCATGGTCACTATCTCTGTGCGGTTGTGACCTAAGATACTTTTTACAGTTGACCATAGACTTTAACCATTGATCACAGGCTTGGAAACTCTAATCTGAATCTGATCTATTTATTGGGCTCATCTCCTGGGTATTTTTTGGTTCGTTTTTTTGATAGTCTTGTGATTGGTGAATTGGAACATTATACTATCTCTTTTTTGAACATTTTATGACAATCTAATAAGAAGAAGAATTTGAAAGGGTTTCCCCTTTGTGGGGTTTTTCCCTAGTCTTAGACCAATCCTTGTGTCCCTTATTTATCTTGGTTGTCTTCTACTATCTATTGCATTTATTATTCTATCTACAATTGCTATTGATAATAGGAAAAATAAATTGTGTTGAAAGATTGCTAATTAAAGAAAAGAATTGGGATAAAGTGATTGTAACAACATAGAACAACTGAAAATTAACATGGTATCATATCTGAGGTGAAGACAAGCCCAAGGAGACAAGAGACAAGAGAAATCATTTTTAAAAGAAGCTAAAGGAGCCTATTTGATTTAGTCAAGATGTATACCTCTTACTTTGAGGATAATGAGTAGTTGGGTGACACATCTAACTTTGTTGCTTGGAAAATTAGGTTGGAAGTTATATTAGATGACAACGATGTTTTGGAATATGTGCAAGGAAAGGTACTTAAGCCTCCAGTGAATGCTTCTATTGCTATCAAGTCCAGGTACAAGAAAGGTGACCTCAAAGCTAAGAAAATTATCATTGATGGTTTGTAAGATCATTTGCTTATTTATGTTGGTATTTTGAAGAGTTCTAAAGACATTTATGATAAGTTTGTTGGGATGTATCAAGTCAACAATTTGAACCATATCCTCTCCTTGAAGAATAAGCTCAATAAATTGAAAACGAATAAGGGAGAACCTGTGCAATTCTATATTGTGAGGGTATCTAAAATAAGGGATCAACTACGGACTGTTGGTGAGACTATATCTAATAAAGGGTTGGTGATGATTATTCTTCAAGTTCTTCCTCCTATTTTGGAAATCATTACTACTATAAGAATAAACAAAATACTTCTGACATTTGATGACCTCATTAGATAATGAAATCAAGAGGAAACTAGAATGATTGCCCAAGGAAGGATTCAAAAGCATGAAGAAGGAGAACCCTCTTCATTTGTTACTCAAGACAAGAGGAAGAAAGGTAAAGGGAGACCATATAATTCAAGAAAGTTCTCTCTTTAATAAAAATACTCCAAGAGAATATTTAGAAAGACAAGCCTCAAGTTGAATGCTTCAACTACCAGAAGTGTGGTCACTATGCCCAAGATTGTCCAAGAAAGAGAGATGCTCCTAGATCTAACCCGGATCCAACAAAAATAGGTACAATGATAGGAGAATAAATGGTGATAGAATAATACTAGATTATAGAAGAATAAGGGATGATAGGAGAAGAGACACATCGGATGACAACGAATAAGGCCATTGTCCTCAAAATAGGTCAAGAAATTCTATGTATGAAAACAATGCAACTGATAGTCAATTTGAATATACTCTTATTTCTCTTTCTAGTTCTTCCCCTCTAGATTAATATGATAGTTGGCTGGTAGATAGTGGGGCTTCTAGACATTTCCATGGGTATAATGAAGTCCTCTCTAACCTAGTTGAGAGGGAAAAAAGTTTAACAATAATTCTTTGAGACAACTATACTCATCCTGTAAAGGGTTTTGGTTCCATCAAATTTCACTTCGACTCTGGTGAACCCATTCTTCTTCATGACATGATGTACGTTTCAGGTTTGAAGAAGAAATTGGTATCTATTTTTGCTTTGGAAGACAAGGGTATGAGAGTAGCTTTCATAAAAGGAAAAGTCCTCATATGGCCTATGGATCTTGCATGAGAGATGCTTCACCTTGGGATCTGGAGTTGAAGGACTCTAAAGAGTCAATGGAATACCTCTTCTAGAAATGTTCCACAACATTAATCATCAAACTTAGCTATGGCACCGAAGGTTAACACATCTACATTATGAATCCCTACCAAAATTTAAGAAGTTAGTCTCTAGGATGCCTAATGTTCAAGTCAGTCATAATGGATTTTGTCTAGGGTGTGACAAAGGTAAGAAGATAAAGCGACCATTCCCCTCTAGAAACAAAAAGACTGATGATATTCTTCAATTTATTCATTTTGATTTATGTGGACCTATACATGGCACTCTATTGGTGAACATATCTACTACATAATCTTCATTGATGACTTCTCAAAGAAGACATGTATATACTATTTAAATCATAAGGATGAGGCTTTTGATATGTTCAAGGACTTCAAGGCGCTGATAGAAAATCAAACATGGAAGAAGATCAAAATATTTCGATCCAACAATGGTGGAGATTACATTTCAAATGAGTTTGTTGACTTTTGCAAACAGGCTAGAATCAAGAAGGAAACTAGTGTACCTTACAACCTCGAGCAAAATGGAGTGGCCAAAAGAAAGAACATGTCCATCGTAGAAGTTTCCCAAACTATGTTTCATGATCAAAATTTGTCGAAATTTCTTTGGGGAGAAGCTACGAATACAACAGTATATGTTTAAAACGGTACCTCATCAAGCATTGGACAACAAGTCTCCCGAAGAAGTTTTCACAGGTGTGAAGCCCGTCATTGGACATCTTAGGATATTTGGTTGCCCTGTATATTTCCATCTTCCAAAGGACAAGAGGAAAAATATAGAAGCCACCAAAAAGAAAGGTATGTTTTTTAGTTATTGTGAAAATTATAAAGCATTTAGAATATACAAATATAGTCAAAGGAAGATCAATTTTAGCAGGAATGTAACTTTTGATGAAGATGTCACCCTTGGAAAAGCAAGAGACCTTCCTCTTGTTGACAAGAAAGGTGATGATGACATACTAGAAGGTCCTTTTGTGCCTTAATTTTAAAAGGACATAGTTCATGATCCCATGGAGCCTATGGACCCCTTGGATCCTCCTCCAAGTGACCCCCCTACTAGGAAGAGACCGCTATGGCTTTGTGATACTTTACAGGATGTCGAGAGATATGTTCCTATCAAAAGGACCTTTAGAGAAAGTAAGATGTCATGTTGTTATCAAGGATACGTAGTAGCTATGAGCACTATGATCAAGGCTCAACCTTCTACTTTTGAAAAAGTTGTGAAAGAACAAGTTTGGAAGGATGCCATGGTTGAAGAATATGGATCTATTATGAAGAATGATGTATGGGATGTTGTGTAAGGGAAATTCTGTCGTAAGTTCACAATGGCTATATAATATCAAACATGAAGCTAATGGAAGCATTGATAAGTACAAATTAAGGTTCGTGGCCCGAGGTTTCTCCCAGAAAGAGGTAAAAGACTATGATGATATATTTTCTCCCATTGCCTGCTACACTACTATTAGATCGATTGTTTCCCTTGTCACTAGCTAAGGAAGGACATTTCACTAGATGGATGTAAAGACAACATTCCTTCATGGAAGAATACAAGAAGAAGTATATGTTGAGCAGCCTTAAGTATTTGAAGTGAAGGACAAGAAGACTCATGTTTGCAAGTTGAAGAAAGCATTATATGGTTTGAAGCAAACTCCCAAGCCTAGTATGCCCCTATTGACAGTTACCTACAGAAGCTTGGATTCAAAAGAAGCAGTGTTGATTTGAACCTGTACTTCAAAGTGGTCCAAGGTATGCCTTTGATTTTGGTTTTATCTGTTGACAATATATTCTTGATATGTAGTGAGCCTCTTATGCTCAAGTATAAGAGGGAGATAGCATCTAAATTCAAAATGAAGGATCATGGTATGATACATTAGTTTCTGGGACTAAAGGTTTTGCAGAGACTTGGAGAGATTTTCCTCTCTCAAGGAAAGTATGTTGGGAAGCTATTGGAAAGATTTATAATGATTGAATGCATTCCCTTAGCTACACTAATGGATATGAATTTCAAGAATTTATGCAGAGATGTTGTTGGACCTGATTTGGCGAATCCTTCTGAGTACTGACAATTGATTGGGGCATTAATGTTCCTAGTGAACACCCGTCCTGATATATGCTTTATAGTGAACAATTTGAGTAAATTCATGATTGAGCCCCTTCATGCACATTGGGTTGCTTCCAAACACATATTGAGATATTTGCATGGGACAATTAACCGTGGTCTGTGATATTCTACCAGTGATGTATGACTTCATGGATACACTGATGCTCACTGGGTTAGAATTGTTATTGACAGGAAGAGCACATAAAGGTGCTAATTTAGTTTGGGGTCTGTGATGATATCTTGGATGAGCAGGAAAACAAATTATGTGGCCTTGAGTATGGTAGAGGCAAAGTATATTGCGGCTAGCATGGCTTGTTGTGAGGAAATTTGGTTGAGGAACCTCTTTGGAGAGTTGTTTGAGTAGGTCCTAGATATGACAGTGATATATTGTGACAAAAAGAGTGGGATTCAATTGGCAGAGAATCACGTGTTTCATGACAAGTCCAAGCACATTGAGATCAGATATCATTACATATGTGACATGGCGTATAGAGGAGTTGTGAGACTCCATCATATTTCAACAGATGAGCAAATTGCAGACATACTCACCAATGATTTGATGAAAGGGAGGTTCTTGGTCTTTAGAGAGCATTTTGGACTGATGGATGTGGCCATCCCAGGTAAGGGTCCTTGCTAATCATTGACATTAAGCAATGCCCTTCCCCCCCTATCTGAGCTCCTAGGGTGAGTAATATTTGAGCCCAAGATCTCATGGGGTTGAGGGAACTCGTGGACAATAGGTGTGTTTGATCCTTACCTTATGGTAAGTGTGTCTCTCTCTTATTCTCATCTCAGGGCATGCCTGATCCTTACCTCATGGTAAGTGTGTATCTCCCCCTACTACTTATACCCTAATATGCATCCTAACCACAAGTTGGGCTTGTTGGGATTATTCCTCCCCATCTGGCCAATGGGTTGAGAATATGACTTGGGTGTGTCTGATCCTTACCTTGTAGGGTAAGTTTGTATCTCTCCCAAGTGACTTTGGTTGTGCCTAATCCTTACCATTAATGGTAAGTGTGTATCTCCTCCCAAGGTAGTCGATGCAGGTGTTTTATGACTCGACTCTTTAGGGTCCTGATGGGAAGATCAACATACGATAGGATAGTTGTGATCCTCACCTCACTTTAAGTTGCATCCCACCTATTGTCCTTGGATTCCAAGTAGTATCATAAGCTCCCCAATGATGATGGTTCTCAGGTAGTAGCATTAGCTCCTCGCTAGCAATTCTAGGTGGTAGCATAGGCTCCCCGATGGATATAAGGTGGTATCTTGAGATCCCCTATGATGTCAAATTCTTCTTTTGTTGGATTCAAGAGTGTTTAGCAAATGCAAAGAGATGAGCAGTAACGACATTTGATGATGACAAGATATTTGAGATAAGACATATGTTGCAGTCAATAATTTCTCCCTAGGTGAAAGGGAGTGTTAATTTGGAAGCTTGGGGACAAATTCGCTTCTTTGGACAATCTTCCTCATCAAGAAATACGCCTCCTAGCTCTTGGAAGAATTTAATTTGGTTAAGAAAAAATGTATTTATAAGGAGGAAACCCACATGTGCACAAAAGTATAGGTCAACTTTAAAGAGAAATTGGACACCCTTGGAAACATATAAATACAAGTCAAGTGACCCTCATTTGGACATCATCAAAAATATTCTTCTCTCTCTTATTTTTTTTGGTTCACAAAGGTCTAAGGTTGGTTCATGGAATTGGTTCATACAAGTCCGAAAATGCAAGGTCTAAGGTTGTACATGTGAAGAAAGAAATTTGATTTGTAGTCGCAAGGTTGGAACTGGAAATTCTCGACTGTAGACATTTGCATGATAGGGTGCTCCTTGCAGATGGAGAGCTATAGTGACACGCATGGTCACAAGCTCTATGTGGCTATGACCTAGGATACTTTTGATAGTTGAACACATACTTTGAACATTGACAGTAGGCTCAGAAACTCTGATCTGAATCAGATTTGTTTATTTGGATAATCTCTTGGATATTGTTTGGTTGGTTTTATTGATAATCTTATGATTGATGAATTGGAACATTGTACTCTCTCTTTGCTAAACATTTTATGATAATCTAATAAGAAGAAGAATTTGAAAGGGTTTCCCCCTTATGGGGTTTTCCCTTGTCTTTGACCAAATCCTTGTGTCTCTTATTTCTCTTGATTGCCTTCTACTGTCTAATTCATTTACTGTTCTATCTACAATTTATCTTGATAATTAGAAGAATAAATTGTGTTGAAATATTTCTAATTAAATAAATTAATTGGGCTAAAGTGATTGTAACAACATAGAACAACAGAAAATCAACATCAAGGACGAATACGAAACAATTATTAGGATGGAGGAAATGGGTATTAAGGTCATGGTGGCTACCAAGTAGGAAGGGGTCATGGAGGATTGAATAGATGATTTGTTAGAGGTCATGGTCTAGGTTGAGGTTGAATCTATTCTTTTACATGTTAGAAGGAATGGCATGTTGGACCCAACAACCCTCTAAAATATAGAACAAACCTTTGTTTTGTAAGATACGTGGATTGGGAGATCACTCCCTAGAGGATTGTCCCAAAATTTTGTAAAATTTAATGAACAAAATAGTTATTAATCGTCTCCAATAAATGCCCAAATAGTAAGTATTAAATTCTAAAAAATTCATGTCGTCACCAGATAGGGGCCGGATAAAATATGTAGTTCGACCAGTGAGGGCTAGTAACCCTTACCAAAATAATCAATAATAGGAAAAACTTGCCAAGTGAAACCATTGATTTCTTCAAAAATAATGAATATGACAGACCTATTGATCGACAAAATTAGAATGAAATGCCAATTAAAGACAACATTCTGATGATTCCAATTTATGGAATACTGTGTCATCTCGTTATGGCATCCAACATTTTGGTGAACACTTCACCCATCTTTAGGGACAAAAAGCTCCTTGAAGATGAGCGAAGTGTTCACCCAAAACGTTAGACACTGTAACGAGATCACTCAATATTTTGGAAATTGGCATCATCATGTTATTAATTGTGAAAATATACATGCTAAAAGACAACCTTATCCAAGAATTCCTAGAATTATCAAAAGAAAAGAAATCATTATGTCAATTAATCCAACTATTAAACATATTGGATAGATATCAGGAAGATCAACATCCATATAAGAATATCCACCAGCTATTCCAAGAAAATTTTTATGAATATTATGATCCACAAGTTCACTTAGAAATTAATGGACATATGATAAATCAATTCATCATCGACTTTGGATCACAATTTTATATTCTCCCATGAAACACTCAGGGAAAACTCTATAGGAAAACTTTGTAAAGAACCACAATCTACTTGAAATTAGCGGATCATAGATTCTTGGAACCCATTGCTACTCTAAAAGCTGATAAAAATACAATAATGGGTATATCGCCTTTCGTCAACTTCGAAATAATATACTTGATCAAAATAATACCTACATTTCTAGCACTGGTCGAAGTCCCCTAAAGTCAATATATGAAAGAAACTATCTTCTTCGAAAGACATAGGATAAAAATCATTGGGAACAATAGTAAAATTGTGATTTCCCTTGATCCATGAGAAGGGAAATCTTGGATAAAATCCTAGGATGACACACAAGCCAAATGAAAAATATTTGGCCTATTTTTCCAAAAAATAACTACCTATCGATTATGAAAATAAATTAAAGCAAACTCCAAAATCCCCCCAATAGACTCAAGACTTAGGTCATGCATCTCATTAGGATTTGGGGAATTTAACTCCTTTTCAAATCATCTCGATGAAATATCTAAGTCGGTTGGAGAATAAGGAAGATTGTAAAGCCTCAACCACACATTTACAAATCAAGTACCATGATGGTAGGATACTTATGTTACCCAACTTTAGACTTGGATGATTTCCACAACATACTATGTTGACCGACTTGGAGTTAAAAATATATTAGCAGTGACCAATATTCCAAAATTTAAGTCAGGATGTGAGCCTGTAACCCATATAGAACATTGTAAAAATGGATACAAAAATATCATCTATAGAGATGAAAAATTTCATCCTCGTATATTCCTAAGTACATTAGACAAATTGGCTAACAAATGATATAGTGAACAACCACACTTGGTTACGAAATTAAGTATAGTAACCAATTACACTAGTAATAAATAATCAGCATTTGGCAATTTGCAAATCCAAAAACAAAGTATGGAACAGAAACAAGATTTGTTGTAACAACCTCGGGTTAAAAGTTCATGTAATAAAGTTTAATAAAAGAAAAATAAGACCAAGGTCATGGGACACGTATTCCAAGTTGAATGTTGGGAAAATCACTATAGTGGGCATCACTTTTGGTTTATTATTGGCTGAGGAAATTGGCAAAGGTATTGACAAAGGAAAAGAGGCATTAATAGACATTTATTTATGAAAACAAAGTAAAATAGGAGAAAAGGAAGGTGAAGAGACATAGATTTTCATGAGCGGGAAATTAGAAGGAAAATTAATAAAAATGAAGAAAATAGAGGCCTCAACGATAAAAAGGATTTTGAGGATCAGTTCACAACTTTTTGTCATTTTGGCTTTGGAATTAGTTTGAGAGAGAGAAAGTACCAAGAGAAGAAAGCAATCAGGCACGCAATTGAAGGAAAATGACAAGCAAGGAAAATAAAGGAAAGCAAGGAGAAGGTTGGATGATCAGCTTCAGCAAGAAGATTTTGCAGGTAATAGGTTGCATGTGTGATTTCCTAGCTAAGGTGTGAATGCATGGTTCATCCATTTGTGTATTTGGTTCACTTATTTTCATTAGCATGGGTTTTTCCTAGTTAGATAGTGGTTTCATCCTTGCATTTCCATTTCTTTGATAGCCATGGTGTGATCAAATTCATTTTTGGTTAAGCTTTGCATTGCCGGAAGGTTTTGGATCTGAGTGAGGTGGTCTCAAGAAAATTCTCAAGGGTTGGGGATGGAGATGGTTTTCTCTGAGAAGTCCTCGACAGGTGGGTGGAGATAGGAAAATTCCTCAAAGGATAGTGAAATAATTCCGAGGCATCCAAGCTTTCTTTGGTTTTGTGATCTATTCACTGGTTTTGGTGAGATCACGATAGTTTGAGGGTGGAGGAGTTTTAACATCTAGATTCCCTTGGTTGTTTATGTCTTGGTTAATACCATTAGATCCCACATTCATGCTTGGACTAAGGCATGAGGGTGAGTGGATGAAGGAAAGATTTGGTTCAGCTCAACCTCTAGTCGGGTGGTAACTGGAAGTCTCTAACTTGGTTGGATTTTGCATACGTTAACAAGAGCTATTTTCCTATTGTGATTCATGAGTACTTGTACTTGTTATTATGTAGTTTTGATGGTTGTTCTATAATGGTTAATATTCTGGTTATATGTCGGTTATAATCATGGTTCTATAACATGTTCTAGCTATGGCTCTTGTTATACTTGATAAGTTGATGAATGGTTGATGAATGCATGGGATGAAAAGTGTTGTTGTAGCTAATTGAGAGGGCATTAGACCTTCTCAGTGATTTTCAGCTAAAGTATCGAGATTTACAGTCATATATGCATTCATGACCTGTAACTTACATGTTTACCATGTGTTTGATGAAATGTTTATTGTGTTCTAGTCAGTCTAAGTCAAGTTTCTTATTCAATTTTGAACGATTAGAATAGTTGTCATGTTAAATATGATTCTAGAATGTTACAGGAAGTTTTGGGTAGTGGTCTGCAAGCTAGCCTAGAAAAGTGGCTTTGATCTCGGAACCACATGCTTTAGACTGGAAAATTGGGCTCATAACCACATGGAGCAAGGCTTGTGAGTGTGGTTGGAGGCTCACAACCACATGCAGGCAGTGTCAAGGGTGTGGTTATAGGTATAGGTCACTAAAACAAGGTTCCAACTTAGGGATTGACCACATGGGGTGTTTCTTCAGCTCCTGGGTGATCTGTAGTCCCTATAGGATGTCAGTTTGTGGTCAGTTTGTAGGCCCCACTTCCTTAATTGGAACTAGGAGGCTGGGTCATGTCATAGTAGCACTCCACTTCACATTTCATTAGAGAAATTTTGAGGTAAAAAATGGACCTCAAAAAAATATGTACAACAAAAATCAACTTTATAAGAACTAATAATATTTAATATGATGATGTCAACCATGGCGATGATTCACCTTTTTTGGAGTAAAGATAAAAAGGTAAAAAATAAAAAATAAATAAAATAAAAACTACTTTTTCAACTCATATTTTCAACTTATCTCCCTATGATTTTACTCAAATTTCGAGTGGGAGAACTTGCTGGATGCGGAATTTAAATTTTCATCCTAGGAGCACCTATGTTGCATACCTTTGATGGACCCTACTACACAAACAATGTGAAATACATAAAAATTGTGATTGCAATCACGTTTTTTTCATGTATTTCACATTTTTCGTGCATGAGGGTCCATCGAAAGTATTTCACATGGATACTCCTTGGATGCATAATTAAATTATGCATCCAACGAGTGCTCCCACTCAAAATTTGAGTAAAATCATTAAAAGATAAGTTGAAAATACGAGTTGAAAAAGTAGTTTTTTCTTTTTTCTCTCCAAAACATGACGAGGTAATCTAATATTATTTTATTATTTCTAGTATTATTTTATAATATTCCTTAGGAAGCCCATTTTAGACCTCAAAATTTCTCTAATGGCCCGGAGGGCTTGTAAAAACAGGTAAATGTGGGGTGGAATCATTAGAGGGTCGTATTAGAGCATCTAGGTTCAAACACTTGGACTGGATGGGCCAGATGTGATTGTAATGCATGCATGTCAATTGTCATTGTGTTTGTTATGCATGTATCATAGTGGTTATGTTTTTCATGTATCTAGTCGGTGTTACAATGCATGATGTTGATAGGTTGATATGTTGATGTTATCTATATATATATATATATATTACACTAATACAGACTGATTGTGCAGATCATATAGCCTCCCCTAAACTTCACTGAGGTATGTTGGATTATGTTTATATTTGGTTATCTGACATGGTATGTTTGCATGAAGAAGAAGGTCAAATATGACAAGAAAAATGGTGGATTACAGTTCACGTGACTCTCCTTGTAGATCAATTGATAAACATGGGGAAGAGTATTCTCCTGACATAATAGATGCCTTGAGAAGCCTAAAGGCAGAAACCAGGAGTTGTAATGCAGATAATGACAGGATCATTCAGCCAAAAGAAAGGCTTGTTGGGGCTCAGGAGAATCAAGTCAAGGTTAATGTGGTCATCCTTCAAAGTTTATTAGATATACAGAGACAGGAAAAACCATAGATTAGTTATGGACATGAGGAAAGAACTAATGGGGCATATGGTAGTAGGTCTCATAGAGGACACAAGTTGTACAAGGGCGACAGAAGGATGGATACACCTGATAGGAGAGGTAGTGGTTATGGGTTTTATTCTAGTTCTGGTTCATAGATATATCATGTTCATCATTGTTATCATCCTTAGAGGAGGAGTGAGAGGAGATACTTTCCAGATGAGTTCAAGAAGGCCAAGCCTCCTACCTTTGATGGAGAGTTGAAGAAACCAGAAGATGTAGAAGCATGGTTACTTGGGATGAAGAAGTTCTTCAATATGCATGATTATTCAGAGAACATGAGGGCCAAGATAATTATTTTCGGTTTCAAAGGAAATGTATACAATTGGTGGGATGATGTGAAGAGTGTGAGAGGCATCATGATAGAGGATTTGAGTTTGGATGAGCTCAAAAGACTCTTCACTAAAAATTACTTGTTAGAGAGATAATATGATGGTAAGGCTAAGGAGTTCTATGGAATGAATATGGGGTCTATGACAGATAAAGAGTACATGACTAAGTTTCTGGAGTTGTTGATTTATGTGCCTTACCTTAAGGAAGAGAAGAAGAAGGTTCAAATATTCATCAGTGACTACCATTAGCATTCAAAGATCAGATTGAGTATGATGAGCATTGGTCGTTAAAAGAAGTCATTCAGAAGTTGAAGCATTGTTAGGAGCAGTCAAAGTACAAGACTAAGCCTAAGCGTGACTGGAAAGGTAATGACAATACCAAAGGAAAATGGTCTCTTAAGCGGGAAATACCTCAAGTTGTAGGTAAGAAATAAAATGTAGCTCCTTATAAAAAGTTCAGTACATTAGAGAAGGGACTTGTATCTTAGCTTGGAGAGAAGCATACTAAGGGTAGTGGCAGAGAACCGTTACAGTGTTGGATTTGTGGAAAAGATCATCACAAGAAGGATTTTCTATTGTATCTGGGTGGAAGACCTCAGATATACAGTGCTTAGGAGGTACAGACAATTGGGGATGTTGTAAAAAGAATTCCTCATATTTATATAGCATTTGATAACAAGCAAGTGAATCACCAGTGAGATGGAAAGTAAGCTCTATGATCGAATTGTTTCCATTTTTATTGATCTTGAATATAATTATAGTTATGTCAATCCTAACCTGGTGGATACATGTGTCTTGAGTAAAGAAGTGCATGCAGAGTCTTCATTGGTGGAGTTGGTTATAGGGACCAAGAAAATAGTTCATTATTTGGTGAGAGCTTGCCTACATCAACACATGTAAATGTGCTTCCTTTGGGTTCGTACAATATGATTTTGGGTATCGATTGGTTGTACCTTCATAAGACTAAGGCAAATTTCTATGACAAGGCTATTGAGTGTTTGGATGATGATGTAGAGAAGACAATATTATAGGGAAAGAAGAAGCCTACATTAGTGAGAATGGTTAAAATTATGTCGGCTAAGCACAATAGCAGGAAAGGGTGTGTATTTTTTGCAGTTCATATTTCTGGTGACAAAGGGATGGATGTTGAGGATGCTAAAGTATTGAAGAGGTATCCAGTTTTGCAACAGTTTCAGGATGTATTTCCAACAAATATTTCAGAGTTACCACCTGATAAGGAAGTGGAATTTTTTATTGAGGTCGTACCATGGGTAGAACCAACATCAAAGGGACCTTACAAGATGAGAAATCTATATTTGGTGGAATTTAAGTTGCAACTTAAGGAAATGTTTGATAAGGGATACATTAGGCCAAGTGTACCACCTTTGGGTGCATCAGTGTTGTTCATGAAGAAGAAAGATGGTATTCTTAAGTTGTGTATTGACTACAGGGAGTTGAGAAAGGTGACGATCAAGAACATGTATCCATTGTTGCAGATTGATGATTTGTTTGATTAGCAGTGTTTTTTAAGATTGATTTGAGATCAGGGTATCATCAGGTATGCATCAAAGAAGATGATATCTACAAGACTGCATTTTGTACCAGGTATGGGCATTATGAGTTTGTAGTGGTTCTATTTTTTCTTACTAATTCTCTAGCTACTTTCATGTGTACGATGAATAATGTGTTGCGTCCTTATCTAGACAAGTTTGTGATAGTGTTCATTGATGATATGTTGATATACTCCAAGAATGAGGAGGATCATGTAGAACATCTGGCAGCAGTGTTAAGATTGTTGAGAGAGAATCAGTTGTATGCCAAGATTAGTAAGTGCAGTTTCTTTCATAAAAAAGTTCATTATTTGGCACATGTTGTTTCCAACGAAGGTATACCAGTGGACCTAGAAAATCAGATCTATCATGGAGTGGGAAACTCCGAGGAATGTGGATGAGGGCAGAGCATTGATGGGACTAATAGGTTACTATAGGAGGTTCATTAAGAACTTCTCATGTATTTACTATCTTATTATATCTTTGCAGCGAAAAGGAAAGAATTTTGAATGGACTAAGGAGTGTGCAACTAGTTTTCAACAGTTGAATCATTTTCTTACAATTGCTCCAGTCTTGAAGATTGCAAATCCAGATAAAGAGTTTATGGTATGTAAAAATGATTACAAGAGGGGACTTGGTGGATTCCTGATGTAGGAAGGCCAGGTGGTATTCTATGAGTCAAGGAAGTTGAATTAGCAGAACTATGTGACTCACGATCTTGAGTTAGAAACTATCATTCATGCCTTGAAGATGTGGGGAAATTATCTTCTTGGAAGGAGTTTCGTCTTGATGAGTGATCACAAAGGATTGAGGTACTTGTTTTACCAACCTAATCTGAATGCTAGCAAATCTATATGGTTGGCTACTCTCAATGAATTTTACTTCAAGATCAGGTACATTAAGCGAAAGGAGAATATGATTGCAAATGCTCTTAGCAGGAGAGTGTAGGTGAATCACATTGCATCAGTGAGTTCTTATGGGATAGGTTTGCAGGAGCATATCTTGCAGGTAGGACAACATCATGATAGGTATTAGCAGTTGAGGCACAAATTACAATAGTAGGGTGAAGATAATATGAATGAGGAGTACCATCTCACGACATATGATTAGATCAGAATAAGGAACATGATTTATGTACCAGATGGTAGTGAGCTCAAGAAGCTTATATTGAGGGAGTTTCATGTCAAGGTGCATCCAGGTCACCCAATATATCAAAAGACATTGACAACAGTTAAGAAGTTTTATTATTGGTCGGACTTGAAGAAAGAGGTGGTTGAGTTTTATGCAACCAACTCATAAAATAGAATAAATATAGATCAACTACTTGAGAAATAGCCTCTTAGAGGGGGGAACCTCCTTTACATCACATAAATGAACACTTCTTGGATGATATAAATGACAAGGACTACTTTCTATATATAGGAGTCTAAGGGTTCATAGAATAATTGGAGCCTACATAAAAATAATAATTTAAGGGAACACCAATAATAATATTTGGCTTCTATGGGAACAACAATAACAATATGGGGGCTACATTAACAATAACAATAAGGGGACTACATTATTATTATAGGGACCTAACATGCCCCTGTCCTTCAAAAAAAGTGTTGTCCTCAATGCTTGAGTATTTATGAATGCTTCTGTATAAAATTCTCATCCTCCCATGTGGAATCTTTAGTGGTTAAGTTCTTCCACTTAATGAGATACTCTGAAAATGATGAATTCCATAGTCATATAGTTCTTGTTTCCATGACTGCTTTAGGCTCCAACATGATTTTTCCTTCTTCGTCAAGTTCTGGAAATATTGTTTAAACTGGGAGCTTGTCACTGTTAAGCTTTTTTAAGCACAAAATAGGAAAAATGGATGTACTCAACAAGATGTAGCAAACTCCAATTTGTATTCCATAGTACCAATATTTTGCAACACCTTGTAAGGACCGTAGTACTTGAGTGATAATTTATTATCCTTCTTAGCTTGCTTGAGGGACATTTGTTTATATGGTTGTAGCCGTAAAAATACCCATTCACCTACATCAAAACTTCTTTCACTGTGATGTTGACCTACTTGTTGTTTCATTTAATTATGCACTAGAGTGAGTTTATCCTTTAAGAGTTTGAGAACTTGTTGTTGATGTTCGATGTGATTTTCCACTGCTTGAACCATGGAATTTCTCTTAAAGATGATGTGATGGATGGTGAGTGATATCCATAAAGTGCCATAAATGGGGTCAGTTTTGCTGCAGTATGGAAGGAAGTGTTATACCACCATTCAGCTAGAGGTAACCACTTGACCCGTTGTGTTTGTTTATTAGATGCAAAGAAACAAATATATCCTTCCAAACAATTGTTCACTATCTCATTTTTCCCATCAGATTTAGGATGATAAGAGGATCTATGAGCTAATTGAGTACCAAGACAAGAAAACAATTCCATTCAAAAATTTCCAGTGAAAATTGGATCTTTGTAACTTACAATAATCTTTGGGTTTCCATGTAGCTTTTGAAGTGTTTCCATAAATGCATTAGAAATTGTATTGGATTTAAAAGGATGAGGTAATACACAAAAGTGTGCATACTTGAAAATTCTATCAACTACCATCATGATGGCACTCTTTCCTTTAGACTTGGGTAAAACTATGATAAAATCCATTGAGACCTCCTCCCAATGCTGACTTGGAATGGTTAAGGTTGTAACAGACCCGGGGTATTAATTGTCTGAACTTTATTTTGTTGGAAAACAAAAAATTCTGCCACAAACTTCTGAATATCAGATTTAAGGCCATCCCAAAAAAATGTCTTCTTGATCCTGTGATAAGTTTTTTAAAATCTTGAGTTCCCCCCTAAGGTGGAGGTGTGTAATTCCAAAAGAATATTTTATTTGAGTTGGGAATTCTTACAAATATATAAGTAATATTTGTACCATAATGAATCATTTTTCTAACTAAATGTATTTGAAGTATTGGAGTCTTGCTACAACTTTTTAATGAGTGTCCACACCTCTTCGTCATTCTTCCATTCATCCCTTACTTCGATTATCCAATCAAGTTGGATAATAGAGATGGCATAAATCAATGCTTCCACATCCTCATCCTTTCTTGAGAGTGCATCTGCAACAACATTTGCTTCCCTTTTTTGTAGATGATTTCAAAGTCATAACCCAACATCTTTGTGACCCATTTTCGCTTCTCTTCTGAAGATAATATTTTTTCCAAGAATTATTTAAGACTATACTTATTTGTTTTTACCTTGAAGTGGCTTCCCATTAGGTAAGGTCACCATTTCTTTAATGCATGTAGTGTTGCCAACATTTCCTCCTCATAAATAGGTTTGTGTAAATACTTTCCTTTGATTGGACAAATTTAAAAAACAATGGGTCTTCCTTCTTGCATTAAAACAACACCAATTCCATTTATTGAGGCATAACATTCCACAATAAAGGTTTTTGTGAAGTTTTACGTAGCTAAGATGGGTGCTTGACACATTGCCTCTTTAAGATGTTCAAATGCCTTAGTTTATTATGGAGTCCAAGAAAATCCATCTTTCTTTAGTAACATTGTTAGAGGTGTTGTTATTATCCCACAATTCTTAAGAAACTTGTGATAATATCCTGTCAACCTAAGAAATCCTTGAAGATGATTTATGGTTGTGGGGATTTTCCATTCCTTAATGGCTTTAATTTTGTTAGGGTCTACCTTAACACCCTCTTGAGATACATTATGACCCAAATATTCCACCTCCTGTACTCCAATGAAACATTTGAAGGTTTTTGCATATAATTATTTCTCCTCAAATAGTTTGAGCACCCTGTCAACATGTTGAACATGATCCTTCCAAGACTTGTTGTAGATTAGTATATCATCAAAAAATACTAACACAAATTTTCTAAGGGTTTGAAAATGGAATTCATCAAACCTTGAAATTTGGAAGGTGCAGTAGTAAGGCCCAAAGGCATGACCAGAAATTCATAATGACCCTCATGAGTTCTGAATGCCATTTTCAGAATGTCTATAGTCCTCATTCTAATTTGATGATATAAGATCCAACTTGGTGAAGTAAATTTCTCCATGTAATTCATCCAACAATTCGTCAATGACAGGAATGGGAAATTTATCTTTAATAGTGAACTTGTTTAGCTCCCTATAATCCGGACACATACGCCATGATCCACCTTTCTTGTGCACCAATACTACCGGAGTAGAGAAAGAACTTTGACTATGTTGAATTGTACCAACCTCTAGCATTTTTACAACCATACGTTCAATTTCATTCTTTTGGGCATAGGGATATTTGTAAGGTCTAAATTTTGGAGGAACACTTCCTGAGATCTAATGAATAGCATGATCATGATCACGAATAAGTGGGAGACCTTTGGGAGTCTCAAATGCCTTGGAATGGTTGTCCAAGACTTTTTGGAGATCTGGAGAAATAGATGATTTCAATATTTGAATCTATAATGAGCATAATTGTTAAATTATGCCCTGTTTTTCTTTATTTAAAATATTTTTCACGCCATTAGAGTTGATTATATTTCCTAGTTTCCCTGTGATACCCCTTAATTAAAATTCCTTTCCTTCCCAAAAAAAATTCAGGAAAAGTTCTTGAAAATTAAAAGCTATCGTCCCCAAAGATTGTAACCATTGGACTCCTAGTACAACATCATAACAGCCCATTAGAATGGAAAACATTAGACTATTCAATACATATTCCCCCATGGTTAGCTTGATATTATGGAACTTTCTAGAGCAATTTATAGTTCCTCCATTTGCAACCATTACTTGACATTTCGGTGCTAGATAAAGGAAGAAATTCAATTCATTGGCTATCTTACAATGAATAAAATTATGGGTACTACCCGAAGCAATCAACACTATTACCTTTTTCTTCTTCATATATGCTTCTATCTTGAGAGTTTGAGGAGTGGTGATTCCTTCCAATGCATTACAATATGTGGTCGGATTCATTTCTCCTTTCTCTAGGGTTGGTTCCTGGTGTATATCCCCCTCTTTTGATGTTTCTTGTTCCTTTTCTTCTTCCTCTTGAAAATCTATGTAAAATAATTTCTTCTTAGTGCACTTATGACCTTTAGCATATTTTCTATTACAACTGTAAAAAAGCCATTTTTCTCTTTTTTCTTCCAATTGTTGTGGTGTCAACCTTGTAGGTTGTGGAATGATAGGAGTGGCAAATCTTCCATCTTTATAGTTGTGAGTGGAAAACTTCCCCGTTGCCATAATTTTTCTTGTCACCCTGAATGCCTTCTCTAATGAATCAGGTTCCCAAAGACGAACCTCATGTTGGATGTTCTCCTTTAAAATCCCTATGAAGACATCAATCCTATGCTCCTCTGGAATATCAGTTGTTGGGTGTGGAGCCTGATTATCTTCTTTATTCAGAGGTATCGGAGCATTGGAACCCAGTTCATAATGTGGTGGCAATGCCACCCGTAAATGTGTGCCGCCAGGGGGGTCCAGAGGGGGCGATGATGATTATTTGGATCCCCCCTCTAGTAGGGGATCGGGGGCAACACCCTCGAAGCTAAAAATATATGTAAAATTTTCTTGTAAAATGTTTTAATTTGTAGTCAATCTAGGTCGTTCATTAGGCGGAAATTTGACGATAAAAGTTATGTTTAACTTAGGGTTTTTTTCCCTAGAAGGAAACCCCTCGCTATATATGAGGGAATTGTATTGTGGATATGAAGATTTATATTCTGAGCGAGAAAGAGAGAGGAGACTGTGTGAGAGAGAAGAGGGAATTACAGTGGATCTGTTGTAGGTTGTATATCTTCATTTTGCTAGATAATATAAAAGGAAGGACTGACTGTTTCTCCGTGGACGTAGCCCAAATTGGGTGAACCATGTATATCTGTGTCTCTCTTGTTTATGTATTTTCTATTTTTATATTTCTGCAATATTTTATGTGTTATGTTGATCTGCAATATATAATTTTCTAACATCAGTTACCCTGATATTGAATTTTTGGAAGTCCTCAATGTGCTTTTCCATTGAACCCTTTTGTTTGAGATTTATCAATTGGCTAAAGAAGGTGTTTCTCTTTTATCCTCATAATTTTCTATCATTTCCTTTGTAAGTGGTTTACAAGAACTAAGCTATCGATACCATACAAACTGATTGGGTTCTAAATATAACGATGCAATGCGTACCTTTTGTGTGTGTTGCACGTCATGGAGATAAAAATATTGATCCATCTGTAGTATCCATGTTACCAGATCCTTACCATCAAACTTCCTCATATCTATCTTTGGAATGTGATAGGTCTTAAACCCAAAATTGGAGTCTCTAAAATCATAACTCATATTATTTTTGTCCTCATCATGATTTTCATGGATTACCTTGTCACCACTGGGAAGCTTTTCTTGTAGAAAATTTTTCAATCCTTCATTCAAAACTTCCATGTCTCATTTTATTTTTTCTCTAAACCATCCATCTTAACATTCATCACTCCCAATTCATTTTTGGTTTCTCTTTGGGAGAGTGAAATTTGTTGCACTTGGTCCTATAACTTTGATATATCATGTTGCATTTCTTCCTCTTCTTCATGTGTCATATTAGAGCTTTCTGGTTGCTTACTAGGTGTGTCATTTTTTTTCGAGGCATATTGGAATTAAATAATGATATATATGCTTCTATATTCCCTTTGAATCACTTCAAACTGATTCTTCAAACAAAATTTATGCAAATTAAAAAAATATACACACCTTTTTCCTTGTTTTTTGGAGCTAGATATTGGAACTGTTGTATCTCTATAATTTAGGCTATCTAAGATGTGAAATTCCTTTCTATGCTAGCCCTCTATGTTTTATTTTCAATGCCACAAGTAAGACCAAAATTTGATTCTTCAAGATAAAGTTATCCCAATCTCCAACGACAATTTGATTATGGACTAGTTTAGTAGAGCGAACTTGTACAGAGTGCCACGTATCACCCTTTCGAACTTCAGCCCTGAAAATGATATAAACAAACTACATTTTGTATAATTCCAGCCACTTTTTACAAACTTCAAATCCAATGCTCAGAGAGAAATTTATGATGATTTTCCCTAGATCACTTGTTTGAGATGGAATTTTGGAGCCTACAAAAACCCTAACTTCCTCAAATCATATCTTTGAAAATATAGCAAAGCAAGATCTAAAATTTATACACAAAGTTCACCGATATTTTGAATCCATGTGATTGCAATTTCATCTTCTGAAGCCTTGTAGAAAAAAAATTATAGTGAAAATTCCAATGTGACTTGTTTGAAGAAGTGAAACCCTAGAATCCAAAGCTCTGATACCAAATGTTATGCAACCAACTCACAAAATAAAAGAAAATATAGATCGACTTGAGAAATAGCCTCTTCGAGTGGGAAACCTCCTTTACATAACATAAATGAAAAATTCTAGGATGATACAAATGATTAGACCTCCTTTCTATATATGATTCTAAGGGGTCACAATATAACCAGAGCCTACATAACAAAAATAATGCAAGGGAACAGCAATAACAATAGTCGGCTTCTATGGGGCACAAAAATAACAATACGGGGGATACATTAACAATAAAAATAATGGGATTACACTATTATTATAGGGACCTAACACTAATTTTGTTGTTAGATGTTTGGACTGTCAGCAGGTAAAAATATAAAGTAAGCATCTAGGAGGTTTATTGCAGTTGATTCTGATTCCAGAGTGGAAATGGGAGGTATTTTCCATGGACTTAATTACAGGTTTGCCAAGGACATACAGAAAGCATGATTCCATCATGGTTGTGGTTGATAGGTTAAGTAAGGTAGCTCACTTCATTGTCATTAAGTCTGTGAATTCAGCTAGTGAGGTAGCTCATATTTTCATCAGGGAGATATTGAGAATGCATGGTGTTCCCAAGAATATTATATCTAATAGACATGCCAAGTTCACTTCCAAGTTTTGGAAGGAGTTGTTTGCAGGTTTGGGGACAAAGTTGGCTTTCAATACAACTTATCATCGACATACATATTGAAAGATAGAGAGAGCTAACAAGATTCTTGAGGACATGTTGAGGATGTACGTCATGCATCAATAAAGGAGTTGGAGGAGTATCATCCACTGGTAGAGTTTACTTGTAATAATGGGTATCAGGAGTCCTTGAACATGAGTCCATTTGAGGTAATTTATGGGCAGAGTTGTAATACTCCTATCAATTAGAGTGATCCAGTGAATAAGGTATTGATTGGATCAAACATGTTGATGGAACAAGAATTGTAGGTTAATAAAAGGAATTTGAAAGCAACACAGCACATGAAGAAGATTTATGCATACCAACATAAAGTATTTAAGGATTTTCAGGTTGGGGAGCATGTGTACTAGTGCATCAAGCCCAAGAGGAGCTCCTTGAGGATTTGGTCATGTACCAAGTTGGCACCTTGGTATTGCGGGCCTTTCGAGATCCTTGAGAGGATTGGACTAGTGGCCTATATACTTGCACTGCCTCTGACAATGAAATCCCATGATGTTTTCCATGTTTCATTGCTTAGGAAGTATGTCTGGGATGTTGATCATGTGAATGACAGGTTTGTATTTCAGGTGTAACTAGAGGGAGAATTCCAACCAGAACCATAATGCATATTGCAATGAAAATAACTCATGCTCCAGAATAGAGCAATCAAGCAAGTTAAAGTGCATTAGAAGCACTTTGGGCCCAATGAAGCTACATGGGAGATGGATCATCAGATGTGGGATTTGTATCTTTCATTATTTTTTGGGTCAACCAAATGTGTTTTGGTATATGTATGTATATATGTATATGGTTGTAGATACCACAATGAGCTATGTTATAAAGCTCCAATAAGCGGTATGATTGTTATTTTTTTCATATTGTCATGGTTTGCAGTAGTTGTTCATTGTAAATACTACATCAAGTTGTGTTATAAATCTCCATAGACAGTATGTTTTGTTTCAGCAGTTTTTTGGTCATAGGTGTCATAGAACACTGATGATGGTGTTCCCTTAAGGGGGAGGGGATTGTAATATCCCTAGGTTAAAATTTCATGTAATAAAGTTTAATAAAAGAAAAATAAGACCAAGGTCATGGGACACGTATTCCAAGCAAAATGTTGGGCAAAGCACTATAGTGAGCATCACTTTCTTTTTATTAATGGCTGAGGAAATTGGCAAAGGCATTGGCAAAGAAAAGAGGCATCAATTGTAATTTATTTATGAAAATAAAGGAAAATAGGAGAAAAGGAAGATGAAGAGACATAGATTTTGCATGAAAGGGAATTAGAAGGAAAATTAAGAAAAATGAAGAAAATAGAGGCCTCAATGATAAAAAGGCTTTTGAGGATTAGTTCACTATTTTTTGTCCGTTTGGCTTTGTAATTAGTTTGACAGAGAGAGAAAGTACTAAGAGGAGAAAGAAAGCAAACAAGCAAAGGATGGAAAAAATTCAAGTAAGGAAAGCAAAGGAAAGAAAGGAGAAGGTTGGATTAGTGGATTCAACAGGATGATTTTTCAAGTAATGGGTTGCATGTGTGATTTCCTAGATGGGGTGTGAATGCATGGTTCATGCATTTGTGTATTTGGTTCATTTTTTGTCATTGTCATATGTTTTTCCTGGTTATATAGTGGTTTCGTCCTTTCCTTGCCATTTCCTGAATAGCCATGGTGTAATGGGATTCCTTTCTAATTGAGCTTTGGATTGTCATAAGGTTTTGGATAAAGGTGAGATGGTCTTAGGAAAATTCCCAAGGGTTGGGGGTGGAGATGTTTTTCTCTGGGAAGCCCTCGACAGGTGGGTGAATATAGGAAAATTCCTTAAGGGATGGTGAAGGAATTCTGAGGCATCCAAGCTTGTTTTGGTTTTGTGATCTCTTGACCAGTTTTGGTGAGATCACGGTAGTTTGAGGGTGGAGATGGTTTAACCTCTAGATTCCCTTGGTTTTTTATGTCTTGGTTTATCCCATGAGATCCCACATTCATGCTTGGAATATGGCATGGGGGTGATTGGCTGAAAGAAATATTTGGTTCAACTCAATCTATGGTCGAGTGGTACGTGGAAGTCCCTGACTTGGTTGAATTTTGCATATGTTAATAAGTACTATTTTCCTATTGTCATTAAAGATCACTTGTACTTGTTATTATGTGGCTTTGATTTTTTTTCTATCATGGTTAATATTATGGTTATATGATAGTTATAAGCATGGTTCTATAATATGTTCTAGTTATGGCTCTTGTTATACTTGATAAGTTGATGAATGGTTGATGAATGTATAGGATAATAAGTGTTTTTGTATCTACTTGAGAGGGCATTAGACCTTCTCATTGATTTTTAGATAAGGTACCGATATTTACACTCAGATATGCATTAATGACGTATAGATTAGATGTTTACCATATGTTTGATGAAATGTCTATTGTGTTCTAGTTATTCTAGGTCAAGTTTCTTATTCAAGTTTGAATGATTAGCATTGTTGTCATGTTAAATATGATTTTGGAGAGTTACAAGAAGTTTTGGGAAGTAGTCTAGAGGCTAGCCTAGAAAAGTGGCTAATATCCCAGAATCGAATGCTCTGAACTGGAGAATTGGGGTCATAACTACATGGAGCAAGGCTTGTGAGTGTGGTTGGAGGCTCAAAAATACATGCAGGCAGTGTCAAATGTGTGGTTATAGGTATAGGCCATAAAAGCAAGGTTCCAGCTCAAGGATTGACCACCTAGGATGTTTCTTCAGCTCCTAGGTGATCTGTAGTCCTTGTAGGATATCAGTTTTTGGTCAGTTTGTAGGCTCCACTTCCTTAACTGGAACTAGGAGGTCAAGTCATGTCATAGTGGCACTTCGCTTCACATTTACCTGTAGGGCTTGTAAAAACAGGTAAATTTAGGGTGGCGTCATTACATATGCGTAGATTGTTAGACCAAAAGACACAAAACCAACCCCAAGATCCAATGCATTAGGGGAAACATTGACATATGTAAATAAAAGAGCAATGACAAAAGCATTAGTAGCATTATAATAGAATCTTATGGCCAATAAAACTGATCAAATCAATCACTTAAATAAAACCACGATCTTTTAGAATCAACCAACAACAATGGCCAAGTTGATATGCAAAAACTCAACAAAGAAGACCTTGTTGATGAGTCTGAAATATGTCCCGATTCAACAAGACAACTATTTATAAATCTACCCATTACTCCATCATGTGCCTCATACACACTAGTATTGAACATGACTAGATAGTACCAAATTTGGTTAATGGGTTGCATGAATGATGAAAATTTATGGAAAAACTTGAGCTTAAGTCTAGTAAACATATCATTTCCAACTATTCTTGCAACTGACTAACCGATTACAGTCCTCAAGTTTTTAGACATCTTAGAGCTTCCCAATATATCATAGCAAATCCATTCTAAATCTGACTTGCTAGAGTGTCTACATAGTGCATATTTCAATGATGATTTTAGGATGCCAAGAATATGTGGACACATTTAGACATTTGAAACCCTTATGGAGAAATGCACCAAAGTCAAATTTGATAAGTCTACAAAGACAGAGTTGGAGGTTTAGCTCCATAACATCTAATATGCAGAACTAGAGGATATTGTCTGGGATAAACAATGGGATAACTTTAAATGCTGGGCATGGTTGACAATAAATGGCAATAGGAGATATCATTTTCACATGGCATATGGATCAAATATTATTTGGGTGCCTTGCTGATTGTAGAATTCTAAGGATTGAAGGAGGAAGTTACTAAATTCATAGTCAGTAGATTTCATGATGGGGTTCTGGTTTGACCACCCCATCAAGATAATAGTCAAATTTATTCACTAGAATAAAGGGCTACCACATATTGGTGACAAAATCCCTAAGATAGTTGACTCCAATGCTTCGGTAGAGGAGTTCATAGGTGGAATGACACCAAATAATTCCAAAGGGATTATCATTAGACAAATCAAGGATCCAACCATAAAATGGACATGCATAATAGTATCTCTATACCTCATTCCATTAGGTTGGATGTTGGATGTAAAACTAGATATGTTGGAAGCTGTAGGTCAAACAATCAAAATAGGGAAGAAGTATAATTGGGTGACCACTTGGATGATATAGTAAATACCAATTGCAAAGAATAAAAAAAGTTAGGTAAGGAAACCAGGTTCTCCTCATTACTTATTTGGATTTCTATGGAAAAAGTGTCACTGGTTGGCGAGACCATATTTACAAGAAAGGTTGTCTTGTTAATAGAAACTTATCATTCTTTTGCTGCAAATTAGTCATGAAAGATAGAATCCCTTCTTTGTCAATGAAATACTTAGAAATTGGGCCACGAACTTAAAGAATGTATTTTTGTTGGGTGTGGAGTTTGATTATCTTCCTGATTCATAAGTCTTGTTTAAGATGCATTTGGACCCTAGTCCCTGACACAAAAAATAATGTGTAGATTCAAAATTGCTCATGAAATTTTCTAAATCAAAAGACTTGAATCTATTCTATTGATTTGAAAAAGTTAATTCACCATCTAGAACACAAATCATAGACATGCAAAAGGAAACATCACACATGCATATAGATTTATCTAGGGGAAAGCAACTGCTCAAAACCCCTTACTATCTATATTGCATTAATTAGAGAATATAGATGAAATACATATGCTTGTTCAAGCCTGAGCACACCCTGCAAGTGTATAGTCTATCCCTTTGCCTGATTGACTAACTCTGGAAAATACTTAGCCAATTTTGAAGCCCTTAAAGCTCCTATTTCCTTGCGTTTTTCCTCTAGGAAATTATCCCCTATTATTTAGGAATTTCCCACTATTAAATTGTACAATTCATCTAGGTCCTTACTCTGACTGCATGCACCACTTGTACACATTGGAATACGATACAATTGACAGCACACTGCCTTGGAATATCCATCTCATCTGGGTAACTCGAATTCTCTGCATGCAACAATTATTTTGGGTTGATTGATCAGTTAACTAGTTGATCACTGAGTGTGGTTGAAGTTCTACTTCCACAACTTAACCTCCACTAGTTCTTCTAACAGTTAGAACTAGTTTAACTAAAGTAGCTCAAATTAACTGAAATATATTGCTACAAATCGGTAATCAATCATAATGAGCTTGATTCAATCTTCCCCAAAAAGAATTAACTGAGTTAATTGAGTGACAAGTTCCATGTCACCTCAGTTAGCTACCTCCAAGATTCCTACTGAAATAGAAATTTGAATTTTCTCTAGCTTGACCAAGGAAAAGTCAAACTGAGATTTTCTTGCCACATTTTCAACACCCCCTCTTAGAGAGAAAAGGATTATCAACCACCCCTATCCTGCACCTGTGGAACTCAAAATTCCCTCTTGACAAGGCCTTTGTCAAAATATTAGCATCTTGTTCCTCTGTCATAATGCACTGCAACAACATAATCTTCCTCTGCACACAATCCCATAGATGGCGATAATAGATATCAATATGCTTGGATCAATCATGAAAAACATGATTTTCAAAGAGTTTGATACAACTATTATTATCATAGTAAATCACAATTGGATCCATCATCTGACCAAACAAGCTAACAAGTATCTTTCTCATCCAAATCACCTCACATGTTGCTTGACTTGCAACTATGTATTATGCTTCTGCCGAGTTGAGTGCCACATATATTTTCTTCCTGCTATACCAAGAAACTACTGCAAACCCAACACTGAAGATTCCACCTAATGTACTCTCCTAGTCTGATGAACTCCCTGTCAATTTTGCATCTGTGAAGCCACACAGCTTCACTGCCTCTATCTATTTATACCAAAGTCCAATCTGGGTAGTGCCTCTGAGGTACCGTAAAACATGCATACCTTCACTCAAAAATAGTTTGGTTGGCCTAACCATAGCTTGGTTCAACTAGTTGAATGAAAATCACATGTCAGGTCATGTGTTCACAAGATACATGAATGAACCCACCAACTTCTAGTAAATAGTCGCATCCACTTCCTCACTTGAAGTGGCATCCTCTTTCCTCTAGTTGGTCGTTAGAGGAGTCTCCATGGGTTTTCACCTGTCCATGTGGAACCTCTAAATTATCTCATTGGCATACTTTCCTTGAGAGACAAACAATTCCCCATCACCTTTCCATACTTCCAATCCAAGGAAGTAGTGCATGAGACCCATGTCCTTCATCTCAAACTCTCTTGCAAGGTCCTCCTTGAAAGATCTGATCAGTTTCTCATCACCAGTCAAAATCAAGTCATCAACATATAAAACAATAATCAACAATTTACCTTCTACCAAAATATGATAGAGGTTTGCATTTGCTTCACTTTTGGTGAAGCCCAAATCGGTGAGATAACTATCAATCCTAGTGTACCAAGCACAGGGTGCTTGCTTGAAACCATACAATGCTCACTTGAGTCTGTACACATGAGAATCTTCATCAAAATTCTTGAAGCCTTCTAATTGCTCGACATACACCTCCTCCTCAATAAATCCATTGAGGAATGTTGTTTTCACATCCATCTGGTGGATCTTCCACCCCATCTGTGCAGCCAAAGAAAGGATTGATCTGATGGATGAGTACCTTGCTATAGGAGAAGAGGTATCCTCGTAGTCAATTCCCTCAACCTAAGAGTACCCCTTGGCCATAAACCAGGCCTTGTACTTTTCTATGCTTTTGTCTACTGCATGCTTCACTTTGAAGATCCGTCTTGAAACCACAACTAAGTTGTCTGTTGGACTTGGGACCACTTCCCAAACCCTGTTTTTTACAATGGATTTGTACTCCGCCACTATTGCATCAACCCATAATGATTTCTCTAATGCTTCTTTGAAATAGAATGGCTTAGTCTCTACTAGCTTAGTCATTAGAGCCATGTAGCCAGTGTACCAATATGGTGACCTTATCTATGTGTGTTGATTTGAAGGAGCACCCACATTCTCCCTCGCATCTTGCACAAGTCTCTCAGCTTCTATGGTCTTCTTCCTGCCCTCTCTAGATGGTTCCGCTTGTGTGGTTGTCTCCACTCTCTGTTCCTCAACTTGTGGCTGCTCCACAACATCCCGAGGCTCCTCCTTTGAAGATAAAATCTCCTCCTCTAGTGGGATCTGAAGCTCCCTCTGAAGAGAGCACCGCATGGCTTCACCTTCATCAAAATTTACATCCCTTCGCACAACTATAATTCTGAGGGATGATAGGTACACATGCTAGTTGTGGGGAGTTTTTGTGTAACCCACAAATACCCCCAATTCTGTTGTTAGTTCTAGATTCTTCCTTGATTCTTTGGAGACATGGCAGTAAACAGAGGCTCCAAAAATCCTAAAGTGCGACACATATGTATTCATCCCCGAGAAAGCCTCCTCTAGAGTGATCATGCCAAGTATCCAATGAGGACTCCTGTTATATAATAAACTAATGTGTTGCATGCTTTAGACCACAAGTTCATATGTCGGCTTTGGTCACGCAACATCGCCCGTGTTGCTCCAACAATGCTACAGTTCTTCCTCTCAAGCACCCCATTTTGTTGTGGGTTGTGGGGTGTTGTCAATTCTCGTCAAATACCTTCTTTTTCACAGAAATTTTTAAACTCATTCGACACATACTCACCTCCATTATCGCTCCTAAGAGCCTTTACCTTCTTGCCAATTTATTTCTCTACTAGTGCTTTGAATTCTAAGAACTTGGAGAAAGTCTCATATTTCTTCCGCATGAAGAAGATCCAACACTTCCGTAAGAAGTCATCAATAAATATGACAAAATATTTGTGCCTACCAGTGGAGGTTATCGAGAAAGGTCCATAGACATCAAAGTGGATCCTTTCAAGGACTTCATGTGCTTTGTTGTCCCGATCATGGAAAGCGTATTTTGTGTACTTCCCCAAGGTACACCATTTGTATGTATCTTTATGCTCTAGCGCTCCTTTGGCGAGGCCTGTAAAAATCTGTTGCAAGATCTTCAAAGTGCCATGATGAAAATGGACAAGTCTTCTATGCCAAATTTCACCGACATCACGACTTTGCACCTTCTCCACCTTTGTGCTCAATGCAGCACAATCCTCCACATCTAGCTTTTAGAGGTTATTGACACGAACCCTGATATTCTTCACCTGTTCCATGGCTATGTGTCTCAAGAATGCATTTCATTTGCTAAAGATCACATCATACCCATTGTCTTCCAAAACTGCAACAGAGACAAGATTCTTCTTTAGACCCGGAACAAACATCACATCCTTGAGTCTTAGAGGGGAGACTGACTCCCTCTCAAAGGTGACTGTACCAATTCCGGTCACATTGTACCTTCCATAATCTTCAATCTCGATGTGCATTTGGAGATCATTTGCCTCCAAATCACGAAAAAAATATCTATTACTCGTCATATGGAATGAGGCACCATTGTCTAGGTACCACACACTTCCCATCACTGTGTTGGACATGCATGCAATGAGAGTGAATTCAATTTCGAACTATGAAGATAAGGCTTCACTTGATGCTCCTCCTGAGGTCTTCTTGCTTGTCTTCTTATGTGGACACTTGTGGCATAGTACTTGAATTCATGACAGTGAAATCACTTGATTATGGACAAGTCTTTCTTCTTGCCCCCTTAACTATATTCTTCTTTGGGTTGGGATTTCTTCCCTTTCCCTTTCTTTTCCTTTCTAGCCAAGGCACATTTCTCCTCATCCTCTTCCTTGGCTGAAGACCCTTCTCTAGTATTCTACCTTATTTCCTCATGTACCAGGTCAGACCATAAGTGCTCCAAACTTGGTATTTTCTCCCTACCATTTACCAAATCTTGATAGCTATGCCATCTCTTGGGAAGGCCCAAAAGGGATAGAGCTACCAAGTCTTGTTTAGGGACATTAACACCAACCCCGCCAAGTTCATCACGACACTGTGTAAACTTTCTCAAATACTACGGAATTGTGTCATTCTTTTGCATCTTGGTACTTTGAATCTTGTCCTTGAGTTCCAGCTTACTATGGTCACTATTATTTGTGAACAATTTTTTCAGTGTTTTCCACATCGCGAACATAGTCTATTTTATGTGGATATTCAAGACAATATGACCCCATACTCCCTCCAATATGATTCTCCTCACCTTGGCCACATGTTTCTTCCACTAAGCAATATTTTTGGCACCATATGCTTAGGATTTTTCTACATTTATCTTGATGTATTCTAGCAGCCCATTGTCATCCAATACTGCCTCCATGTTGTCCTTCCATGCAACAAATTTTGAGGTGCCTTCCAAGGCATACTCGAGCCTGAGGCCATTAAAATCCATCTTCTCGGTCCTAAAGAAAACTTGCAACACTAATCTTCAAATTCAAACCTCCTGTAATGAAAAATTTGAAATCCCTGCTCTACAGTGATTCCAACTCATATACCATGTAGAAATTAATTTATAGATTCAAAACTACTCGTGAAATTTACTAAATCATATACACTACTAACCTGCAGAAGTTAATTCACCATCTTGAACACAAATCATAGACATGCAAAATGAAACATCACACATGCACATATATTTATCCAGGAGAAAGCAACTGCTCAAAACCCCTTACTATCTATATTGTATTAATTAGAGAATAGAGATGAAATACATATGCTTTCTCAACCCTAAGCACACCCTACAAGTGTATAGTCTATCCCTTTACCTAACTCATTGACTCTCGCCAACACTTAGCCAATTTTCAATCCCTCCAAGCTCCTATTTCCTTGCATTGTTCCTCTAGGAAATTGGCCCCTATTATTTAGGAATTTCCCACTATTGAATTGCACAATTCCTCTAGGTCCTTCCTCTAACTGTATGCACTGCCTGTACACATTGGAATATGCTACAACTGATAGTACACTGCCTTGAAATCTCCATCTCAACTTGGTAACTTGAATTCTTTGCATGCAACAATCATTTTGAGTTGATTGATCAGTTAACTGGTTGATCACTTAGTGTGGTTGAAGTTTTACTTCCACAACTTGACCTCCACTAGTTCTTCTTACAGTTAGAACTAGTTTAACTTACAATAACTCAAATTAACTTAAATAAATTGCTACAAATTAGCAGTCAATCATACTAAAATGAACTCAAGCTTCCCCAACTTGAATTAGCTGGTTTAATTTAGTGACAAGTGCCATGTCACCTCAATTAACCACCTCCAAGATTTATGCTGAAATAGAAATTCGAATTTTCTCTAGTTTGACCAAGGAAAAGTCAAACTGAGATTTTCTTACTTCATTTTCAACACCTGATAGGGGGTGTGGGGAATATTTCTCCCCAAAAAGTGTTGTAGGTGGGTCCAGGGGGGGGACAATAGGATACTTTTTAGCCCCTCCTGGTGTGGGTTCGGGGGAAACGCCTTTGAAAGCAATTTTTTTAGAAAATTTCCTTGTAAAATATTATAATTTCGTAGTCAATCTGGATGGTTCATTAGGAGAAATATATGACAGTAGAAGTTATGTTAATTATGGATTTTTTCCCTAGAAGGAAACCCTTAGTTTATGTGAGGGAATTGTATTGTGGCTATGTATTATTTTCTATGTGAAAAAGAGAGGAGAATGTGTGAGAGAAAAGGGGAAGTTACAACGGATCTGTTGTAGGTTGTATCCCTTAAGTTTGATGGATAATATAAAAGTAAGGAATCACTATTTCTCCATGGACATAGCCCAAATTGGGTGAATTGCGTATATATGTCTCTCTTATTTTATGCTTTTGTTTTCCAATATTTTTGTTTTATTGCTCCGTTATTTAATTTCTAACAATGTGATCATTGGAGATTCGACCAAAACATCTGTTGAGCATTAGAAATTTCATCACATATACAACTTCATATGGATTCAACTAAATCCTAGTATGTTAATAATGACTGGGTTAAATTTACCCAAGTACCTACCATACCAATCGAATGTACTTAAGGTGTTCGATGAATTAAGTCGACAAAACAATACTACAATCCTAATTTTAGAAGAGGTCATGCACCCCATTGAAGAAATCATACTCTCCTTGAACAATGAAGAGAAAGAGGATGAAACAGAGGTTGAACTTTACACTCACAGTCAACCAAACTTTCCCAATAACATTGCCTAAAAATAAGTAATCTAAAAATAAACCAATAGACTAAGTCCCAACAGATAATAAAATTTCGCATCAAATGGGTAGAGGATCTTCAAGACATAACTTTTGATGACCCCAAGATTAGTAATAAGTTGGAAAGAATAACAAAAAAATAATTGGAGCAAACAACAAAGAAGGGGAACTAAACAACTAGGAGACAAACTAGAACAAAAGAGATGATGATATGATTGTTAGTTTGGCCCCAAACTTTAGAAGAATAGGGGCATGCAAAAATTATTTTTATTGATACAGTCAAACAAAAAAATATTAGTATCAAAAGGGTTAGCGAGAGGAAAGTACCAACAAAACACAAACAATACCAACAAGTGCTCTAGAAATTGGTACAAGTAAGCCTCAATCGACTAGTGCAAAGAAACTTGGGGAAAAAGATAAAATCCCATAAATCAACTTGAATCATGACTCGCTACCTCCAAGGGTAAGAAAAAATTTTGAGGAAGAATATGAGGAAGTAGAGAAACACAATGAGGAAAAAGTATCATCGAAGGATACTTAGTCAGATATCCTTACTCATTGATTAGGGGGGTAATGTTGGGAAACAATCAAATCAACAAAAAGAGTAGTGAAAACAAAAACAATGAAGTGTCCTACAACAGTCAATATTACAGCCACAAGTGACCACCCTACAACAACAATCCAGGAAACCACAACATACTACACAACAATAGCAGATATACTCACAATTGAATAAGCATTAACAATCACAGAATATCACTCAGCTAAACCAACAATAAACACAAGAGAAATAAAAACAACCATTGGGTTCATCAAAGAGAAAACAACATATCAAGTTGCAAAGTGGTAAAGAGAAGAAGTCAATGACCCATACTATACCTACTCAAGCAGAAGTGACTTCAATTCCTAGCACACCAATCCAATGTAGGCTTTCAAAAACTAAGTATTTAATTTATTTTATGATATTTATCAAGAATCATTTGTTAGGTGGAAGATCAATGGAAGATATTAAATAATATCAATACAAGAAAGATAATGAACAATAAGTCGGGAAAATTTATAAACAATGGTGTTGACTAACGAGGCACTTGACTCTACATCAACAACATTGCAATGAAGCACTTACCATTATTAAAACCTTATTATTGTAATTTATTTACACATTTTGTAATGTAAATTTCTAAATCTCCCCTTCTTATGGAAGAATAAGGAAATGAGTGTGGGGAAGATGTTTGAGGGGCTAGTCTAATAGACATAGCTAACTAGACTCTATAGTTGAAATATCAACATACTAAGTTAGTTAAATAGTTAATCCCTGGTAACTACCAAATTCTAGTATAAATATAAATGTATAAGATGATGCAATGATAATTGTGGATTAATATTGAAGGTGTTATTACTAGTCTATCATTACTTCTTTTTCTCTTCTATTCTCTCTTACATATGTATTACATGCATGTATTCATATAGTATTTCCTTGGATATATGGATTTGTTGGCAACACATGTATACAATTCACTGGATTAGAACATGCACCTCATACACAAAACTATTTCATATGCTAATTCTGCCTATTAATCTGGTGTTGAGTCTTCTATGGAAGGTAGGAACGACCCCTCCTCCTGATCCAACATGGAAGGATCATGGAGTTTGATATTATCCACATTCACCATAGAGTAAATGTGCATATATAGGGGTAGACTAAGTCTGTAGGCATTATCTCCCACCTTTTATAATATCTTGAAAGGACATAATTTTAGAGCCTTGCTCTTCCTTGTTCAACTGTGATTGTACTCTATCTCCCTCTCTGAATGAATTATATGTTTTATGTTGATCATTCCTGACATTATACTTTTCCTGTGACTTATTCAATGTCTTATTTTCTTATAAATGGATCTATCTAATTTTCTTAAAAAATGTTTATACTCTTAATCCATCCCCTATGAGATCCTCCCTGAATTATCCTTTGTCCATATATGAAAACCAAAGGTCAAGGTGGAAAATGTCCAAAACAAGTTTCAAATGGGGACTTACCAGTAAAAGTATGGATTGTTCCATTATAATGGTGTTGTTTCATCCCTAGCCTTCAGATGCTTCTAATTATAACCCCTCAAACGTTGCACCAAAGTCTTATTGACTACTTGTATTTATCCATCTACCTATGGAGGGAATGTTATAGATCACTTTAACTTCATGTCCATATTCTCCCATAACTATTCCAAAATGCATTGAGACATTCTATGTCCCTATCTAAAACAATGCTCCTTGGTATCCCAAAGCGCACCCAAACCTATTCAAAGGACAAGTTTGTTTCTTCTTTCCCATTTGATAGTCTTTCTATAAGGCATGAGAATGCACATCTTGTTGAATCAGTAAACTACCACAAACATGTATTCATGTTCCTTCTTGGTATTTGATAAACCTCCAACAATATCCATGGAATTGATTTTTCAAGGACGAGTGGGTATATGTAAGGTATAGTATATATCTTGTTTCTTGTTACTAGGCTTATTGTGACAACAAAGTATACATTGTCTAATGAGCCTTGCTACATATTCTTACATTTTGGGCTAGTACACGAAACTTTGTAAGTTCGAAATTGACTTCCCAACACCAAAATGACCTAGAACCTTAAAGGTATGAGCCTCTTTGATAATTTTTATTCTCTCACCTTTAGGAACAAAGCTTGTCTAGCCTATACAATAACCCATTTTTTATATAAAAGTCAATTGTGTTTTCACCATTTTTTGCATGACTTTGGCCTTGTAGCTACTGAAACACCTCCTTGTAGTCCTCATATTCTATATATTCCTCTTTTTTCTGATCATGGGTGTAGGCTCCATGTGCATAATAGTTCCCAAAGTTGTACATTTTGATTTTGGTGGCCTTGAAAGCATGAAAACCAACTTGTTTATGCTTCCCTTCTTGTACTTCATGACTAAAAACTTGATGACCAAACACTTTGAGCTTGCAAGTAATATAGATATTAGTGATACATGTGGATGATGGTATCCTTTCCCATCATTTAGTGTTTCCACTTTTTGACAACTAGTACTAGGGACCATAACTCCTTTCCATATGTAGGGTAGTTGACAATTACCCCATGAAATACTTCAGAATGGTAGCATGCATGCCTTCCTCCCTGCATCAATACTTCTCTCATAGCATACCCACCCCCATCCATCTCCACTTTGAATGGTTTCTACAAGTTTGGTAACGTGATAATTAGTGTTTGATTGATTTTTTTCTTCGAGTCATGAAAATACCTATATTGATCCTTCCCCCATTGGAAGTTATTGTCACTCAATGTTATAACATGGAGTAGTGCAACTATTGATAAAAATGAAGTAATTTCCTCATGTGTTTTGTTGCTCCAATAAAACTCCTAACTTCAAAGGCATTTGTAGGGACTGGTCACTTCATGAGGCCCTCCATCTTTGCAGGATTTATCTTAAGCTCCCCTCCTCTAATCATATAGCCTAAATACACTAAAGACTTTAATGAAAGTTCACACTTCTTAACATTTCCTAGTAGTTTGTGCTTATTCAATGTCTCTACCACTTACATCAAGTGTGATATGTACTCCTCATAGGTAGCATTGTAGGCCAATATATCATCCAAATAAATAATAATAAATTAATCTAGATAAGGGTGTAGTACATCATCCATTAGTCTCTGAATGTTGTTGGTGAATTGCATAAAACAAATGCCATGAGAACCCTTCTTTAGTTTTTTTTTTTTTTTTAACAAAGTCGGTTGCTATATATTGATTGAAAAAAGTGATAAGGCATGGAGCCGTACATAGTTTGCTTCGAGAGCATTACATATCCGAGGATAGAGCATGAGGTTCCTATCCCTGAATTGGTTTTTGAAAATTCTGACTACTAAAGAGCTAGTACTACTATATATCCGGACGAACTGATGACACAAAAATTTGCATTTGCAATACATAGTTAGTCAATGGAAATATGACTGATATTTCTCGCAGTGGAGTCCTCGGGATGCTGATCTGCTTCCATTGGCTTTGCGCTTGAAGAAGTTGATTTCTCTTTCTGCTTTGCTTCCAAAATTTCCCTTATAATTGCCAACGACTCCTCGGCATGGATGCATCTGTTGTTGAGCCCGTTGAACTGCTCCTGAAGCGAGTGAACCCTGTGGAGAAACAAATTCATTTCTGTACGGTATTTAGCGTGGAGATTTCTGAACTGCTCCTCGAATTTTGCTTCTAGACTTCGAATCTGCTCTGCATGCCTAGCTTCCATATTTCGCACTTGATCTTCCAGAATTCGTTGTTGAGCTCTGACCTCGTCGAATTCGGCCTGGAGGTCGCGGCAATGGAAGCATTGCTCAGAACGAGCCATCACAAAATGGGGTTGGATTCTAAGAGGGACAGTTTCACAAGGATGATCTATAGACTCCTTCTGGCTACAAGAGAAAAAGGCCCAGGTAATAATGCGCGGATTATTGGCAGGTCTGGGTAAGATTAAAAAAGAGCAGATGAGCTTCGAGATCCCCGATCTCACTTTCAAGGATAGGTAAAAAAAGAGAATCTGTAAGATAGCTCCCAGGACTAAGAGATAAGAAATTGAAAAAAGGGGAGATGAGCCGGGTAGGTGTGAGCAGAGGGAGCAGGATGGAAGGCGGGTGGACGGCCAGCGAAGACGTTGAGAGAGAAGCAGGAATTGCTGAAGGAGGGGCACTGGAGCTCTAAGCTTCCCTTCAAAGCTTTTCCTGAAAGAGACCGAAGGATTGATTAGAGAAAATTTAGGCAGGAAATAGAAAACCGATACCAGAGCATTCTCCGTCGTGGCTGATCCTGAGCGCTTTCTTCACTTTCGCGGAGCTGCTCTTGGTCGCAGAGATGAGAGACAATAGAATGCATTCCTGTGCTCAAATTTATGGATCGGGGTCGACTGCAGCGGCCTGGAAGCATCCGATCCTCTGTAATAATTAGATATGTATCTACATCTCTAGGACGATTGACTGTGGCAGCAGAATCCTTCCTCAGTCCTTCACTGTGGTTATGAATTTTACTTGGGATATCAGCTGATCTGTGAATCGTATCCTGAGTGTGATTGCTTGAGCATTTCGAGCTGTGTCCTGAGACTGTTTTTACCTTACCCATCACACGCTTGCTGGATTTGCGCGCTTGGGTATTGTCAGTGTCGGCCTGATTCATGGCAGGGGCTGGAAGAAGGCTCGTTGACTGTGCCTCAGTACTCCTTCCTGATGTCCGACTGCTTTATTAGCATGTTGATCCGCTTCCCCATTGTATGTGCGTAGGATATGGTAGAATCGGATATTTTCAAAATAATCGATGAGGAGAGTGATGCGATGGAGATGCTGTTGAAGACTACTGTTTGAGGATATCCTGTAATGGTTCATGTAGCCGATGATTATAGAGGAGTCTCCTAGAACAATTGCATTTTTTATTTCCCTATTTTTTAATTGCAGCAATCCTTGATACAGAAGAACCCTTCTTTAGTTTTTAATATGGTATTCTAGGGGAATTCTTATTTGAATCAAAACTAGTGATACCGTAATTTTAAATCCATCTCACTTGCTACAATTGATTTAACAAATCATTAATCCTACGAAAAGGGGTGACTATTCTTGAGTATAATATTGTTTAGTTCTATGAAATTGATGAACATTTGCCAAGTACCATCCTTATTTGGCATAATTATGATGGGTGACCCATAAAGTTAGGTACTTAGTCAAACCACACCTTATTCTAGTAGTTGTTGCAACTGCTTCAGTTCACTTTTTTCTTGAATGGATTGTCTCTATAGCCCAATATTTGGCAATGAAGATTCTGACAATAATTGGATTTTTTTTCTCCACTTACCTCTTGGTTGGTAGCCCTTTAGGCTCATGAAACACTCCTATGTATGTATGTAGCAACCCTTCTATTTGTTGTTACTATTATTTATTATGCCCCTCTGAGGATGCCTCTGCCTTGATTGATTCCTCACTAGAATGATTTTCTCTTAAGAATAGTAAAACATATTTCTTGCTAGAAATAATCAATTTCTTACGTTCATTAGCACTTATCAGTGAAATATTGGACTTTCCTTCAAGTGTGTTGATTATGAATGATATCCTATCTTTAATGAGGTGGTTTTGGTTGGCTCTCCACATGAAGATTGCATCTCACATATACATGTAGGGACTCCCAAACACAACTCCACATGCATCAATTGGTGCTACATCGAATTCTACATCTTCAATATAATCATCACTAATAACAAATTTTATTCAACATCATTGTGTTACCTTAATTTTAACATCATTATTTACCCATCCTAATGGATATGGGTTAGGATGATCATGAACCTCCAAATCCAAGTTTGTTGACTAGATCTGCTACTTTGAGACTAGCCTATGAACGTAAGTCAAAGAGGGCATCTATCTTAGTCTTATTGACCTATATCTTAATATGGAAGCAGGGAAATCTATCTATCGCAAAATTTATCTTAAAGTTCAGAAACATTGGCAAATATTACTAGTCCATTATATGCAAATTGTAAAATGTTTAAGGATATTTTTGTAAAAATATTTAGATTTCAAATTATTTTATATTAGTCTATATAAAATTTTGGCGGAATTTAAGGTAAACTAATTTTATACTATAAATTTGCGTGAATCATTTTTAGAAAAAATGGAAATTGGCAAATCTTTTTTCTTTGGAACAAGAATGGAAAATTATCCCACCTGTGCATATTAGCCTATAAAATTTTATCTATATGGAAGATTTTGGTTGTCTCCTTCTCTTTATGTTGATGAAGGATGCTCATATTCACCTCCTTATACACTAAGGTGCAGGAAATATTCTCATCCACATCAAAGATAATTTCCACTTGATTGCTTGAATCCATGGAGAGAAGATTATTTATCTTGCCATCCTTCTTATGGGTCATTGAGTTCAACTTTGCATGTAATTTCCAACACTTATGCTCAATATGACCACCAATGTTATAGTAGTTGTAGTCATTGCAATGATTGCTAGGATTTATTGCTAGGATCCTTGCACTAATGTGCAATGGTTGTTGTCCTTTTATCCCTTACCCCTTTCCACTTCTTCCATTCCTTGGAAGCTTCCTAGTGCTCTTTCTATTTGAAACCACGTGATTACCCTTTCTTTTGGCTTATGATTTCTAGGTACTATGATTGTACATAAACCTCATTCTTTTTTCTTGGCTTGAACAACATCACCTAAGTTTGCAGATGGTTGTGTAAACCCCCCATATAGTTGAGGAGTACATCTAAGCTCTTAGGAGAGATACCCAACATGATGGTCGTCTTCCTTAATTTAGTGGCACGCTCTTGTACATTTTCCCCTTGCCTCTGCTTGATGTAGTGTCATCAAATTCATTGGCCCTCTACATAAATGATAGAGTGAAATTGGGACTTTATAAGGGTTTTGAAGTCCTCTCACTTAGTCATTAGGGGATCATCCTCTAGCCTAAGTGTTTCTGTATGGATTTCCCACTAGGTTAGGGCATGGCCCTCTAGCTTCAATTTAGCTAATGATATCTCCTACTCCTCATCTATGTGGTAGATGTTAAAATGTACTTGTAATTGATGCAAACGATTCAATTTTAAGGCAACGATCTCACGTTGGTACGATTTTGTGTCAATCTTCACTTCCATCTTTAACAAGGACTATAAATGGGAAACAACACTTGAACTCAATTTCTCTTTCTCGGGTTATTTCCTTTACTCCTTTTCTGAGTCTTCATGATCCTTCAATTTCCCCTCTGATCTGTCCTCTAAGTTGAACCTCCATCTTCTCTGATTCCAAGCTTGTTTATTAGAGCCTCTACAAGGAGGTTTATATTGTGGTTGATATCAACAACCTGTGCTTCCAGCCTTGCAAATCTCTATTATGCTAGGTCAGGGTTATTGTGAACAAACTCATTAGTCATGGTTATGGTTCTATGAAAATTTGGTTAAACTACTTCCTAGATCCCTTACAACTTCCCACGTGATTCCCCAAAAAGCCTTATGTAATACCAAAATGATTTTTAAACTACCATCGATATTCCACTAGACAAATTGTCACAACAAATCTAATAAAATAAACTGTAATCTATACTGTGAAGGTTAAATTCCTTTTGATTCGATATGTGTTAATTATTGAATTTGTGCTTATGCATGACATAGATAAAATAGATAAGAAAAAATACAATCACACAACATCCATAATGAACACAAATATTTGCTATGGGAAACCCTTACAAGAGAAAACCCAGTTGAAAGGTGAGGTTCCTCTATATTTTCTCTCGATAATGGAAAAATGCAAGTGCAAAGAAGAATGTACTCTTTATGGAGTTATCTGAGACCTATGGCCTATTAGGCTATTATAGAACATTAACTTCTTTTGTTATCCTATCTAATCCCCACACTTAGTTCCTCTACTCTACTATGAAATAAGATACAATCAAATAGAATGGAAAGCCTACTCCTTCTAGTGGCCTATTTTTTAACGTAGTCCGCTAGTCAACTAGGGGTCAGGTTTGACTCCTTCTAGTGGCCTAGTTTTTAATGTAGTCTAGTAGCCAACTAGGGGTCAGGTTTGACTCCTTCAATTCTTAACTAGTGTTACAAATTTGACCCTTCTAGAGTCTTCTTCATATTCCACACATGGCTAGCCCCTTTTGTATGAGTAAAAAGGGCTAATTTGGCATCCCCTCCAGCCATGTTGATCAAATTAGAAGGTTAAAGTCTAGGAGGCATAACTTTTGCATATGAAATTTTGGTTGATTTCTTTCTTCCGTCATTGGAAAGTTATCTGAATATAGGATAGGACCATGGTATTTATACAAGTGAGAGTTTTTAGACCCCAAAAAACCTCATTTAGTGCCACAAAATGACTTTGGAAGGTTTCAAACGCCAAATCTTTGAATTGGGACATGTTGGTAAAAATGGACCTATAAGATAATTCCTATAAATTTTCCACTCTGAAAGCATCAAGATAAATGAAAAATATTATAATGATCTAATTTGGGATTTCATAGTGTCTTAGTGCCTTAATATTTTTTTCCAATATTTTAATTTTCTTCCTTATGAGTTCCATCTCCCTGATAATATGATATTGTGGTAAAAGTCATTCCTCAATAACGTGTGCCAACAACACCTTGCTTATCCATAGTAGATTAGTTGTTAGGTATAACTTAGTATCTTGAGTCATGAATAACTAGGATGATCCATCCATACCACTAACCCCCCCTCAGTCTTCTCTTTGATTGTGGATCGTTTGTTATCTTTGATTAATTATTCAAATTGATCAATGGCTTTTTGAGCTTTTAGAGAAGAATTAATATGGTAAAACTTATTTTCTCTCTCTACTTCTTACTAAGCTTGTGTCATGGGAGCCTTATGCTTATCTGATCTTTTAACCTTGACCCCCTTCTCCCTTATATTTCCTTTTCTTTTCCCCTCATGGCTTAGGTGGATTGCCTTTCCTTTCTTATCTAACCCTTGAGTCATTTTATTGTTAGTATTAGCCATGACTATGATAGGACATAGTAAAGAGACACCCAAAATCCCATGTCTAAAGCTTAAGTACCCTTAATCACACCCTCGATGGTCACAAATCATAATTGACCAAGGGAAGTAGTTGGTTTTAGTGCAAACTAAAACAATGCCTGACCTCCTAAACCTTAACTCCCTAATTATTGTATCGAAATCTAGATGAGAATGCCAGTGATAGCCTAGTCAATAGGGGTAAACAAAAAAGCATTAAACCTTCCAACTAGAAGAAATGACACATTAGGAAGCTTGTGGAGAATAGTTACTTTGTCATTAAAATTCCTTGAATTAGATGGATTCACCATGAGAGGTGAATTGCATTTCCAAGGGATTAGATGTTGATACTAATATCCTCATGTAAGCTTGAGATTAATCAACTATGGTTCAATCTACATTATTGGAATTGGTTCATTGATTTCCAAAAATAGTTATCATTTAAGTCTTATACCTGCCCTTACTATCTCAATCTCATTCATAGTCATCAACAACTTAATTAATCATCATTACCTCCATGCATACCCTACAAATGAGTTCAACATGCACTAAATCTTTGTACCAACCAAATTCCCTCACACATCAAATACAAATAAAATAAATGGTATTTTTTCCATCCACATGGAAGGCACCACACTTTCCTATCCTATCACCTCATGGGAAATCAATAAAATCTTATTATTCTTAAGTAATATCATAGTTTTTTATTTCAATCAAATATGAAAACTTACACTATAATGATAAACTAGCCACGCGATTTGTATTACAATAATATATAATGCTCCACATGAATTCTACCCAGCACTCAAGTATGTCCTTGTATTCTCTTTCCCTTCACAAAAGGTAAAAATAATGCCTTCTTACAAAAGGAAAAAGCTTAGTAATTCACCTCTACCTCAAGAAGAACTGAATGTCAGACAGAGCATGAACATTTCATGACCTTTATTGAGTAAAGTTAGGAAGACTAGATCACGGGCATAACTTTTATCTATGATATCAAGGCATTCTAAATGGAAAGCCACTAGATAAAATTAATTTATGGAACTCCCTAATGTCTATTATGGTTGAACTTTTACATTAGAATAGATATATATATGTGTGTGTGTGTGTGTGTGTGCTTTTTGTTGTTTCAATGTTTGGTGCGTATACACATTACTGTTGTGGTCTTCGTTCACTTGGAATTGTGTGGTATTTTTAGTTAAGATGATGGAGACTCTAAACGATTTGTCCCCCTCTCCGACATTGATTCGAGCGTCTACCAACCAGGGAGATAGGGACCAGTCCATGTGACCACGAACGTTTTAACGAAAACATGATCACATAGCAGTTGGAGTTCCTATTTTTCATGTGGGTTGGGGTTCGAAAGGGTCTGCGTTGTGGAAATTTGGGTGCCCTGTCATCCAATGCAATTCCCGTGAGAAATTCAGTAACCGCAGGTAGCTGCAGCTCGCAGGGAGGGTTTGGAACCGTCTGGTTTTTGTCCAATAGCGGCATGCGATCATATTACCTCTGATATCTCATCATTCATCAGAAGCACAGAGCTGATTGCAGGTAGCCGCAGGTAGTCGTAGCTCGCAGGGAGGGTTTGGAACCGTCTGGTTTTTGTCCAATAGCGGTGTGCTTTAGCTTTTGAAATTCTCATTATTTTTGAGGATTTTGGAGGAAAACAGGCCTTCGATTTGTGTATTTCATTGCAGATTTGTTCGTTTGAAGGTTTCTCTTGGAGCGACAATGAGTTCTCGTTTGTTCAGTGCAGTTGTCCGAACAGTGTGAGCAGGGCAGTGTGTTCAGCAGTCAACAGTGTGAGTAGTGTTGTTGGGGCCCTATAATACTAGTGATTACCCCATTACTATTGTAGTTGTACCCCTTATTAATATTTTTGTGCCCCTATTATCCAAATATTGTTAATACTGTGCCCCATAGAATCCCTCTATTGTTATTTTTGTGGCTTTATATTATTATTCTTAGGTCGGCTGGGTTATATTGTGACTCCTTAGACTCCTATATATAGAAAGGAGGTTTTATCATTTGAATCATCCAGGAATTGTTCATATATGTAATGTAAAGGAGGTTGCCCCCTCGAAGAGGCTAAATTCTAAGGCGTTGATCTATCTTTTCTATCTTTTCTTGAGCTGGTTTCATAACATTTGGTATCAGAGCTTTGGATTCTAGGGTTTCGCTGCTCCAAACAGGTCATCGTGGCATTTTCGCTATAACTTTTTTCTGCGACATTTCAGAAGTTGAAAAAAACCCATTTGAGAAGAATTCGCGCTGAACCTCGGGTCTGAATTTCAGAGCTGATCGCGCTACATTTGCGGAGATATGATCTGAGGAAGTTGGTCTTTTTGCAGACTCCTGAATTACATTCCAAACAGGTGACATGGGGAAAAGCATCATAACTTTCTCTCTCGGGATCGGATTAATATTTCGTAAGAAGGTACAAAAAGAGGATGGACTGTAGTTTCTTGTATGCATTTTTCAGATCCAAAGGTCGAAACAGTGACTCATGGCAAGTCGTACAAGTTCGCTCTATTGAACTAGTATATAATCAAGTCACTGTGGGAGATTTCGCATAACTCTTCCTTGGAGAATCCAATTTGGGTTAGACTTGTGGCATTGGAAAGAGGACACAGAGGGCTACTGCAGGTCACAAATTTAGATCTAGATGATTGGAAAGTACAGAGATACATCAAAGGCAATATCGAGCTCCTACAAAGTGAAAAAAGGTGTGTAGATTTTCTTAAATTTTTGCTCAAGCTTGGTTTGAAATTTTATTTTGAAGGAATTCAAAGGGCATAGTAGAGAATTATTATTGGTAACTGATGTCCCGAGGAAATAAAATGCAAACACCTAGTAAGGAACCTGAAAGCTCTAGCATGACTCATGAAGAAGAGGAAGAAATGCAACATGATATATCAAAATTACAAGACCAAGTGCAACAACTGTCCCTTGCACAAAAAGGAACAGAATCTAAGATGGATGGTTTAAAGAAAGGTGTAGAAGCTAAGATGGATTGTTTAAAGAAAGGTGTAGAAGATAATATGAATGACGTGGAAGCTAATATGGATGATTTGAAGATAGATTTGAAGACAGACATGGAAGAATTGAAGATAAATATGAATAAGTTGCTACAAGAAAGGGTCACTAATGGTGAAAGGGTAGTAAAGGAAACTCATGATGAGAACAAAAGAAATGTTAATCATGATTCCATAGACTCTAATGTTGGATCAAAGACCCACCATATTCCAAAAATCGAAATGAGGAATTTTGATGGCAAGGATCCCGCAACATGGATATTACAGATGGAGCAATTTTTCGATCTCAATAATGTGCAAAACACACAAAAGGTATGTATTGCAACTTTATATTTGGAACCAAATCAGTTTGTATGGTATCAATGGCTTTGCTCTCGTAACCAATTTATCACTTGAGCAATTTTTACGGAAGAATTGATAGCACATTATGAGGATACAAAAAGCAACACTTTTTTTAGCCAATTGATAAGTCTCAAACAAAAGGGTTCAATAATGGAGCACATTGAGGAGTTCCAAAAATTGAACATCAAGGTAAAAGATATTCCAGAGGAGCATAGGATTGATGTGTTCATAGGGTCTTTAAAGGATAATATCCAACATTATGTTCGCCTTTGGGAACCTAATTCATTAGAGAAGGCATTCAGGTTAGCAAGAAAAATGGAAAGCAAAATTATGGCAACCAGGAAGCATACCACTCACAACTATAAAGACGGAAGTGTTGTTGTCGCTAGTCTTCCACAACCTATAAGGTTGACACCACAACAATTGGAAGAAAAAAGAGCAAAAGGGCTTTGTTACAGTTGTGATAGCAAATACACTAAAGGTCATAAGTGTGCTGAGAAGAAATTATTCTACATAGATTGTGAAGAGGAAGAAGAAAAGGAGCAAGAAAGGTCAAAAGAAGAGGATATACTCCAGGAACAAAGCCTAGATAAAGAAGAAATGAATCTGACCATATCTTGTAATGCATTGGCGGGAATTACCACTCCTCAAACCATCAAGATAGAAGGACAAATCAAGAAGAAAAGGTAATAGTGTTGATTGATTCAGGAAGTACCCACAATTTTATTCATTGTAAGGTAGCAAGAGAATTGAATTGCTTCTTATATCCAGCACCAGAGTGTCAAGTGATGGTTGCAAATGGAGGAACAATAAATTGCTCGGAAAGTGCCATAATATCAAGCTATCCATGGGAGAATATGTATTGACTAGCCCAATGCTTTCCATTCCAATGGGAGGTGTTGATGTTGTACTAGGAGTCCAATGGCTACAATCCTTGGGTACAATAGCTTTTAATTTTCAAGAACTTTTCATGAATTTTTTTGTGGAAGGAAAGGAAGTTGAATTAAGGGGTATTGCAGGGAAACCGAGAAAGATAATCAGCTCTAACGGTATGACAAAGCTTCTAAAAAAGGAACAAAGAGGTGTAATTGCACAATTATGTTCGCTACATGTGTCCACAGTGGAATCATCTATTTCTCCAGATCTCCAAAAAGTCTTGGACAATCATTCCAAGGTATTTGAGACTCCCAAAGGTCTCCCACCTATTCTTGATCATGATCATGCTATTCATCTAATTCCAGGAAGTGTTCCTCCAAACATCAGGCCGTACAGATATCCCTATGCCCAAAAGAGTGAAATTGAACGTATGGTTGCAGAAATGCTAGAGGCTAGTATAATTCAACCAAGTCAAAGTTCTTTCTCTGCTCCAGTCGTATTGGTGCACAAGAAGGATGGATCATGGCGCATGTGTCCGGATTATAGGGAGCTCAACAAGCTCACTATTAAAGATAAGTTTCCCATTCCTCTCATTGATGAATTACTGGATGAATTGCATGGATCAATTTACTTCACCAAGTTGGATCTTCGTTCGGGATATCATCAAATCAGAATGAAGATTGAAGACATTCCGAAAACAGCATTTAGAACTCATGAGGGTCATTATGAATTTTTGGTCATGCCTTTTGGCCTTACCAATGCACCTTCAACATTTCAAGGTTTGATGAATTCAATTTTCAAACCATTCCTTAGAAAATTTGTGTTAGTATTTTTTGATGATATACTAATCTACAGCAAGTCTTGGAAGGATCATGTTGAACATGTTGACAGGATGCTACAACTATTGGAGGAGAAACAATTATATGCAAAAAGATCCAAATGTTTCTTTGGAGTACAAGAGGTGGAATATCTGGGTCATATTGTATCTCATGAAGGAGTTAAGGTAGACCCTAGCAAAATTAAAGCCATTAAGGAATGGAAAATTCCCACAACCATAAAGCATCTGCGAGGATTTCTCAGGTTGACAGGGTATTATCGCAAGTTTGTTAAGAATTATGGGAGAATAGCAGCACCTCTAACAACATTATTGAAGAAAGATGCATTTTCATGGACTCCAGAAGCAACAAAGGCATTCGAACATCTTAAAGAGGCAATGTGCCAAGCACCGGTCTTAGCTACACCGGACTTCACAAAAACCTTTATTGTGGAATGTGATGCTTCAGGAAATGGAATTGGTGTTGTTTTAATGCAAGATGAAAGACCCATTGCTTTTGAAAGTCGTCCAATCAAGGGAAAGTTTTTACAAAAAGCTATTTATGAGAAGGAAATGTTGGCAATACTCCATGCACTTAAGAAATGGCGACCCTACCTAATGGGAAGACACTTCAAGGTAAAAACGGATCATGATAGCCTTAAATACTTTTTAGAACAAAGATTATCCTCTGAAGAGCAACAAAAGTGGGTCACAAAGATGTTGGGTTATGACTTTGAAATCATCTACAAAAAAGGGAAGCAAAATGTGGTGGCAGATGCACTCTCAAGAAAGGATGAGGATGTGGAGCATTGTTGTGCGCCATTTCTATTATCCAACCAGATTGGATAAACGAAGCAAGGGAGGAATGGAAGAATGAAGAAGAAGTGTGGGCACTTATTCGAAAGTTACAACAAGATTCCAGTATGTCTGATACATTTAGCTGGAAAAATGATTCGTTATGGTACAAAGATCGCTTATACCTCTGTAAGAATTCCCAGCTAAAACAAAAGATTCTTATGGAATTGCACACTTCTCCCTTAGGAGGGCACTCAGGATTTTTAAAAACTTACCACAGGGTTAAGAAGGAATTTTTTTGGGATGGCCTTAAATCAAATATTCAAAAGTTTGTGGCGGAATCTTTGGTTTGCCAACAAAATAAAGTTGAAACAATTAAGACACTGGGTCTATTACAACCTTTATCCATTCCAAGCCAACGTTGGGAGGAGGTTTCAATGGATTTTATCATAGGTTTACCCAAGTCTGAGGGAAAGAGTGTCATCATGGTGGTAGTTGACAGACTTACCAAGTATGCACACTTTTGTGCATTATCACATCCATTTAAAGTCAGTACAATTTTCACTGCATTTATGGAAACAATTCAAAAGCTACATGGAAACCCAAAGATTATTGTAAGTGACAGAGATCCCATTTTCACTGGAAATTTTTGGACAGAATTATTTTCTTGTCTTGGTACTCAGTTAGCTCATAGCTCATCTTATCATCCTCAATCTGATGGGCAAACTGAGATAGTAAACAAATGTTTGGAAGGATATCTTCGTTGCTTTGTATCTGATAAATAGACACAATGGGTCAAATGGTTGCCTCTGGCTGAATGGTGGTATAACACTTCCTTCCATACAGCAACAAAAATGACCCCATTTATGGCACTTTATGGGTATCAACCACCATCCATCACATCATATTTAAGAGAAAATTCTAAGGTTCAAGCAGTGGAACATCACATTGAACATCAACAACAAGTCCTCCAACTCTTAAAGGATAACCTCGTGTTGGCACAGAATAGAATGAAACAACAGGCAGATCAACATCGTAGTGAAAGAAGTTTTGATGTAGGTGATTGGGTATTCCTACAGCTACAACCATATAAGCAAATGTCCCTCAAGCAAGCTAAGAAGGATAATAAATTATCACCAAAGTATTATGGTCCATACAAGGTGTTGCAAAAGATTGGTACTATGGCATACAAATTGGAGCTTCCTGCAGCTTCTCGATTGCACCCAGTTTTCCATGTTTCATGTTTAAAGAAGGTTATAGGCAACAAGCTCCTAGTTCAAACAATATTGCCAGAACTTGACGAGGAAGGAAAAATTATATTGGAACCGGAAGAAGTCACAGAAACAAGAACTCGACAGCTACGAAATCGATCAATTTCGGAGTATCTTATCAAGTGGAAGAACTTATCCGCTGAAGATTCCACATGGGAGGATGAGAATTTTATACAGAAGCATCCAGAACTTCTCAAGCGTTGAGGACAACACTTTTTTGAAGGAAAGGGGCATGTTGGGTCCCTATAATACTAGTGATTACCCCATTACTATTGTAGTTGTACCCCTTATTAATATTGTTGTGCCCCTATTATCCCCATATTGTTATTACTGTGCCCCATAGAATCCCTCTATTGTTATTTTTGTGGCTTTATATTATTATTGTTAGGTCGGCTGGGTAATATTGTGACTCCTTAGACTCCTATATATAGAAAGGAGGTTTTGTCATTTGAATCATCCAAGAATTGTTCATTTATGTAATGTGAAGGAGGTTTCCCCCTTGAAGAGGTTGAATTCTAAGGCGTTGATCTATCTTTTCTATCTTTTCTTGGTTGGTTTCATAACAAGTGTGGTCAGCAGTGAGAGCAATGAGCAGTGAACAGTGAGCAGTGTGAAAGCAAGGAGCTTTTATGCAGCAGAAGTATCGAGCAACGAGTAAGAAGCAGCAAATGCATTCAAACGTGACAAAGGAACAAGAAATTTCAAAACATGTGGAGACAAATGATTTAGGACAAGTGAAAATTGCCTCTTCTACCAAAGTTGGGAAGTGGGTTTGGGTCAATGCCAAACAATATCAAGGCTTTTTAAAACAAAGAATAGCTCGTCTAAAATGGGAGAAAACAAGGAAGAAATGGTCTAAAAAGAAAATTACTCGAGCCCTTCACAAAAAGCACTCAAACAAGTCTCCTCTACAAGCACATGACAACAAGAAGTCCAGAGGAAAATTGATTGATAATTCTGCCTTATATAGTCCCACATCCACACCTCTCACTTGTTCATCTGATCTTTATGTGAAAGAATTGTTAAATGCAAAACAAAGGTTGGACATTTTAGAAGCTAAAGGGTAGGAAAGAGATCATAAAATTCATATAATAACAGTTGAGAACAAGGCTTTAGCTAAAATCAATAAAGTTTTAAAAGAAAAAGTGGCATTGCTATAGGAAGCTCTCCTGGTAGGGAAGACAGAATGGCAACGCATGAAGGCGGATGTGCAAAACATAAAGAAATCTGTAGTGGAAAACACAGAGGTGGTGAATGTGAAATCATCTCATGATAAAGGGAAAATGATTTCCCAAATAAACAACCATGAAGAGAATGCAAGAGAAGAAATGAAAGGAGATTCCACCAAAGTTTCCAAAACTTGGGCTCAAGTTATTAGAAATTCTGCTAATAAGAAAGGAGAAACAAATATTCAGGTTGACAACATGCAAGATAGTGAATGCAAGGAAAGACAAAATAGGGCAGCAAACATAATTATTAAAGGGGTGAAAGACTACGGGAAAAATGAATGTACTCTTGACCTTGCAAGAGACTTCTTGAAAGACAAGTTGCTATGGCAAGGAAAAATATGCCAAGCATGGAGGGTGGGTAAGTTTAACGGGGAGAGAGCCAGGCCCATAAAAGTCATTATGCCTAGCTTATGTGATAAATATATCATTCTAAGCGAGAAACACCCCTTGAGGGGTTCTCGTTTTTTCCTAGAAGAAGATTTAACTGTAAAACAACAAGAGGAAAGAATGGAGGAAATTTTAAAGGTTAGAGAAGCAAGGGATGAAGGCAAGAGAGCATGGATTTATAAACGAAAAGTTGTGATAGTGTGATTTATACCTCCTTCTAAAACAGAGCAGCAAGATGGTAATAAAGAAGAGGCAACAAACTCTTCAACAGGAAATCAGAAAGCAATGTCAGTATGGGAAAGTAGAGACAAAGACTCAAATGTGAATCTTGCATGCCAAAATAAATAGCAATCAAGTCATACCGAAGTTTCCTTAAGATTAGTTTGTTGGAACTGCAGAGGTTACCCATGGAGACGAGGACCTAGGTTAGGGCCTATTGCGGAAGATAGACATATAATTTGCCTCATAGAAACACATGAGCATGAAGGGTGCAAGACACCTCAGTTTCAAGGATACTGGAAGATGGAAATGTGGAACAAGACAACAGGGAATGGAAAAAGGCACGGAGGTATCATGGTTTTAGTAAGGGAGAAAGAAGGTTGTCTCATTCAGTTAGAAAAAGAAGACTCAAATAAGCAATTCATTTGGTTTAAAATATCAGAAAATGGAAACCACATCAGAATTGCAGCATGCTATTTTGCACCATAGGTTTCAAAATTCTTCAAACGTAGATGGCTTGACCACAAAGATCCATTTGTAGCCTTCAAAGCAGATATTTCAACATATTCGCAGCTAGGTGAAGTCCTTATAATGGGTGATTTCAATGCTATGATTGCAAGTGAGCAAGCTAGCATTCTTTGTTGTAAAGATGATTGTGAACCTATTTGGCTTATAGAAGAAAGTAATCATCAGTGGGAAAGAATTTCAAAGGACAAGGGCTACAATCTCTTTGGTGAACAATTGCTTACTCTATGTGGGGCCTTTGATTTAGTCATTTGTAATTGTTTGAATATATGGGAAACTTCCGGTAATTTCACTTGCATTACTTACAATGGAGCAAGTGTGGTAGATTATGTAATTTTCTCGCATGGTTTGTGTGAGAACATGGAGGAAGTTTTGATTGGAGATCAGCTGTGGGACTTGAAATCAGATCACAAGCCAATATATCTATGTTTCTCTTGGATTGGAAAGAAACAATTAGAGTCAAAAATTCAGCATGTTCAACAAAATCTCCCACAGGGAAGAATTATTTTGACCCCAGAAAATTGTAATACCTTTAAAATGACGCTAGAGAGGTTCTTTGAGAAGGAGAAAATTACAATTCACAACCTTCATAGTCATGAATTAACACATTTAATTCAATGCGCACTTGCAAAGTGCAAAAGAGAAAAAATTAAGAAGTCTGAAACAAATTTCTTTCCGGTTAAGGCTTGGTTTGACGAGGAATGCAAAAAGGCAAGGAGAATGTGGAAAGAGTGAAACAAGGATAACATAAAGCTCAAAGCTTACAAGCAGTTATTAAGCAAGAAAAAGGTCGATTTCACGATTTCAAGGAGGGAAGAACTAATCTTCCTTGGGAAAAATAATCCCAAATTATTTTGGAAGGAGCTCCAACAGAAAAAGATACAAATTGGAAATAATATTACAGCTTCTAAATGGTTTGACTATGCAAGACAACTCTATGAGTAGGTTCCCAAGGTTGACCCTCCCCCCTTGGTCAACACTGATATTGAACTCTTCACGGTACAAGAGGTAAAGATGGGTATCAACAAGTTGGGTGTTGGAAAAGCAAAAAACTTAGCTGAACTCCAAGCAGAATATCTAAAGTGGGGCTCAAATATTCTTGCACCTCACATTACAAAAATATTCAACAACATCGTACAACAAGGGCTCCCCATAGATTGGACAACTAGTCTGGAAATACCTCTTTTCAAGAGCGGTGACGTCAATAATCCCTCCAATTATAGGACCATCAAGATAAACCCTTCATTTACAAAGCTATTTGGAAGCATGCTAGAAAACAAAATTAGCAAGTGGGCAAAAGAAAGAGATAAGTGTGATAAAAGGCAAGCAGGTTTTAGACCTAAACATTCCACATTTGATCATTGTATAACTTTAAGGCACATCATTGAAAAATTTTGGGAGAAAAAGGAAGAAGTCTTTTGTTTCTTTGTTGATTACAGAAAAGCGTTTGACTCGATTCCTAGGGATAATCTTTGGCACATAATGGAGGAACTTGGGGTTCCTAAACATTTGAGAGCAGTTGTGCATAAGTTGTATGAAGAGGTGAAAGTCAAAATTAGAACTTTAGCAGGCATTTATGAAACTTTTAGAAGCGATATCGGGGTCAAGCAAGGTTGCCCACTTTCTCCTACCCTTTTTGGTTTATATATTGATAAGCTAGAGGAGTGGTTAAATTCACAAGGGGGTGATGGTATCTATTTGGGCAAGTTTGTTATAAGGATTCTTTTGTATCCAAATGACCTTATTCTAATTGCTAAATCGGCTCTTGGTTTGCAAGAGCACTTACTATCCCTTGAGCATTTTTGTAGAAGTGTGGGGATGCAAGTCAATATCAACAAAACGAAAGTAGTGGTCTTCTCTAAAAAAGAAAACATAACCAGCATAAGTTCTACTTTGAAGGCAACATTCTGGAAGAAGTTGCAGATTAAAAATACCTCGGAATTGACTTCAAAAAAAAATCTAAGCTGGAATGGTTGTAGAAAGAAAAGAACTTTGGGGGGTTGGAAAGCATTTTATGCTTTTCAAAATAGGTGTAGAGAGGCAGAGTTATGGGACTGGAAAACCACTCAAACTCTTTTTGGGCTTCTAGTGATTCCGGTGATTCTCTATGGTTGTGAACTATGGGCCAACAGTACATCCAACATGCAGTGGAGATAAATTGAGAAAATTCAGAAGCATTTGATTACAAACAAATTTAAGATTAAAAGTGTAGTTCCTTATGATATCTTGTTAAGTGAAATAGGGACTTCTCCTATTGAAGCAATTTCTATGGTGCGAGTCATAAGGTATTTAAAAAAATTGAGCAAATGGAAGAGTGTAGATGGCATAAGGTTGTCTTTAATGATAGATTGTGCAAGAGAAAAAAAAAACTTAGATGCAACAAAATAGCAAATGGTTTAGTAAATGGGGTATTGGCTTGAATGCATGTCCCATAAACAACAAAGAGATAAAAGCTTTTGTTATGGAAAAGTTCCACAAGTGTACTTGGGATAAGGAGCTAGGAAGAAAGAAAAATTACTATATTGAAGTGTTTAATCCCACTCATAGTCATCAACCAAAAGCATACATAGAGGCAAATATCTCTTGGAGACCCAAAATTATTATTGATCAGTTAAGGACTAATTCTCATCAACTCCATTGTGAAACAAGGAGCTAGAAAAGGCCAAAGAAAGTGTGGGAGGAAAGAGTATGCATTTTTTGTTCTTCGGGAAAAGTGGAAACAAAAAAACATTTCATTTTAGAATGTGAGGTCTTCAACGACAACAAGAAAAGTTATGCAGATATGTTGGTATCTAGCTCTTCAGATAATCTATTTAGCAAGGGGTTTGTCGAGAAGCTGGGAGCATTTATTTTGAAGATTCACAGAAAAAGGGCCGAATACATCGAGCAGATGAAGAAGCAATCTGTCCCATAGGCTATCTTTAGCCTCATGGACGTTAAAAATAATTTATTTCTTTCTTTCTTTTCATCTAGACATGCATGCCCCATGCTTTTTATCTTTCGAAATATTTACAATTTGTTTTTAATATATATTATATTCAACATTTTGATCGCCTAAATTTAAAGTTTTAACCCTTTGTTTGTTAACTTTAAGTTATGCTTAGCAAATATTGTATGGTGACGTAAGTGTTTTATAGTGTTCACATAGAACATCTCTAAATCTTTTCCTATAGTATGTATTATCCTTTTTTCTTTGGAAATTAATAAATTGATTCTTGGCAATTAATAAATTGATTGATTAAAGAATAATGAAAATTATATTATTGGTTTTGAGACATTTTTCAGTAAAAATCACATTGCAGAAATTTTGTCGACGCGTTTCGAACCATCTAGTGTGGTTCATCGTCAAGACAAGATGAACCACACTAGATGGTTTGAAACGCATTGACAAAATTTCCGCACTATGATTTTCACCGAAAGATGTCTCAAAATCAAGATATAGATCACAGAAGCCTTAATTCAGAAAATTTTATTAATATTATTATTATTATTTAATTGTGTTGAATCAATATTATGTTGAAAAAATCTTAATAAAGTTTAGAATCAAATATTTTAAATTATTTGTTTTTTATTAAAAAATATTGTTATTATTAAAATTGATTAAAAATTCTAATTATATCAATTATTTATATATATTTTTCAATGAAACAATACAGTTTTGTTATTCAATTCAATATGGTTGCAAGGCTAGAAATTTCTACATCTGAATCAAAAAAAATTCCCACTGAGTTCTGTGATCCCTTACAAATTCCTAGGCTGAGGAGGAGATCGAAAAAGGTAACCTCGAACCACTTTCAGTTCAGTAGCTAGCCCTACTGAACTAGAGAGGGATCTCTCCAATGATTTGTCAATGAATAACTAAAAAGAAATAGGTTTTAGGCTAGATATACAAGTTTGTTTGAGTATTTGAGAATTTAGGGTTTTTATGTTTGTTGGACTAGGGATTAGAGCAGGTAGTTAGGTCAAGGCCTCAAGTATGCAGTGACAAGTATAAAAAGGAGCTAGATATCAGTGTGTTATGGTGAACTTAGAGTGTTGTCAATGTAGTATAGGTCTGAAAGTTTCAGAGAACATAATGAGCATGTGAAAGCATGAATTCATTAGTTTTAGAAGAAAAGGAACATAAGCATGATTTCCACATAAACAGAGCTTAAATCTAAGAGTTTTGTCTATATAACTACAAGGAAAACCATAGGAAGAAGATAAAGCATGAAAAGAGAGATTATTTCATCAATTAGAAGCTGAACTAAAAGAGAACTAACACCATAGACTCACTGAACAAGTATTCCTGAAATATAGTTGCAACTGCTCCTGTATTAGTTGTAAGAGAACATAAGGTACCAAGCCTTTCCACAAAAGTCCAACCCTTCTCACTGAATGAGAAAACATACATATAGACTCAAAACAACCATTTCCCCACCTTCAGGGGTCGAATCCTTAGGTGTTGGAACAGTTAGCAAGAATCTCTCAACAAACCAGAGGAAGTAAGAAGGTCAAACACAAACTCTTCTTTTAGACTTCAAATTGAGTTTTGCTACCTTTATGAGGCTTTAATTAAACACTAAAACAACCTAGCATGCCTATTAACTCCATAATTACATCATCAAGTCATTAATATATCCAAATTACATCATTAAAACCAAATCTGGCAAAATTTGCAGTGAAAAAGTCTGCTACAGGAAAATAAAACAGTGCAATTTTTCCATAAGCGTAGCACCGACTTGCAGGCAGTTTTTGGAGGTCTTCTAGAGGTCAAACCTGAAAAGTAAGAGAACGGTCAACTGGAATTTTGTGTCTAGTTTCCAGATCAACTTGAATTTTTGAAAATGGATCACGGTAAGGCCTTCAAAAATTCATTCTCCCGAGGTGACTCTATAAGCACAGCGCATGTTCCAGAACAATGGCAGAACATGTGTTTTTCACTCCTTTTTTGTATTTTCCTCTTCACCAGTTTGCTGACCTGCTTCCAAAAGTAGATTTCTGAAATCCTTAGGGAAAAATCTATCCAGGCATATAGATTTTTCATCATTTGGAGCTCTGAAATGAAAGCGTAGCGCCAAGGCACTGCACTTATAGAAATTTCTGTGTTTTTTAAACAGTAAAAAATGACCAAAATTTTGAAAATGACAAAATTTTCTCCAAATTTCCTCAAAATTGCTAAGTAGGGGTAAAATAGGATATGTTATGCCATGAGTGAGGCCTCAACAAGTAACTCAAGGTTATCTTTGTCTTTTTGACCAATTAGGTTTTCCTTGAGTTTGCTCTTCAACTGCTTGATCCTGACTTGAGATATTTTGTTCTTGGTGTAGTAGTGCATAGCCATATGCCTCTGCAAGTTGTTGTTCTTGTTTTCCTTCTTGAGGATATGCTCCAGGTGTCCATTTACCTTGTCTAGCCAATAAAACCTATCTTCTGGATTTAAGAGATCTGTGGTTTGTATCTTTTGACTTAGTTACCGGAGAATCCACAGTATGAACCATTTTTATGTCAACGTTTCAAATCCCAACTGGGATCCATCATCAGGACTTATGAATGATGATAAAAGAAGAGCTGCTTAGAAGGAAATAAATAATAATGAGGATAATAAATTTAAGGATCAGCAGAATGTCGGCTTGAATATTTTTTATTTATTTATTTATTAATATTATTATTATTATTTTTTTTTAATAAATTATTTTAATTTTTACTGCTGAGTTTTATATATTAATTTTTACTAATGAGTTAATATATTAATTTAAAATTCATAACCTTAATGGTAATAATAATTAAATATTTAATATATGTTAATATAATAAAATAAAAAAATTTATTTTGTATCAGAAATGTTTATTTATTTTTATATATATTAGTATTTAAAGAATAGAGAAATAAGTATATTGTATTAATATTTAAAATACCTGGAACTATTAGGCAAGGTATGAGGTCTGTAAAAGATGATATTGACAAACATCAGCTTAAAGGAGTCTATAAAATAGATTGTTCATGTGGAAAAAGCTACATTGGTGAAACAGGTCGCTCCCTACAGACAAGGCTCAAGGAACATGGCGCTGATATTAGGAATGAAAGATCTCGTACTTCAGCCTTGGCAGAGCACTCCTCAAAAACTAAACACCATATCTACTTGGAAAGCGCCTCAATTGTCGCAAGGGAAGAGCAACATCATAGACGAAAGATCAGAGAAGCACTTGAAATTATCAAACATCCTCATAATCTGAACAGAGACAATGGTATGGAGATTAGCGGGAGCTGGCTTCCCTTGATCAGGGAAATCAAGATCGCCAACACGTCCCAGGTATAGCATTTAGTAGGTAAGATATCCCTCTCCTATTCTAATATTTAAAAGTTAGTAACCGTATTTTAATAATAATAATAACAAGAATAATAATTAACATTTAAATACAATAATTACAGTAATATCTACTACCATTATCATTAACTATTAAAAAAATTTATTCTTAACTTAAAAATAAATAAAATAATAATAATAATAATAATAAATAAATAAATAAATATATAATAAATAAATGAATAAATAAATCATAATAAAAGGTACTATTTTAATTATTGATATTAATTATTAATGATGTCGTAATATTAATTATCGAGTATTAATATTAACTACTATTTATTAATCATTAAGTGATTATTAATTAAGTATTATTAATATTTATTAACGTTATTAATATCTATTAACATTAATAATATTGATTTATTAACATTATTAACATTTATTAATATTAATTAGTTTAATATATTAATTAATTTATATAGCAATTAATTAATATATTAATTATTATTAATATTAATTACTGTTAATTAATTATTAAGTGATTATTAATTTAATATTATTTATATTTATTAACATTATTAATTAAGTATTATTAATATTTTTAACACCATTAATATCTATTAACATCATTAATATTGATTTATTAACATTTATCTATATTAATTAGCTTAATATATTAATTAATTTATATAGCAATTAATTAATATATTAATTATTATTAATATTAATTACTGTTAATTAATTATGAAATGATTATTAATTAAGTATTATTAATATGTTAACCCTATTAATATCTATTAACATTATTAATATTGATTTATTAACCTTTATTAATATTAATTAGTTTAATATATTAATTAATTTATATAGCAATTAATTAATATATTAATTATTATTAATATTAATATAATTTTAAATAAAATTTAAATAATTTTAAATATTAATACAATATACTTATTTCTCTATTCTTTAAATACTAATATATATATAAATAAATAAACATTACTCATACAAGATTAAAAAATAAAATTGTTATTATACTAACATATATTAAATATTTAATTATTATTACCATTAAGGTTATGAATTTTAAATTAATATATTAACTCATCAGTAAAAATTAATATATAAAACTCAACAGTAAAAATAAAAATAATTTATTAAAAAAATAAATAAATAAATAATAATAAAATTAATTGAGCCCCAAGAGTTAGCTCAATCGGTCAAATCAAGTGCCTCACCAATGGGAGGTCACAGGGTCGAATCCCGAAAGCTCTTGGGGTTAGGTCAGTAAATAGGCCGAGGGGCGTTGATGCCTTCGGGTGCGTCCACTCAGTGTTGAACAACCCTGGATGTAGCGGCTACCCACTGACCCGGGTATCCGTGAACCAGAAGTGAAAAAAAAAAAAAAAAAAAAATTACTAAATAAATAAATTAAAAATAAATATTCAAGCCGACATTCTGCTAATCCTTAAATTTATTATCCTCATTATTATTTATTTCCTTCTAAGCAGCTCTTCTTTTATCATCATTCATAAGTCCTGATGATGGATCCCAGTTGGGATTTGAAACGTTGACATAAAAATGGCTCATACTGTGGATTCTCCGGTAACTAAGTCAAAAAAAAAAAACTATCTTCGTTGATGTTTCTAGTGATTAGGTCATCTACCATAATCTGCTCGTTTGGTGGGGAAATCTCTCTTTGCTGCTCAAAAGTTCTTTTGGTTGCTCTAATCCTAGGTCTACCTAATGCAATTTTCTTTCCTTTACCCTAGGACACTTTCATTTGAACCACTTCTTTTCCCTTTGTATCCTATTTCCTTGAAATTGTTGCTTGCTTGTCTTGAATCATTTGGTTGACCTTCAGTTGTGTTATACTCCTATAGTCATAGGTGTCATATTTCATGATTGACTGGTTGAGCTCTGTAATATGTTCATCCTTTCCTTGCTATAAAGGTTTCCATATTATGAAAAGATCAAAAAATTAAAAGAAAAATCAAAGGGTGAAAAAAATAAATAAACAAATAAATAAATGTCAAAAGAAAAAATGAAAAGAAATGAACACCAAATAAAAAAAGACTAGGAAAGTGTGCAAGTCCAAATGCCACTACTATTTCATTTTTGCAAATAAATCATTGTGTGCAACTTTTTAACTTCATGCCACGATTGATGAATGGCCAAACAGCTTAATCTTGGCTAGTTCACGTTTGAATTTCATGTTTTAGAGATAGAGAATAAAATTTGTCCAAACTGTTTAATCTTGGCAGATAAGTAGATAGGTAGAGAAGCAAAGGAGCTCAATTGTTTAATCTGATCCCTTGGATGAAATAAGTGCAGACTTAGGTAGGCTTACGATGCAAAGAAAAGAAAAGTTGATGAGGGTTTGCCAGTCCAAGTGCACCCAAAAGAAAGAAGAAAAAATGTTAGGCGAAGTAGGCTGGGTAGGTAGATTGTTGTTGCAGAATTAGGCTTGTGATAGATTTTGTCTCTCAAAGTGTTCATCTTACTATTATCACAAGTACCATGACATTATTTTTGGAGCAGCTCAAGCGAGGCATGACTAACCCCCCTTCACACTTCTCCCAAATCATTCACTAACTTCCCCAATGATATTAAGATCTGCTTAATATCACCAAATCACTCCTTCCATTTCATCATTTGCCTAAGTGAGTTCTCATTTTACTTAGGAAAATACATTTTCTCACCTCAAAAACCCTTTTCACCATAAATCCTAAGTCTATCACTTAGCGCTTTTCAGTTACATTTCTTTCATATTGACAAATTAACTTTATTATATAACTCCCTTGTAATTGTTCCCCTTCCCTTATTATGTTAATACATTAATAACAAATCCCTGTTATTTAATATCCCCGCCCTGGTTAAATTATAACCGTAGTCACTGTATATAAAGCTGGGTTAATAAGTTCATTTGGAGCTTATTAATAACGGTTCCCCGCGCGCATATCAAAGGGTTAATCAACCTCCAGTTGATTAATAACTGACCAAACCTACCCCGATAACCAATTAAATCTGCCCCAAGTCTATTAAAAACATGATTTATTTGCGCAGGACTCGCGCGTTAACTCCCCGTCTTGTTCATAAAGTGCCAACCATCTTATCAGCAGCCCCACATCCGACAGCAGACGTCATTTTCGCTAGCCCTCTATCTGCCGAACGTTAAGTCGCGGGGAATTGGTGGTTTTGGTCCCGTACCTTTGCCACGCGTCGACCGCCCGGCATGTTCGCTGCCCCTCCGCCCGAAACCACCCAAGCCCAAAGGCGGTGCGGTAAAAACCATTTACCGCCCTCCCACTGACCCTTTGCTGACGTCATCCCGCCATGTCACCATCCATACTGCCACGTCATCTGTCCTGTACCCCCCGCTGACGTCATCCGTCCTTGAAATCAAGTTTTCCCACCAAAATTCATTTTTTTTCAATAAAGGGTAAAAAAGGTCATTTTTCTTATGTTTCCTGTATATAGCGCCTGCGCGCTCCAAGCTTAAAACTAACTCAGCTCTAGTTTCAACCGCCTCCGACCAGGAAAAAGCTCCAGCGCCAGCTCCGCGACCAATCGTTCAAGCTGCACAGTACATTTTCTTCCTCTTTTAACACAGTTGAACCAGCACCGAGGAACTTCCGAGCTTGCAGAAGGCAGAAATGGAGATTTACAGGGATATTTGCTACTCTAGCCAGCGGAAACATGCAAAAACGTGATGAACAGAGGAAAGGCAGTGAAAAGTCATGTGAGCAGTTCCATTTTGTCGAACAGCGGTGGGCAGAAATCAAATCAGAATTGAAGAGTATCAGATTAAAGTCAAAGAGTATCAGATCAAGCTTTAAAGAGTATCAATGCAAAATTAAAGACAAATCAAATCAGCATTAAAGAGTATTGGAGCCGACTAAGAGAAGCAGGTCAGAAGTTAAAGAACAGTTAATGCAAACAGTCGGCACAGAGCTACAAGGGACAGCTGCAAGCCGAACCCTAAAGAGCCAGCCTCCAGCACAGCATCAGATATCTTTTCCGAGCCGTTTCTATCTACTTTGCTTGTAAATTACTTTAGGTTAAACTTAGATATTATCTCAGAGCTTTTATGAGATACCTGTTGTACATATTTTGTTGTATAAATACCCCCTTCCTCAAAGTTTTGAAGAGGTTGGGTATGTGTAGATTTCTCTAGACTTTGCTGTAATATTGAACTTTGGAATAAAAAAGCTATTGGAAACAAACTGTTATCTGGTTTACTAGATGAGGAATTGAAGTAGAGGACCTGTCACAGAATTCTTGAATCAACCTCCGGATCAATAAGTCCCTTATAACTTGTGTTATACAGTTTTCAGGTTTACTATATCATCTGTGTTTCATGATCTGAATGATAAAGAGAAAGATTAATTCAGAATTTGCTTAGCTACACTCTGTTTTCAGTCTTTATTATTCTCTGTGTTTTCTTCAGAATTAGTATAACAGTGAATTCTTAATTGCTCTTGTTTCCTGATTCTCTCATATTGATCATTTGATAAAGAGTTCTTAACTTCTCTTTGTCGGTAAGCAGCCACTTTCCCTCTTTCAATATGTTGAAGGATTCTTAACTGTCCTTCATCCAATTGAGCCCATTCCATCTGCTTTCAGCTCTTTAATTGTTCCATGTTTGACTACCTTGCTTTGTGATGCCATCCTCTGTTCGAAACCAAATCCAAGAAACCTGTCTCTTTTGACTCCATCATGCCCAATGGATTGAACTCTTCAGTTTTGCCTCACTGTTCTATTGAATCTCACCACCCAAACTCAAAACAAAACCCTTGTACATCATAACTAGCCTAATACCCTTAAAAAACAAAGCTAAATCATAAAGAGAGAGCCCTCTCTGGATGCAAATTGGCTAGAATCTGTATCTAAAAGATTGGTATGTGGTTACCTCGGCCGTATTCCCTTTCTTACAACTTTTGGGAACAACCTCAGTGATAACATCATTGGCGACTCCACTGGAGATCTGAATTATTGTTTGTTACTATTTTTTATTTCATAAGCTATAGATGAAGCCTGAAGTTAGCCAGGTAGCCTTTGAAACTGCTTTTGCTTTGCATTTGTAGAAGTAAATAAATGCTGCTTCACTCTATCTCCGGTCTAGTTTATGGATTAAACAGTTGGTTTCAAAAACCTGATCAGTTCCTCTTTGCAAATAAATCTTTAGGAAAGTTTCAAAACTCCCACACCTGAAACCTCCTAGAAGAGATTGTTAAAGTTGTATTGTCAAAAACTATTCCAAGAAAAAACCAAAAATATACCTAGAAACTGGCTTCAGAAAGGACTCGTTACACAAGATCAAATCCTGACCCTAATCCCCCACCTGTCTTTGAAAATCCTAATCTGATTCCTAGGATCCTTAGAAGCCAAGAGAGCCAAGAAAATTTTGCTAGTCCACACCTTGGCAAACATTTGCAGTACCCCATTCAATCTGAGCTTACCTCTGAAAAAACACCAAACCTTTCTATAATTACTACAGTTCTCCTAGTTCACCATCAGCTCCTCCAACTACTCTTTTCACTCCTCCAATGGCAGCTCTCATTCCCATTATTATCCCTACACCTCTAGTTGTCACATTTATCTCTGCAACCATGGCAAACCGATATGCTCCCCTAAACTTACCTGCAAACCTAGGGGCTATGCCTCAAGACTATCAAAGCAAAATCACCTATTTTGATTGTACTGGCACTTACACAGCTCAACAACATACCAAGAAAATGACCGACTATTTTGAAAACTATGAGATTGATGATGATGATGTCAGAATAAAAGTATTTGTTCAAAGTTTAACTGGAGATGTTAGAACCTGGTTTAGAGCCCTCCCTACAAACAGTATCAATGACCCACAAGCTCTTTATCAGACCTTCTTGAACAGATGGGAAAAGAAAAAATATCCTCTCCACATTTTATTAGAATATGAGAACCTAAGAAGAGGCACACAAGAAACTGTCCAAGATTATTGTACCAGATTCAATAATATCTACAATGTTATTCCTCAGAATCTCAGACCTCCTCCAGATTTGGCCTTGATCAAATTCCCTGATGCATTTGACACTAATATGGCATATCAACTTAGGGAAAGAGCTCCTCGAAACTTAGAAGAAATGTAGAGCATAGCTGTCAGTGTTGAAGCCAATCTGATATATAAACGGTCTAGGGCCAGAGCTAAAAGAAGGATACCTTTCAAAGAAGAACCTTCTTCCATTGAACAAAAATTAGATGCAATCATTAAAGGAATGGATAGACTTGGAGATAGAGTGGAAACAATTGAGAGAAAATCCCCTTGGGATGGTCAATCAAACAACACTGGGAGAAATCCAAATTTCAGGAAGAATCAAAATCCTAGCACTGGAAAGAAAGGGCCTGACCAAAACATTAGGCCCCTATTTCAAGAAAATTATGCTGAAGCCTCAACTTCCGATGAACCAGAAGAAGACACTCAAATTAATTTGATGGGACTCAACAATGAACAACAAGTTTTCTTGACCCAAGAGGATCAAGAAGCTAACATTCTTGAACAATTCCAAACTCAATCAGGTGAATCATTTGACTTTAGGGAGGGATATGATACAACCATTTATGAAGTCCACAAACAATACAATCTGAGGAGCAGAAGAATTGATGTCCCTAAAATCAGCAAACAGAAAGATACCAAACAGCCTAACAAAGGTAAGATCAGTCCCCCCCCTGTACATATTCTTTCTAAAATAGATCCTAACCCTGATAATCCAATTGTGGAAGATATATCAGACAATCAAATACCTAACAGACAGCCTTCCACTGCTATTCCTACTAAAGAAAAAGAAGAACAGCCTCTAGAACATGATTTGGAAAACATTTCAGCACATAATCCCACGCCTGAAGAAGAGAAAAACGCAGAAAATTCAGCTGTCCGAATTACAAAAACTCAGACCGAGAAACCTTTCAATTTTGAGACAGAAGTAGGAAAACTAAAGATAGTTGTTCCCTTATCAGAATTAGCTAAACATGATGTCTACAGAAGTCAAATCAGTAGATCACTCAAAATTTCTATCAATGAAGATTCAGTAAACGTTTTTGATGACTAGCCGGAACTGATATTTGGCCCTGAAGAAAATGGAAAAACAGCAGAAGGACAAGTTCCTCCTTTTTACGTGGCTTTAAAAATACATGATAAAATACTCCATAACGCCATGTTTGATTCAAGTGCTTCTCATAACTTAATGCCTAAATCTGTAATGGAAAAACTTGACCTTGACATCACCAGGCCATATAAATACCTTTTCTCTTTTGATTCAAGTCAGGTCAAATGTTTGGGTTTAATCAAAGATTTATGTGTGTCACTTGTCCAATATCCTGCCAAAACCATCTTAATAGACATAGTAGTAGCAGATATTCCTCCAAAATATGGTATGTTATTGTCTAGATCTTGGGGTACAAAGCTTCAAGGATCCCTACAGTTGGACATGTCTTATGCTACTATTTCAGTGTTTGGTCAACCAAAGAGACTATACAGAGAAACCTTAATGAAGTATGTAGTGAGTAGTCAAGAGAAACCTCAAAATTTCCCTATCTACTCAGTACATTCAGATATGGATTCTTTTATCCTATACAATGCTGAAATTGGTCCCCCACATAGAATAAAAATTTTGGCAGATAAAACAGAAAAAAACAGCACATGAAAGATCTAGTGTCTGAATCCAAGAAATTGCTAAAAATCATGAAAAATCAGACAAATCAGAAGAAAACAAAAAACCAGATCTCACTAATAAACAAATCCCTGAAACTTCAGATACAAATCATAAACGTGGAATACTTTGGTACTTAGAATTTGATGGTTCAGTGAACAAATTAGAATCTGGGGCAGGGGTCTGGGTGCACAATCTTCAAAACAAACATGTTGAAGGTCATGCCTACAGGTTAAACTTTAGATGCACTAATAATATGGCTAAATATGAAGCTCTGTTGCTAGGTCTTAAACTGCTGAAGAAATTGGGAGCAACTAGAGTATCAGTCTTAAGAGATTATGATTTAATCATTCAACAAATAAAAGGGAACTTCTTGATGAATGATCCCACATTGAGAGAATACAGAACGACAACCATAGAGATCCTTAACACATTTTTGGAAACTCAGCTTGCCAAAATCCCGAGAAAACATAACTTGCAAGCTCATAGCCTAGCAATGTTTGCTAGCACTTGAAAATTACCATTTGAACCAAATCATTGATTCACAACATAAATTAGACACAGGCCCGCCATACCTGATAATTTGAAGAATTGGAAAGTATTTGAAAGTGATAACCAGATCAACAATTTTCTAACCCTAACAGAGGAATTTTCCAGCACTAACGCAGATGAAGACGCAGTTAGTGAAATTGATCCAACAAATCAGATTGAAACAGACATTTCAGCAAAAAATACAAGTCAAATGCTTCATCCAACAAGATTTACCAAAGAAGAAATTCAAGAGCTCAAACAAACAGATGTTGATGAAATTATTGAAGAAGAATCTGAAGTCATCCATTTAAAAGATAATCATTTACCCAAGGGATTAACTCCTTTGGAAGATCTCTTTGATTTCAACGATATTCCAAAAAAACCTCAAATGCAACCTCCAAAGGCAGACATTGAAGACTACAACATAGGAACGGAACAGAATCCAAAAATGGTAAAACTTTCCAAATCTTTACCCCCTGATCAAAAGCTGAAGTATGTTGAACTGATCAAAGAATTCCAAGATGTTTTTGCCTGGAGCTATGAAGACTTGAAATATTATGACACCTCTATCATTCAGCATACAATACCCCTCAAGGAAAATCAAAAACCATTTAAACAGAAACTCGAAAGAATCAACCCTGTACTGCTTCCTTTAATTGAAAAAGAAATCAGACAAATGCATGATGCAGGGATAATTGCCCCAATCAAATTTTCAGAATGGGTATCTAATTTAGTGCCTACCAGGAAGAAACAGGGGAAATCAGATTATGTGTTGATTTAAGAAATTTAAACAAAGTTTCTTTTAAGGACAACTACCCTTTACCCAAGATGGATCATATTTTACAAAGGGTAGTAGGTGCTTCTAGGATTTCACTTTTGGATGGGTTCTCAGGTTTCAATCAGATTCTGGTTCATCCCGATGACCAAGAAAAGACTGCATTTACCACACCATGGGGTACATTCAAATATGTCAAAATGCCATTCGGACTCAAGAACGCAGGGGCAACCTTTCAACGAGCAATGGACATAGATTTTGCCAAAGAGATTCACGATTTTCTAATTGTATATCTAGATGACCTCACTGTGTTTTCCAAAATAGATCAGCAACATTTAGATCATTTGATACAAGTGTTCCTAAAAAGCAAAGAGTATGGTATATCATTAAATCCTAAAAAATCTGTGTTTGGTCTAGAAGAAGGCAAACTGTATGCCATATCATCTCCAAAGATGGCATCAGAATTGACCCTACTAGAATTGAAGCTATTTTGCAAATACCTCACCCCAGAAATGTCAAAGAACTTCAAGCTTTCTTAGGTAAGATTAACTTTTTGAGAAGATTCATATCCAATTTGGCTTAATCGATTAGATTGTTGAACAATATGTTGAAAAAGGATTCAAAGATTAAATGGATAGTAGAAGCCAAACAAGCATTTCAAGAAATTAAATTGGTTTTAACCAGAACACCAGTCCTCACAAGGCCAAAGTTTGACATAGACTTCATAATTTTCTCGTTTGCATCAGAACACACTATAGCAACTGTTTTACTTCAAAAATATGACCAAGGATGTGAAAAACCCATAACCTTTTTTAGTAAAGCACTTAGAGATGCACCTCTAAATTACAAATTCATGGAAAAAAATGCTTATGCACTTGTGAAAGCCATTCAAGACTTCAAGATTTATATGTTGTACTCACATGTAATAGCTTATGTGCCAAATGCTGTTGTCAAAGATATCCTGACTCGGGATGGAATTGAAGGCAAACGAGGTAAATGGATAGCTAAGATATTGGAGTATGACATTGAAATAAAACCTACAAAGCTGATAAAAGGACAAGGATTAGCTAAACTCTTGACTGAAACAAACTTTCAAGCCCTAGACATCAATGAACTGGATAATGAACAAGAGATGGTGACTCCACAAATCAGCCAGGCCTTCTTAGAATCACCTTGGTATGCTGATATAATTCATGTATTATTAAACCTGCAGGCTCCTATAGGGTTATCCAGAACAAAGAAAAGGTTTTTAAAGATGAAAGCTTCAAAGTTCTATATTGTAGATGGTGCTCTTTTTTGGAAAAATCATGAATGTATTTTATTGAATTGTTTGATAAAAGAAGAAGCTGACAAAGTTCTCAAAGAATTTCATGCAGGGGACTGTGGTGGACACCTGTATTGGAAATCAACTACAGACAAAATCCTAAGGGCTGGATTTTACTGGCCAACCTTGTTTGCTGATGTAAAGAAGTTTGTCACTGCTTGCCACAAATGCCAAATTTTTGAAGGCAAACGCAAACTGTTACCCTTACCCTTAAGACCAATTTCCACTGAAAACCCTTTCAACAATGGGGTTTAGACTTTATTGGAGAAATCCATCCTCCCTCATCTGACCAACACAAATGGATCCTTACTGCCATAGATTATTTCACCAAATGGATAGAAGCCATTTCTGCGAGACAAGCCAATGACACAGTGATCATAGGATTCTTAGAGACCAACATCTTGTCTAGATTTGGTTGTCCTGAAAAGATCATAACCGATAATGCTGCTACCTTCAAGTCCAAGAAACTGATAAATTTTTGTAGCAAATACCATATCACTTTAGGCCATTCCACAACCTATTACCCTTAAGGTAATGGTCTAGCTAAGTCCTCCAATAAAATCCTAATCAATATTATTAAGAAACTGCTAGAGGAGAACAAGAAAAACTGGCACAAGAAACTTACAAATGCACTTTGGGTAGACAGACTTACTACAAAGAGATCTATTGGAACTATCCCTTATGAGTTAATTTATGGCATGGAGGTTGTGTTTCCTTCATCTTTAGGAGTTCCTGTGATGAAATTGCTGCAAGAAACTCAGCTAGAACCAAATGACATTCAAAGAAGAATAAATCAGACCATCCATTTGCAGCAGACAAGAGAAGAAGTGCATCGAAGATCCCAAGTGTTACAAGAAAAACTCAAGAAGATATTTGATAAAAGGACAAAGCAGAAGATTTCTACATTGGAGACAAAGTTCTAAGGTGTGATTCCATAATAGAAGACAAAGGAAAGCATGGGAATTTTGACTTCATGTGGAAAGGGCCATTTATTATCCATGCATTGCAAGGGAACAATACTTACTTTTTGAAGAGCCTGGATGGTACAGAAACAAAGGAAGGACCAGTGAATGGTCGAACGCTGAAACATTATTTTGATCCAGTTTGTTGATATATTCTGACTCTAACATGTACATAAGAAAATTCAGGTTCAAACAGCTTGAAAGAAGTGATCAGCTTGTTCATTTCAGCAGTGAGAATGAGGAGGAAAGTGCAGAAAATTCAAAAATCAGTGAAGTAACTTTATCAATTTTGTTTTGCCTCATTTCAGTTTATCAGAGATTGCAGAAGAAGATTTGAAAGCAGGGAACATAAGATCAAATGATCCAAGTAGACTATCCAGAACAGATGTACAGTTGTTTGAATCAGCTTAAGAATAATGTATATATTTTACATAATCCTTTTGTACAGTTTCTACATTCAGCAAAGGAAGATTTCAAAGCACAGCAAAAGTTACTCATAAGGCCATCTGACCTGTTGTTCTTGACTTTCCACCAGGGAAAGTCATCCCCAAGTGGAGCCAGTATTATACTCCTATAGTCATAGGTGTCATATTTCATGATTGACTCGCTGAGCTCTGTAATATGTTCATCCTTTCCTTGCTGTAAAGGTTTCCATATTATGAAAAGATCAAAAAATTAAAAAATGTAAAGAGGGTATAACCTAAAAGAAAAATCAAAGGGTGAAAAATATATAAATAAATGGTCAAAAGAAAAAATGAAAAGAAATGAACCCCAAATAAAAAAAGACCAGGAAAGTGTGCAAGTCCAAATGCCACTACTATTTCATTTTTGCAAATAAAGCATTGTGTGCAGCTTGTTAACTTCATGCCACGATTGATAAATGGCCAAACAGCTTAATATTGGCTAGTTCATGTTTGAATTTCATGTTTTAGAGATAGAGAATAAAATCTGTCCAAACTGTTTAATCTTGGCAGATAAGTAGATAGGTAGAGAAGCAAAGGAGCTCAACTGTTTAATCTGAACCCTTGGATGAAATAAGTGCAGACTTAGGTAGGCTTACCATGCAAAGAAAAGAAAACTTGATGAGGGTTTGCCAGTCCAAGTGCACCCAAAAGAAAGAAGAAAAAATGTTAGGCAAAGTAGGCTGGGTAGGTAGATTGCTGTTGCAAAATGAGACTTGTGATAGATTTTGTCTCTTAAAGTGTTCATCTTACTATTATCACAAGTACCATGACATTATTTTTGGAGTAGCTCAAGCGAGGCATGACTAACCGCCCTTCACACTTCTCCCAAATCATTCACTAAATTCCCCAATGATATTAAGATCTACTTAATATCACCAAATCACTCCTTCCATTTCATCATTTGCCTAAGTGAGTTCTCATTTTACTTAGGAAAAATACATTCTCTCACCTCAAAACCCCTTTTCACCCTAAAGCCTAAGTCTATCACTTAGCGCTTTCCAGTTACATTTCTTTCATATTGACAAATTAACTTTATTATATAACTCCCTTGTAATTGTTCCCCTTCCCTTATTATGTTAATACATTAATAACAAATCCCCGCTATTTAATATCCCCGCCCCGGTTAAATTATAACCGTAGTCACTGTATATAAAGTTGGGTTAATAAGTTCATTTGGAGCTTATTAATAACCATTCCCCGCGCGCAAATCAAAGGGTTAATCAACCTCTAGTTGATTAATAATTGACCAAACCTACCACGATAACCAATCAAATCCACCCCAAGTATATTAAAAACATGATTTATTTACACCGGTCTCACGTGTTAACTCCTAGCCTTGTTCATAAAGCGCCAGTCGTCCAATCAGCGGCCCCACATCCGACGGCGAATGTCCATTTCGCTAGCCCTCCATTTCCCGAACGTTAAGCCATGGGGAATTGGTGGTTTTGGTCCCATACCTTTGCCACGCGTCGACCACCCGGCATGTTCGCTGCCCCTCCGCCCGAAACCACCCAAGCCCAAAGGCGGTGCAAGCAAAACCATTTACCGCCCTCCCGCTGACCCTTTGTTGACGTCATCCCGCCATGTCACCATCTGTACTGCCACATCATCTGTCCCGTACCCCCCGCTGACGTCATGCTGACGTCATCCGTCCTTGAAATCAAATTTTCCCGCCAAAATTCATTTTTTGTCAATAAAGGGTAAAAAAGGTCATTTTTGTTATGTTTCCTGTATATAGCACCCGCGTGCTCCAAGCTTAAAACTAACTCAGCTCTAGTTTCAACCACCTCTGACCAGGAAAAAGCTCCAGCGCCAGCTCCGCAACCAATCGTTCAACCTGCACAGTACATTTTCTTCCTCTTTTAACACAATTGAACCAGCACCGAGGAACTTCCGAGCTTGCAGAAGGTAGAAATGGAGATTTACATGGATATTTGCTACTCTAGCCAGCGGAAACCTGCAGAAACGTGATGAACAGAGGAAAGGCAGTGAAAAGTCGTGAGAGAATTCCATTTTGCCGGATAGCAGTGAGCAGAAATCAAATCAGAATTGAAGAGTATCAGATTAAAGTCAAAGAGTATCAGATCAAGCTTTAAATAGTATCAATGCAGAATTAAAGACAAATCAAATCAGCATTAAAGAGTATCAGATCCCACTAAGAGAAGCAGGTCAGAAGTTAAAGCACAGTTAATGCAAAAAGTCGGCACAGAGCTACAAGGGACAGCTACAAGCCGAACCCTAAATAGCCAGCCTCCAGCACAGCATCAGATATATTTTCCGAGCCGTTTCTATCTACTTTTCTTGTAAATTACTTTAGGTTAAACTTAGATATTATCTCAGAGCTCTTATGAGATACCTATTGTACATATTTTGTTGTATAAATACCCCCTTCCTCAAAGTTTTGAAGAGGTTGGGTATGTGTAGATTTCTCTAGACTTTGCTGTAATACTGAACTTTGGAATAAAATGGTTGTTGGAAACAAACTGTTATCTGGTTTATTGGATGAGGAATTGAAGCAGAGGACCTATCATAGAATTCTTGAATCAACCTCCAGATCAATAAGTCCCTTATAACTTGTGTTTTACAGTTTTCAAGTTTACTATATCATCTGTGTTTCACGATCTGAATGATAAAGAGAAAGATTAATTCAGAATTTGCTTAGCTACACTCTATTTTCAGTCTTTATTATTCTCTATGTTTTCTTCAGAATTAGTATAACAGTGAATTCTTAATTGCTCATGTTTCCTAATTCTCTCATATTGATCATTTGATAAGGAGTTCTTAACTGCTCTTTGTCGGTAAGCATCCACTTTCCCTCTTTCAATATGTTGAAGGATTCTTAACTGCCCTTCATCCAATTGAGCCCATTCCATCTGTTTTCAGCTCTTTAATTGTTCCATGTTTGACTACCTTGCTCTGTGATGCCATCCTCTATTAGAAACCAAATCTAGGAAACCTGTCTCTTTTGACTCCATCATGCCCAATGGACTGAACTCTTCAGTTTTTGCCTCACTATTCTATTGAATCTCACCACCCAAACTGAAAACAAAACCCTTGTACATCATAACTAGCCTAATACCATTAAAAATCAAAGCTAAATCATAAAGAGAGAGCCCTCTCTGGATGCAGATTGGCTAGAATTTGTATCTAAAATATTGGTCTGTGGTTACCTCGGCGTATTCCCTTTCTTAGAACTTTTGGGAACAACCTGAGTGATAACAAGTTGCATGTTCTCTTGCTATAGGCATGCTATTAGAGCATTTTCCTCTATCAATTTTCCTTCCAACTTCTTGATTTCAGCGTCTTTAACCTTGATTATCAGATCTTTAATTATGCCCTCTCATTCTTTCTCTTTAGTTGTCACATGTGTATCCGGATGAGAGGACTCTTCATGCTGTGAGGAAACTGCTTCTTTACCTGTTGTAGGCTTGGCCCCTTCAACCATCTCTTGAGAAAACACAAGCCTATCACCTCTAGAGTAGGTCTGAGACCCTTCTGACCTATCCTTTCTCTTGGTTGATCTGCTTGAAGAAGCGATCTCTTGTTGCATGGGTGAGCCTGTAGGTATTGTTTTATCATGAGACCTAGTTGAAGAAGATGGAGGAAATGTTAAACTAGCAAAATGGTCCCAAGACACATTTGCTTGTGCAAGTTGATGACAAACAAGCACTTTCACTAGGCCATGATGAGACAAACTAGAGTAGTGTTTCTCCCCTTGTGTTTGTACCTTCTCTTCCATTTTGACCAAACTTTTGTACAAGAAATAGGACAAGTTGATTTGTTGTACACCGGTGAAATGCATCAGAAGTTTCATGTGGTACTTATAAATCCTTGAAAACCTGCCTTCACATGTGAAATACCTCATGATCATTTTCATGAGAGGGGTGTACTTATCCAACAAATGTCTGAATGGAAAAATATAAGTTGGAGTTGCCTGGTACTGTGTTTTTAGGTACATTTTGTAGCTTTGAAGGTCAAGTTCTTCCCTCTTGAACCAGTTCTCTCCAATGTCTGGAATCCCTATAGCTGTGGAGATAAGTTGGCTTGACACAGTGATTTGGAACCCTACTATGGTAACTTTGTCATCTTTAAGCTTAGTGGCAAAGGCACTAGTCAATTGGTCATGATATTTCAGTTCTTCAACCTTCTGACAAAATTTAAGGTAGCCAACATCTTCAAAAGATTTCATGACAAAGGGAGAAGACAAGACCTCATGGGTTGATGTAGGTTCATGTATAATGACATGTCCTCCTCTATGCTTCTTCTTCTCTAAAGTTTCAGACTCCATATTAGCCCTTAGTTCTTAGGATTGTAAATTAGGGTTTGACTACATGAAAACAGGGGATTTTCAAGGGATGCGAGGGAGTTTAGGGAAAATGACGGGGATGGGGATGTGAGAAAATTTGGGGAAGTATAGGGAGAGTTTAGGAATCTATGGAAACTAGAATTACCGAATTTGGGTGAGTGGAAGGCTTCCAAAACAATAAAACACAGTCCTATAGTGAAAAAGAGTGCAATTTTGCTAGGGTTTGGGTAGAAATGATTGAATTTGGGAGTGGGCTTTATGGGAGGTGTATAGGTAAGTGTATTTAAGCTAGATGATGGTGTGGGAGCATATAGGTATGAGTTTTATCAACAATTTTGACAAGAAAAGAGTAAAAATCTTGCAAACTACTTTCAAAACCCTAGGAAATAGAGATGGGATAAATGAGCTTAAGTAATGGAAACAAAAGAGTATGAACCCTAGGGTATAATCACCAACCTGTTTCAATTGCAGAGGAGTGGCACCATGAATGATCAAGCAGCTGTAGAGGGCCCACACCTTTGGAGAAACAATGGAGCTGTAAGCTGGGAATGTGTAGCAGAGGCAGAGTCTTTTGCATAGCACAGTTTCCAAAAATCAGTTTTGGACGCTAAAAAAAAAAAACTCTTATTGCCATGGCACAATCACCTCACTAGAATGATATGGAGAGTTGGATGTAACAATGAGCAAGTGGAGAATGACAAGAGTGAATGGTGAACTTTTATACATGAAGAAAATCGATTTTCCTTTGTAGAATAATAGTGGACCCACCAACAATTTACACTTGGACCTTGACACTATTTTTTTATGTTTTTATGATGATATTTCATTTGAGAAAATGAAATAAAAACATAGCTTTCAACCTTAGCTACCAAACTAACTTTCTCCCCTTGCGTTTGTACCTTCTCTGCCATTTAGACCAAACTTTTGTACAAGAAATAGGACAAGTTGATTTGTTGTACACCAGTGAAATGCATCAGAAGTTTCATGCGGTACTTATAAATCCTTGAAAACTTGCCTTCACATGTGAAATAACTCATGATCATTTTAATGCAAGGGGTGTACTTATCCAACAAATGTCTGAATGGAAAAATATAATTTGGAGCTGCCTGGTACTGTGTTTCTAGGTACATTTTGTAGCTTTGAAGGTCAAGTTCTTCCCTCTTGAACTAGTTCTCTCCAATGTCTGGAATCCCTGTAGTTGTGGAGATAAGTTGGCTTGACACAGTGATTTGGAATCCCACTATGGTAACTTTTTCATCTTTAAGCTTAGTGGCAAAGGCACTAGTCAACTAATCATGATATTTCAGTTCTTCAACCTTCTGACAAAATTTAAGGCAGCCAACATCTTCAAAATATTTCATGACAAAGGGAGAAGACAATACCTCATGGGTTGATGTAGGTTCATTTCTAATTACATGTCTATGCTTCTTCTGCGCTGAAGTTTCAGACTCCATCTTAGTCCTTAGTTCTTAGGATAGTAAATTAGGGTTTGACTACGTGAAAACAGGGGATTTTCAAGGGTTGTGAGGGAGTTTAGGGAAAATGAGGGGTATGGGGATGTGATAAAATTCTGAGAAAATTTGGGGAAGTAGAGGGGGAGTTTAGGAAGCTAGGGAAACTAGAATTACCGAATTGGGTGAGTGGAAGGCTTCCAAAACAATAAAACACAGTCCTATAGTGAAAAAGAGTGCAATTTTGCTAGGGTTTGGGTAGAAATGATGGAATTTGGGAGTGGGCTTGATGGGAGGTGTATAGGTAAGTGTATTTAAGGTATATGATGGTGTGGGAGCATATAGGTATGAGTTTTATCAACAATTTTGACAAGAGAAGAGTAAAAATCTTGAAAACTTCTTTCAAAACCCTAGGAAATAAAGATGGGATAAATGAGCTTAAGTAATGGAAACAAAAGAGTATGAACCCTAGGGTATAGTCACCAACTTGTTTCAATTGTAGAGGAGTGTCACCATGAACGATCAAGTAGTTGTAGAGGGCCCACAACTTTGGAGAAACGATGGAGCTACAAACTGGAAATGTGTAGCAGAGGCAGAGTCTTTTGCGTAACACAGTTTCCAGAAATCGGTTTTGGATGCAAAAAAAAAAAAACTCTTCTTGCCATGGCACAATCACCTCACTGGAATGATATGGAGAGTTGGATGTAACAATGAGCAAGTGGAGAATGAAAAGAGTGAATGGTGAGCTTTTATACATGAAGAAAATCGATTTTCCTTTGTAGAATAATAGTGGACCTACCAACAATTTACATTTGGACCTTGACACTTTATTTTTTATGTTTTTTGATGATATTTCATTTGAGAAAATGAAATAAAATCATAGCTTTCAAACCTTAGTTACCAAACTAACTTTCTCCCCTTGCGTTTGTACCTTCTCTGCCATTTTGACCAAACTGTTGTACACCGGTGAAATGCATCAGAAGTTTCATGTGGTACTTATAAATCCTTGAAAACCTGCCTTCACATGTGAAATACCTCATGATCATTTTCATGAGAGGGTGTACTTATCCAAAAAATGTCTGAATGGAAAAATATAATTTGGAGTTGCCTGGTACTGTGTATTTAGGTACATCTTGTAGCTTTGAAGGTCAAGTTCTTCCCTCTTGAACCAGTTCTCTCCAATGTTTGGAATCCCTGTAGCTGTGGAGATAAGTTGGCTTGAGACATTGATTTGGAACCCTTCTATGGTAACTTTGTCATCTTTAAGCTTAGTGGCAAAGGGACTAGGTAATTGGTCGTGATATTTCAGTTCTTCAACCTTCTGACAAAATTTAAGGCAACCAGCATCTTCAAAAGATTTCATGACAAAGGGAGAATACAAGACCTCATGGGTTGATGTAGGTTCATGCCTAATGACATGTCCTCCTCTATGCTTCTTCTTCTATGAAGTTTTAGACTCCATCTTAGCCCTTAGTTCCTAGGATAGTAAATTAGGGTTTGACTACATGAAAATAGGGGATTTTCAAGGGGTGTGGGGGAGTTTAGGGAAAATAAGGGGGATGGGAATGTGAGAAAATTCTGAGAAAAATTGGGGAAGTATAGGGGGAGTTTAGGAAGCTAAGGAAAGTAGAATTACTGAATTTGGGTGAGTGGAAGGCTTCCGAAACAATAAAACACAATCCTATAGTGAAAAAGAGTGCAATTTTGCTAGGGTTTGGGTAGAAATGATGGAATTTGGGAGTGGGATTGATGGGAGGTGTATAGGTAAGTGTATTTAAGGTATATCATGGTGCGGGAGCATATTGGTATGATTTTTCTCAACAATTTTGACAATAGAAGAGTAAAAATATTGCAAACTGCTTTCAAAACCCTAGGAAATAGAGATGGGATAAATGAGCTTAAGTAATGGAAACAAAAGAGTATGAATCCTAGGGTATAATCACCAACCTGTTTCAATTGCAGAGGAGTGGCACCATGAAGGAGAAAGCAGTTGTAGAGGGCCCACACCTTTGGAGAAACAATGGAGCTGCAAGCTGGGAATGTGTAGCAGAGGTAGAGTCTTTTGCGTAGCATAGTTTCCAGAAATCGGTTTTGGATGCAAAAAATAAAACTCTTTTTGTCATGGCACAATCACCTCACTGGAATGATATGAAGATTTGGATGTAACAATGAGAAAGTGGAGAATGACAAGAGTGAATGGTGAGCTTTTATACATGAAGAAAATCGATTTTTTTTGTAGAATAATAGTGGACCCACCAACAATTTACACTTGGACCTTGACACTTTATTTTTTTTTATGTTTTTTATGATGCTATTTCATTTGAGAAAATGAAATAAAAACATAGCTTTCAAACCTTAGTTACCAAACTAACTTTCTCCCCTTGCATTTGTACCTTCTCTGCCATTTTGACCAAACTTTTGTACAAGAAATAGGACAAGTTGATTTGTTGTACACCGGTGAAATGCATCAGAAGTTTCATGTGGTACTTATAAATCCTTGAAAACCTGCCTTCACATGTGAAATACCTCATGATCATTTTCATGAGAGGGTGTACTTATCCAACAAATGTTTGAATGGAAAAATATAATTTGGAGTTGCATGGTACTGTGTATTTAGGTACATTTTGTAGCTTTGAAGGTCAAGTTCTTCCCTCTTGAACCAATTCTCTCCAATGTCTGGAATCCATGTAGCTGTGGAGATAAGTTGGCTTGACACAGTGATTTGGAACCCTTCTATGGTAACTTTTTCATCTTTAAGCTTAGTGGCAAAGGGATTAGGTAATTGGTCATGATATTTCAGTTCTTCAACCTTCTGACAAAATTTAAGGCAACCAGCATCTTCAAAAGATTTCATGACAAAGGGAGAATACAAGACCTCATGGGTTGATGTAGGTTCATGCCTAATGACATTTCCTCCTCTATGCTTCTTCTTCTATGAAGTTTCAGACTCCATCTTAGCCCTTAGTTCCTAGGATAGTAAATTAGGGTTTGACTATGTGAAAATAGGGGATTTTCAAGGGGTGTGAGGGAGTTTAGGGAAAATAAGCGGGATGGGAATGTGAGAAAATTCTGAGAAAAATTGGGGAAGTATAGGGGGATTTTAGGAAGCTAAGGAAAGTAGAATTACTGAATTTGGGTGAGTGGAAGGCTTCCGAAACAATAAAACACAGTCCTATAGTGAAAAGGAGTGCAATTTTGCTAGGGTTTGGGTAGAAATGATGGAATTTGGAAGTGGGCTTGATGGGAGGTGTATAGGTAAGTGTATTTAAGGTATATCATGGTGTGGGAGCATATTGGTATGATTTTTCTCAACAATTTTGACAATAGAAGAGTAAAAATATTGCAAACTGCTTTCAAAACCCTAGGAAATAGAGATGGGATAAATGAGCTTAAGTAATGGAAACAAAAGAGTATGAATCCTAGGGTATAATCACCAACCTGTTTCAATTGCAGAGGAGTGGCAACATGAAGGAGAAAGCAGTTGTAGAGGGCCCACACCTTTGGAGAAACAATGGAGCTGCAAACTGGGAATGTGTAGCAGAGGCAAAGTCTTTTGCGTAGCACAGTTTCCAGAAATCAATTTTGGATGCAAAAAATAAAACTCTTCTTGTCATGGCACAATCACCTCACTGGAATGATATGGAGATTTGGATGTAACAATGAGCAAGTGGAGAATGACAAGAGTGAATGGTGAGCTTTTATACATGAAGAAAATCGATTTTCCTTTGTAGAATAATAGTGGACCCACCAACAATTTACACTTGGACCTTGACACTTTATTTTTTATGTTTTTATGATGATATTTCATTTGAGAAAATGAAATAAAAACATAGCTTTCAAACCTTAGTTACCAAACTAACTTCCACTATTCCTTTTGACATGAATTTGAATGGTAAAAAGACCAATTTTCCAGAATTACACCTAGTGACCTAGTGGTGAGCTAGTGATGACTTATTGATGATCTATTTAGTGGATTATGAACAAAAATGAGAATGGGACTCTACTAATGATGATATGTCTTGACCAAGATAGTGTCTTTGACCATGAGACTGAAAGGAATAATGTAGACTGACTTTCATAACTGGTGACCAAATTTTTATTAAAAGATTAAACTTTCTGAAACTAAAATTTTGACCAGAAACCCTAAAAATATCTATATAAAAGCACATTTTATCGTCGGTGAAAGGATGCATACACTGACACTAACAAGTTCAATTTTTTACCCAGAAAAGACCCAAGTACTTTCTCCACGGACTACATATCTCAAATTTGACATGACATTATTTATAAACTTTCCAAAAAACACTTAAAACATAAACATACTTGCACAACATATATAAAAACTGAAAAGAGCTAACCTGAGCTATTCAAACAAAGTTCCAGGATGGCTTCTCCATTGTTGTCATTGTTATGCATAAACGGTGAAGAAGCAGGAACTGCACCCACTATCTCCATAGCGCCTCTCATCAGCAGGTAAGAATCCAATATCATACGATCCTCAAACACCTTTCTCACTTCATCTCTAATTCCCTTTGATGATGCATCTTGCCCAAATAGTGATTTGAATCGAGCCATGCGAAGTTCCAACAAATTGTTGTTTAGCTAAAGGTGGTCCATCTTAGTTTGCAATAGGCCAATTTTCTGGGAAGCAAAAGCTAACCTAGATTGTATTTAATCCAACCTCATCTACCCTTGCATGGATAATATTGTCAAAATGTATTCCATGGTGGTCATAAGGTAGTTAAGATGTTTATTGAACTCATCCTTCTCATTTCTATTCTAACGCTCCATGAAGATGCTAAAACAACCCTCCTTTCCCTTTGCAAAGATTTTGAAGAACCAAACCAAACAACTGTCGAAACACTAAGGTGTGACATTGTCTTATAGCAAATTCCATCAATATCTCCTCCATCAGAATGCACACAATTAGTAGAGAAATAAAACAACTTGTATATTCTCTGAATTAGAAATTCAGCATCATAATTAAATACCATGTTGATTTCACCCTTCTCCATTGAAGACCAATACTCCCAACATGCCTTCAATTCCTTGTCTATGAAAACACCATCCGTCATTTTCCTCCCAAATTTAATAAAGGATTGATTCACCTTCCATCTGTCCCTAGCCTTGCTTGGGATCATGTGTAAAGGCCAAGTGTGCGTACATATTTGCATCATGTCACTCAAGAGGATTTTCCAAAATGCTATGAGAAAGAGTAGTGGGATCAGGGAACTAACATGTGATATGATAGTGGGCCATCAATCTACCATCCTTATTAAACTCTTCTTAATTGTATTGCAACAATCCAATATATAGGAAATTTGGATATTAATAATGGGATTCACGGTAAAGGCTCAAACACTCCACCTTTATCATCCTGTACCAAGGCATCTTGTTCAAGGGAGGCTCCTTTGTTTGCTAATGTCTCTACTTTGGAGTTGAGGTGCCTCTTAATATGAAAGAATTCAACTATCTCAAATTTGTTTAATTTCAAGCTTATTCTATGAATAATTAAGGACAGAACCTGGTTACCAATTTTTTTAATCTTATATACTTGTTTAATGAATATCATCAAATCTTCAAACATTGTTAGTTATTGAATTCCCCTTAAGATAGGAAATTATAATCCTTGCCACAAAGATATGAAATAAGCTTGGTTAAGCATTGCACTCCCAAGACCCCATGCATAAGTAGTCTCTATTTATTCATCAAGGCAAAAGATAACCCCTCCCTCTCTTGCCTCCCCTAGGTTGCTTTTCAAACCTCCATAAAAAAATAGAGAGTGTCGACCTTTATTAGCCCTCCATTTTCAAAATTCTTCAGGATCCAATCTTAGAATATATGGTCTAATAATATGAGGCTTATTACTGATGCTACCAACATGACGAGGAGTTTGACCCAATTTAAGTCAATTCCACTCACTTGGAGTAAGATCATCCAAATTGCTTGGGTCATAGTTACGGGCGGTGATCGATTAGAAAAGACATTGCAATACTTTGATGGTCGATGATGATGGGTTTGGGGGAGTTTCCTTGAACACAACTTTATTACGAGCAAGCCAAACCTCCCAACACAAAAATTTTGAGAGAGCCATCCAACATCTTATACAAACTGAGTTGGATTTTATTTTCCAAGGAATTTTGGATTTCCATTTGTTAAACATTTATTTCCAAATTTTTGGAAGGCTTGATATATCACCAACATTCGCCAAAGCACATTTCCATATTTTTAGAGTGAAGGAGCACCAACGAAATACATGTGGGATATCCTCTTTAGTTTTTTCACACAACACACATCGAGATGGCCCTTGAATTTTTCATTTTTGGAGATTCTTTGTTATCAATAACTTTTCATGAACCATTTCCAAACAAAAAGTGTGAACTTTTAGAAGACTATCCTTGTGCCAAATACGCCCTCATAACTTGTTGGGGGGAGGATGGGCAAATTGGTGTGCTAACATTTCATATCCTACTCGAACTAAGTATCCACACTTCTTATTGCCCATCTAGATTCTCCGATCTAGTTTGGTGGTTACTATTGGAGAAAAACTCTTTAGGGAATTGACCAAATGAATCCATTGAGGCTGAAGCTTGAGGGGGCGATCATCACATTTCCATCCAACCCAATAACCATTGAAATCCCATTGAGAAATGTCAGTGATCTTGAAGAATCCCTTTGTTTCCATCCAATTGGCAAGATCCTTGACACCCTCGCTCTCATCCAATAGTGAAGCTGATGGGATACAATATATTCATAGTCTAATGTGCGCTCCATTTCCAACTTGCCACCCCAAGTTATGAAGAATAATAGGGAACAATCCTTCGCATAACTTCCATATTTTTTATCCCTTCTCTAGCCAAAATTCACTTTTAGGTCTAATGAGCCTACTCTTATGGAAATATTTTCCCATGAAGGCCTATTTCCACCATTGTTTAGAGTTTGAAAGAAGGTGCCAAACTATCTTTTCTCCCAAGGCTAAGTTCATAACCTCTAGATATTTAATCTCTAAGCCTCCTAAGCTTTTATGAAGTCGTAATGTTTTCTAATTAACCAAATGAAATATGTTTTCATTTTTTCCCCCTTTGCCAGAGGAACTTCCTAATAAGACCACCAATATAATTAATTATAACCTTGGGGGAAAGCATACAAAATCCCAAATACATCAATAGAGATGACAACACATATTTGATTAGGACAACCTTCCCTACAACATTTAGCCATTGTGCACCCAAGGAGAGAGTTTTCTTCCTAAATTTTTGCAATACCTCCTCCCACTCATCATTATTGGAAGCTACCAAAGATATTGGGATCCCTAAATAGTTAAAGGATTTCCATTCATGTGCGACAAGAAATTCAAGAATCCTTGAGATCTTTGTTAATGTTTCTTCAGAGCAGTTCCAACCATACAGGTGACACTTCTTTTTATTGACCAGATCCCTTGATAAGTCGAGATAGGAATTCAAAATTATTTTAAAATGGGAAACTATTATTTTAGAGGCCCCCCCAAGGAGGAGAGTGTCATCTGCATACTAAGAGTCCTTTACCCCTTTTACATTTTGTGCAATACTCAATCCAACAAGTTTACCTTCCTGTTGCGCTTTTTAGATTCCTACTTAGGATTTCTGCAACAATAATATAAAGTAGAGGGGATAGGGGGAAACCTTGCCTTAATCCCCTTGAACCAATAAAGAAAAAGGTGGGTCGACCATTTACCAAAGGCGCAATCCAAAGGGAACTGATACATGATTTGATCCATATGATAAATTCATTGCAAAACCCTAGTTTTTATAATACCAATAAAAGATAAGAGTGCCTTAACCAGTCAAAGGCATTTTCCATGTCCAACTTGATTACCAAACCAAGCTTTCTTGCTCCCTTGCTTGAATGAATTTCTTCTTCGACAAGAATTATATTATCCAAGACTTGTCTTTGCTACATAAAACCACCTTGATTTTTTGAGATGATCCCTGGGAGCAATTTTTTTACCCAGGTTTCAATGATCTTGGTTAAAATGTTGTAAGTTGCATTGGAGAGAGATATAGGGTGAAAATAAGCGAAGCTCACAAGATTTGTCATTTTGGGAATTAGAGAAAGAAAGGAGGAATTTATACAATATCCAATATTGTCTTTTTCTTCATGATCCATTCAACATTCGCAACAAGTCATTTTAATCATGGGCCAAAAATCTCTTTAAAAACTTATGGAGAAATTTTCCAAACCAGGTGCTTTGTCTAGATCCAATTTCCATATCACTTCCATAACTTCAATTTCCTCAATTTCATTCACTAGAAGTTGATTCTCAGTTTCCAAGACAATTGAAGGAATACATTGAAAAAAATATTCAGCTTGGGCCATGTCAACATCTCTCTCTTCATGATAAAGAGCATTGAAATGATGAAAGGCTTCTTTCTTTCTATCCTCAAAAGAGGTCAATCTCAACCTTCCTTTAGGTGATATCTCATTTACCCTATTTTGGAGTTCACGAGCCCTTGCCTACTTATGAAAGAAAGAAGTGTTTTGATCACCAAATTGGAGCCATAAACTTCGAGGTTTTAACCTCCATAATTCTTTCTCCTGCCTACTTACTTCATAGATTTTCCTCATCAACTCCTTTTCTTTTTTCAATTCCACGGATCCGCCTAACTATTTTTAATCAAATTTTGATGCATTTATAATTGTTTGACTACTTTGGTTCTTTTTTTCTAGGAGACTGATAATTTTCCCTAACCCATTTCCTCAAAGCATGCTTCAGAAATTTTAATTTCAATTCCCACACATAAGTGGGAGATCCAATGATTAGAAGTCTCTAATCTTTCCTAATTAATTCCACAACACCTTCCCCGTCCATCCATGCAGGATTAAACCAAAAATGGATGGGGCCAAGATCTTCCATGCAGACCAATGATAGAGAAATTGGGTAGTGAGCCGATTCTTCATGAGACTCTATAGTAGAGGAGCATTCCAACCCCTTTATAAGCTAGCTGCTATGGATTAAGAATCAATATAATTGGGCTATTACGTGGTTTTCCCCACTCCTTATGTTCAACCATGTATATATACTAGATTTAGGAGGGATTGTCCACAAGATCCCACTCGTTTAATAAATATTTCATTCACTCCCTAAAAGTATCATTAACTGGACATCCCCCTCTCTTCTCTGGGGACCTAAGAACCATATTAAAATACCCACCTATTATATAGTTAATGTCCCAGAACCTATCTTTGAGAGAGATTAGAGAATCCCAAAATTCCAATTTTTCCCCATATAACATTGGGGCATATGCATTGATGATGGCGATCTACTTACTAGTATCCTTTCTTTCCAAAAGCACCACTACCCGGAATTGAGTTTTAACACTATATACTAATTTAAAGTGAACTTCTAACTAGAAAGTACCTAATCCACCTGACACACCTCTATAACCTTGAGTGATTCAAGAGCCGTCTCTCCAAAATAGATTGGAAACATTAATAACTTCAACTTCTTCAATCTTGGTTTCCTAAAGTAAGAGGGTCAAAGGCCTCTCCTGATTCACCATGTCCTTTACCAAATGGTATTTTATGGGGCTTCCCAGAACCCTTATATTCCAAGATAGGATCTTCATAATCTTTTGAGACTACCAACTTAAGGATCTCAATAATTAATGGTTGATTTCCCAATTTCTTGTTTTTTTCTGCCTCTAGCTATCTAGTAGTCTTCTTAAAAGGAATTCATTTTCTTTCCTTATTCATATTTGTCTCATGGTTTCTACCTTCATTTTCCCAATTGAGGGTTTGAGATATATTTCAAATTATTATCCTCTTGATCGATGAGTTGCCTACGACATTCTTGAATTTAGCCTAAGGACTTCCATTATTGCTTTCTGGGGCATTTTGAGTCTCTACATGGATTAGATCTGTGGGGTATTGCTCTAAAGTGTTCTCAATAATAGGAATCTCTTATATAACAAGTATTTCCCCCTCTTCCTGTTCCAGATCTGCTTCCTCATCACTAGTGGCCATATTAATCATTTACATTATCCAATAAAATCAAACATATTATTTTTTTATCAATATGTTTGATTTTAGAAGCATTAGGTCATGCAAAAACTATTTTAATGGATACATTCAAACAAAAACTATTGGCAGAACAAGAAAATGAGGATCAACATGCTTAGCGGGAGGAATGTGCTGTTGAGAAATGGAAACAAGAAATTCCAATTTAATTTGTCCTTGAATTAAACTGAGAATTAAAATCGAAGTATATTCTCATAGCAACTTGTAAATAGTTAAGTTTAATTAACTTAATTAGGTTAGAAATTTCGAGTTGGAAGTATTTCTGTAGTCATTTATATGTTCTCCCTAAGTTTTAGGGGTCTAGTATGAGTTTAAATTGAGTTGGAAATTAGTTCACTCAGTTTACTGAATTAAGTTCAGTTAAATTAGTTCCAAATTGTTTGAGAAACTAATAACGAGTTAACAGTCAGTTAGTGCACTAGTGCATCCACAAGTGTCACTCTAGTTAACTCAAGATTCTATCATCTAAAACTCATGCATGTTGATTCTGAGAAAGACCCAGTTGATACTAGAGTGTAGGAACAGTGCACTATCAGTTGTATTATTTACTGGAGTGTAAATATCATGCGTGCATCAAATATTGATCCTATGTTTGGATTGCACAGTTTTGGAAGCATGAATTCCCTTTAAATACAAGCTATTCACCTAGGAATTACGCAAGATATTAGGGGCTTGGAGAGCTGCAGAATTGGCTAAGTGTTGGCCAAGAGCTAGCTTGTGAGTTGACAGAGTTGAGCATACTTGTGCGGAATTTTTCTAGTGAGAACAAACAAGCTTTGTATCTTCACTCATATTTCTGATATATGCAATACAGATAGCGGTGTTTTGAGTAGTGGATTTCCCCAGATACATCTTGTGTTATGTCCCATTGATTTATCTTCTTCTTGTTCTTATTGATTTCATTGATCTATTGGCTTCCACTAGTTGAAAGTAGAAGTAGATTCTTGTCTTGTGCTTTAGTACATTGCATGAGGTTGTGAATATACAATATTTTCTACATGGTATCGGAGCTAAGAACAATATACTAGAGGAGATTTTGAAGTTTTGAGTTTTGGGTTACAAGTGAAATTCGAATTTGCAATACATACTTCAAGATCGACAGATGGCGTTCTACGGTTTGCAGCTCGAGTATGCCTCGAAAGGAAGCTTAAATTTATAGCCTTGAGGGACAAAATGGAGATTGTGCTAGAGGATAATGGCTTGAAGGAATTCGTTGATCAAGAAACTCATAAGCCAACAACATTGGATGCACAAAATTTGGTCGAATGGAAGAAGTGTGTGGCAAAGGCGAGGCGGATAATCCTTGAGGGAGTTTGAGACCACTTTGTCTCGAGTTTCCATGTAAAGGAAACTCCGTATGCTATGTGGAAAACATTGACGGACTTGTATCATAACAACAGTGACCAAAGGAAATTGGCACTGAAGGACAAACTTAGAAAAATCAAAGTGGAGAAAGGCGAGACAATTCCAAAACACTTAACCAAGTTCACTCAGTGTCGTGATGAACTTGGAAGTGTTGGAATCACGGTTGTCGAGGATGATATGGTGAGTCTTGCTCTTCTAGGACTCCTAAAGAGTTGGAATAGTTATCATGAATATGTCAATGGTAGGGAGAAGTTGTCAGATTGGGAACAATTGTGATCGGATTTGATGTAGGAGGAGATCAGGAGGAACACCAGGGATGGCTCTTCATCAAAGACTGATGATGAAGAGAACTGTGCCTTAGCGATTAAGGCGAAGAAGGGGAAAGGGGAATCTTCCCATTCCAAATCGGTTTCTTATCATGGAGGTAAGAAGAAATACATGGCAAGAGTTAAGTTCTTTCATTGTCATGAGCTGGGCCATTTTGATACAAATTTTCCACTCAAGAAGTCCAAGAAGAAGTCCTCAGGAGTAGTGGCAAGTGAGGATTTGGCCTCTCAATTCAAATTGGAATTTCCCTCATTGCATGCATGGTGTCATCAATGATGGGAAGTGTATGGTACTTAGACAGTGGAGCTTCATTCCACATTACTAGTGACAAAGAGTTATTCAGTGACCTGGAGGAGAAAGATCTCCAGATGCATATCGAGATGGGTGACAACGGGAAGTATAGTGTTACTAGATTGGGCACAATTACTTTTTAGAGGGAGCATGGGGCTCCACTCACCTTGAATAATGTTATGTATGTGCCTGGGTTGAAAAAGAACTTGGTATCTATTTCCATGCTTGAGGATAGAGACTATGATGTGATCTTCTCGAAAGGAAAGGTGTTCCTTCGACACATAGCCATAGGTCAAGTAAAGAAGATAGGGATTCGAGTGAAGAATCTCTATAAGATGGAGGTAGAGGAGTGTGTTGCTTTGAGCACTAAAGCAGAAAGGGTGCAGAGTTGAGACATTGGCGAGTTGTGGCACAGGCGATTGGGTCACTTGCATCATGGGGCTTTGAAGATATTGCAGCAGATTTCTACGGTCTTCCCAAAGGTACACTTGAGCAAGTTGATACATGAAAGGGGTGTATTTTGGGAAAATACACCAAGTATTCCTTTCACGATAGAGATAGTCGAGAATAGGATATTCTAGAGCGAGTGCATTCAGATGTGTGTGGACCATTCTTGACAGCATCCACGGCCAAAAACAGGTATTATGTTATACCTGTTGATGACTTTTATCGAAAATGCTGGATATTTTTCATGCGGAAAAAGGATCAAACTTTCACAAAGTTTTATGATTTTAAAGCATTGGTAGAGAAAGATTCGGACAAGAAGCTTAAAGCTCTATGGAGTGATAATGGTGGTGATTATGTCTCAAACGAGTTTAAGAACTTCTGTGTAGCGGAAGGGATTAAACAAGAGTTGACGGCACCCCATAACCCTCAGTATAATAGGGTGGCTAAGAGGGAAAATAAAAGCATAGTAGGGGCAACGGGGGCGATGTTGCATGATCAGGGCCTACCATTACACTTGTGGGTTGAGGCATACAACCTAGTGGTTTATATTCATAACCATATCCCACATCATATACTTGAGATGAAGACACCAGAGGAGGCTTATTCCAGTGAGAGACCAAATGTTGGACACTTCAGGATTTTTGGGTCATCAATATATTGCCATGTGACCAAAGATGCATGGAAGAAGATTGAGCCTACAATAGAGTTGGGGATATTTGTGGGGTACACTGATACACCTCACAACTATCGGGTGTACTTGCCGACCAACAGGATGATAGTGGTTCGCAGGGATGTCAGATTCGATGAGGAGAAGGCCATGCAAGTTTCCCTTGAGAGGGAGCTTGAGCTACATGTGGATGAGGAGCTTTTAGCTCCTAAGGTTGAGGAGCCTCAGATTGATGTGGAGCAGCCACATGTAGAGGATCCAGGAGTGGAGACATCCACTTAGGCAGAGTCTTCCAGAGAGGGAAGAAAGCACACCAGAGAGGTTGACATATTGTTGGATGATGCACGGGAGAATGTGGGAGCACCCACTTCTCAGCGCAGGCAGAGGAGGTCACCTGAGAGGTACACTAGATACATGGCTCTTATGGGTGAATGTGTTGTGACAGACCCATCTTCCTTTAAGGAAGCAGTGTTGCAGCCAGTTTGGGTTGACACCATGCTGGAGGAGTATGACTCCATAGTTGATAACATTGTTTGGGATGTGGTCCCAAGACCGAAGGACAAGTCAGTGGTGAGCTCCCGTTGGATTTACAAGGTAAATCAAGCTATAGATGGTAGTGTTGAGAAGAATAAGGCCATATTTGTGGTCCATGGCTTTTCACAGGGAGAGGGGATTTACTATGATGAAAGCTTTGCTCCTGTTGCAAGGTACTCATCAATCAGATATATATTGGCACTATCAGCACAGATGGATTGGAAGATACATCAAATGGATGTAAAGACAACCTTCCTTAATGGCATGATTGAGGAAGAGGTGTACATAGAGCAACCGGAAGGTTTTGAGACCTTTGACCATGAGTCTCATGTGTGTCGTCTCAAGAGAGTGTTGTATCGGTTGAAGCAAGAACCCTGTGCTTGGTACACCAGGATAGATAGCTACTTCACTAGGTTTGGCTTCATGAAGAGTGAAGCGGATGCGAACCTGTACCACATAGTGGTGGAAGGTAAATTGTTGATCATTGTACTTTATGTTGATGATCTCATACTGACAGGTGATGATCAACTGATCAAGTCTTGCAAGGAGGACCTTGCAAGAGATTTTGAGATGAAGGACATGGGGCTCATGCATTACTTTCTTGGCATGGAGGTATGGCAAGGTGATGGGGAGTTGTTTGTATCTAGGGTAAGTATGCCAACAAGATACTCAGGAGATTTTGCATGGAGAGCAGCAAACCCATGGAGACTCCTCTAGAAGGTAACTAGAGGAAGGAGGATGCTACTTCAGGGGAAGTAGTGGAACCTACTATTTACAGTTAGCTTGTGGGTTCACTCATGTACTTGGTGAGCACTCGACCAGATATGTGCTATGTAGTTAATCAACTTAGTCAAGCGATAGTTAGACCTACCAAGCTGTATTAGAAGGTGGAAAAACATTTGTTGAGATACCTTAGGGGAACTTCTCAATATGGATTATGGTACAGACAGATAAAGGGAGTGAAACTTCAAGGCTTCACTAATGCAGATTGGGCAGGGATTCCATCCGACAGGAAGAGCACATCAGGAGGGATCTTCAGTATTAGGTCAGTGACAGTTTCTTGGTACAGCAGGAAACAAAGATCGGTTGCACTCAGTTCGGTAGAGGCAGAGTACATGGCTACGATTCAGGCAGCATGTGAGGCCATATGGATGAGGAAGATCCTGGTTGGTTTGTTTGGTCAGCAAATGGATCCAATTGTGATTTATTGCGATAATCAGAGTTGTATCAAACTCTCTGAAAATCCAGTTTTTCATGATCAGTCCAAGCATTTTGATATATGATATCATCATCTCAGATATTATGAATTGAGGTGGATTATGTTGTTAGAGTACATTCCCATGGAGGAAAAAGATGTTGAAATTTTGACAAAGGCATTATCAAGATGTAAATTTGAGTTTCACAAACACAGGATCGGGGTAGCTGATAATCCCTTTCTTGTTGAGAGGGAGTGTTCAGAAATGGCAACAAGAAATTCTAGTTTATTTTTTCCTTGAATTAAACTGGGAATTAAAATAAAATTATATTCTCATAACAAGATGTAAATAGTAAGTTTAATTAACCTAATTAGATTAAGAATTTCAAGTTGGAAGTCTTTATGTAGTCATGTGTTGAAAATGGCAACAAGAAATGCTATAAATAGCATTTCAAGTACCAGTGTTCGATATAGCAACAAGGAATGATTAAATAGAAATGTTATAAATAGCATTTCGAGATAGATTCCAATTTTAGTTAGTCCCTGAACTAAAATTGAGAATTAAAATTCGAATTTGATCTTAGAAGTTGTTTGTAAAATAATTAATTAATTCATCTTGAGTTAATTAGTTGTAGAAAATCAAACATGAAGTCTATGTGAAGACATGCAACAGTTTCCCCTTTGATTGAGGAAGTTATCCCTTGATTAAAGAAGATCAGGATGAGTTGTACTTTGAGTTGTAATTAGTTAGCTCAGTTAACTGAGTTAAGTCCAGTTAGATTAGTTCCAACAGTTTGTGGAACTGATTATGAGTTTAGTTAGTTAATGCATGCATGCATGTAACTGTTGCACTTTATATAACTGAATATTCTCTCATAAATAACTCATGCATGTTAATTCAGTCAAAGACCCAGTTGAGATCAGAGGAAGGGACAGTGTAATATCAGTTGGAGGATTTTTCCTATATAGGAAACTCATCCATGCAAAAGGAATTATCTCCTTCAGGATTGCGCAGTTACTTCTGAGTTTAGTGAGTAGTGTGAGAGGTGAATTCACACAGGTTGCAGCATTGGACCCCAGGAGAAACTACGCAAGGAAATAGGAGGCTAGGAAGGCAGAGGAGAAGGTTTGTGAGAAGCCTTTGACTGTCTATGAGTAGCAGATGGATTGTACTGAGAGCTAGATAGCTTGTGAACTAAAGCTTTGTGTAATCCTGAGATATTCCCACTTGTATGATAATACAAAGATCGAGGTTTTTAGCTGAGGCTTTCCCCAGACTATTATTCTGTGTTTCATGTGTATGATTTCTTCTTCTCTGTTATATGTTTTCTGATTGATCTAGCTCAAATTGATTAAGCTTCCGCAAAGTTTGTTGTAGAAGTAGATCTTGTATTTTTCTTTAGTATATTGCATTATCAGGTGATCTCCAATGGGAATTTCTACATCATGTATATGTTCTCCCTAAGTTTTAGGGGTCCAGTATGAGTTTAAATTGAGTTGGAAATTAGATCACTCAGTTTACTGAGTTAAGTTTAGTTACATTAGTTCCAAACTATCTGAGGAACTAATAGAGAGTTAATAGCCAGTTGGTGCACTAGTGCATCCACAAGTGTCACTCTAGTTAACTCAAGATTCCCTCATCAAAAACTCATGCATGTTAATTCTCAGAAAGACCTATTTGAGACTAAAGTGAAGGAACAATGCACTATTAGTTGTATTATTTACTGGAGTGTAAATATCATGCATTCATCATATATTGATCCTATGTTTGGATTGTGCAGTTTTGGAAGCATGAATTCCCTTTAAATATGGGTTATTCATCCTAGGAATTATGAAAGAGATTAGGGGCTTAGAAAGCTACAGAATTGGCTAAGTGTTAGACAAGAGTTAGCTTGTGCGCTGAGAGATTTGAGAATACTTGTGCGGAATTTTTCTAGTGAGAACAAGCTTTGTATCTTCACCCATATTTCTGATATCTGAAATACAAATAGCGAGGTTTTGAGCAGTGTATTTCCCCATATACACCTTGTGCTATGTTCCATTGATGTATCTTCTTCTTGTTCTTATTGTTTTCATCGATCTATTGGCTTCCGGTTGAAAGTAGAAGTGGATTCTTGTCATGTGCTTTAGTACATTGCATGAGCTTGTGAATCTATGGGATTTTCTACATGTACAAGCAAAACACATAAAATACTAACAAGTGATTTGCTAGTCAGCACAAGTAATCCTCAATCGATCTAAACAAAGAAACCTCAAACAAAACAATCAAATCCCACATAAATAAAGAAACAAAAATTATGGAGGAAGAAGATGAGGAAGTAGAGTAACACAATGAGGAACAAGTCTCGTCGAAGCATATTTAGTTGGATATCCCTACTAACATTGATTAGGGGGGTAATGTTGAGAAATAATCATATCAACAATAAGAGAGGTAGGTATATAAACAAAAAAGCATCCTACATCAATCTATAATACAACTATAACTGACCATGTTGCCACAATAGTCAAGGGAACCATAACATACTACACAACAATAATAGATAGACCCACAGCTGGTTGAGCATCAACAATTACAGAATATCGTTTAATTGACCCCAAAAAAAAACAAGAGAAATAAAAATATCCATTGGTGTCATCAAAGATAAAACATCATATCAAGTTGCAAAGTGGAAAAGAGAAGTCAAAGACCCATACTACATCTAGTCAAGTAGAAGTGACTTCATTTCTAGCACATCAATCCAATGTATGCTTCTGAAAGCTAGGTGTTTAAATTATTTTATGATATTCCTCAATAAGTATATGTTAGTTAGAAAATATCACTAGAATCTATTGAATAATATCAATATAGGAAGGATATAAAAGAAATTTGGGAAAAATGTACAAACCTTACACAGGAGAAGTTAAAATACCTACATCAATGGTTGGTGAGGAAAAACTAGATGTAATGCAACAAATCATCCACCAACTAATATATCTCAATGTAAGAATGAAGGAAAAGCTTCAAAAATTGTAACAAAAAAGTAAGAAGAAAAATGTAGATGAAACATCTTAAATTTTACTATAAGAATTTGCTTCATTTGGGAAGGTGAAGCAACATTGGACTACACTGCTACTATGAATTATGTGCTTAATAACTAGCTAGCATACTTGGAGACTACATGCAAATGACTAAGGCTACAATAGTTACTCATCAAAGGCTTAGACGACAAATAGAAAAGCAGTCACAACACTTGACACCCAGATTGAACAAGACAAGAAGGCCAAAACAAAACCAATATGAGAGAAGAGGTTATGGCTAAAGGAAGGAAAGAAAGAAAAAATGGATCCCAACAATACCTCATAGTGCCTCCATAGAATTCAACAGCAAATGTAGGAAATGGAGCAAAATGGTAATCCCCAACTTCCATATTTCTAAGGAAATTCACTTTTAGATGAGTTTAAATATTTGGCACAAATGAATTCTTTGGAAGCATAGGTCTAGTACTTAGTTAGAAAATGGAGCACATTTAATTATTACCTACAAAGGATAGCTCCAACAAGTCTCGTGAAAACATTTGGTGAAACACAAACTTCAACTTCTTTCCAACAACCTTCACTTCCCCATCTTAAGTATTAATTTTTCAGCCCAAGTACTTCTAAATATGCTCCATAGGCACATCATAATCAATCTACTATAGTAGAAATAGAAGTTAAAGGTTACAATGGATCACCTGCAAAACTATAAAGATGAGGAATCAAAGTCATAGATAAAGATGTTCATCCACACTTTTGGCCGAAATAACACTAACCATAGATAGTCTAAAACTAGTGGCAACTACACCAACATTAGTGCATACCGATAAGGAGCTCAACTTTGTACCAACAAAAATTCAATGAAGCATCAACCATCATTAGCACCTTTATTCTTGTAATTTTGTTCTGCATTTTGTAATGTAAATTTTTAAATATCCCCGTATTTAGGACAAAGAAGGAACTGAGGATGGAGGAGATGTTGGAGGGGCTAGTCAACCTAGTCGATTAGTCAAAACAAGTCGACATAACCCACTTAGATTCTACAAGCCAATATATCATCCAAATAAACAATAACAAATTAATCTAGACAAGGGAGTAGTACATCATCCATTAGTATCGTGAATGTAGTTGATGTATTGCATAGACCAAATGGCATGACTGCCCACTCATACAAACCTTGTCTATTTTTGAAGATCATCTTCTAGGTGTTTTATTCTTTGACTTGTAATTGGTGACATCCTAATTTTAAATCTAGCTTGGTGTAGTATTTTTCTTGCTACAACTAGTCTAACAAATCATCAATATTAGAAAAGGGGTACCTATTCTTGAGTGCAATCTTATTTAATGCTTTGTAATTGATGCACATTAACCAAGTACCATCCTTCTTTGGTACAATTATGATGGGCGACCCAAAAGGTGAGGTACTTGGTTGAATCAAAACCTATTCTAGTAGTTTCTGCAACTAGTTCACTTCACTTTCATATTGAATGGACTATCTCTACAACCCAATATTTGGCAATGGAGAGTGACAATAATTGGATTTTTTGTGTCATCTCCCTCTTGGATGGTAGCCCTTTAGGTTCCTAAAAAAATCCCTTGTATGCTTGTATCAACCCTTCTATTTGTTGTTTCTATTCTTTGTTACACCCCTCTAGGGATGTCTTTGCCCTTATTGACACCTCACCAAAATAATTCTCTCTTAAGAATAGTGAAACATATTTTTTGCTAGAAATACTCAATGTCTTGGCTTCATTTGCACTTACCAGTGAAATCTTGGACTTCATTTGTGTACATTGATGATGAATGATATCCCATCTTTGATAAGGTGATATAATTGGTTGGCTCTTTGCATAACAAATTAAATCCTGCATATGCATTTAGGTACTTCTAAACATGACTCCACATACATTAAGTGGTACTACAACAAATTCTATTTCATCAATATAATCATCACTAATAGTAAATTTTATTCTACACCATCTTGTTACCTTAATTTCGACATCATTATTTACCCTTCCCAATGGATATTGGCTAGGATGATTATGAACCTCAAATCCAAGTTTTTTACTAGATCAACTACTATTAGATCAGTCTGTGAACCTGAGTCGAAGAGGGCATCTATCTTGGTCTTCTTGAACTATATCTTAATTGGAAGAGTTATGCAATCTCCTTATCTTCATGTTGATGAAGGAGATTCATTTTCACTTCATTCTACACTAAGGTGAAAACAATCTTCTCATCCACATCGAAGTTACTTTCCACCTTATTTCTTGAATCCATGGAGAGAATGTTATTTTTCTTCCCATCCTTCTTACGAGTCATCAGTTTCAACTCTGGATGTAATTTCCAACACTTCTGCTCAATATGACCATCAATGTTGTGATGATTGTAATGTTTTTAGTGGTTGCGGTGATTGTTAGGATCCTTGCACTAATGTGCAATGGTTGTTGTCTTCTTATCCTTTCCACTTTCCACTTTTTCTTCCCTTCATTGTAAGATTTCTGGTGCTCTTTCTATTTGAAGCCACTTTAACTCCCTTTCTTTTGGCCTATGCTTTCCAGGTACTATGCTTGTACACAAGCCTCATCCATTGTTCTTGGCTTGAAAAACATCACCTGCTTTTGTAGATGGTTGTGTATACCCCCCTCCCCCCTGATAGTTGAGGAGTGCATCTGAGCTCGGTGGAGAGATACACAACATGATGGTCATCTTCCTTAATTTAGTGGCATAATCTTGTAAATTCCCCCCCTACCATTTCTTGAAGTAGTTTCATCGAATCTATTGGTCCTCTATACACATGATAGGGTAAAATTAGGACTTTATGAGGGGGTTGAAGTCCTCCCACTTTATCATTAGGGAATCACCCTCTAGCCTAAGTGTCTATGTATGGATTTCCCACTAGGTTAGGGTGTGGCCCTCTTCTGCTCCACATCTAAGTGGTGAATGCTATATACTTATAATTGATGCAACCAATGATTCCATTTTAATGCATCAATCGTACCTTGGTATGACTTTGTGTCGATATTTGCTTCCATATTGAATAGAGACTATGAATGGGTAAGAACACTTGAACTCAACTACTCTTTCACAAGTTATTTCCTTGACTTCCTTTCTAAGTCTTCATGATCCTCTAATTTCCTCTATGATCTAACCTCTAAGTTGGAATCTCCATCTTCTATGATTCCAAACTTATTTTCTAAATTTGCTACAAGGAGGATAATATTATGGCTGATATCAACAACTTGCACTTCCATCCTCGCAAATCTCTCTTCTACTGGATCATGGTTATTGTGAACAAAGTCATAGGCCATGGCTATGGTTATGCGACATTTTCCTTAAACCACTTCCTTGGTCCCCTACAACCCCCCACGAGATTCCCTAAGAAAAGATGCTCTAATACCAATATGTTTTGTAAAATTCCATCTGTATTCCACTTGAAAAATTGTCATAACATATCTAATCAAATAAATTTTAATCTATAGTATGAAGGTTAAATTCCTTTAGATGTCATATTTGTTAATTATTGAATTTGTGTTTATGCATGAAATAAAAAAAATATAGAAAATAAAGAACAAAAAATATAATCACATGCCATCTGTAATGAACAAAAATATTTTCTATGGTGAACCCTTTCAAGATAAAACCCAGTGGGAAGGTGAGGTTGCTCTACTCTCTTTTCTCTTTAAAGTGGAAAAACGCAAGTACAATGAAGAATGCACTCTCTATGGAGTTACCTAAGACTTGTGGCTTGTGAGGTTGTTATAGAACACTAACACCCTCCATTATGCTCTCTAACCCCCACACCCAGTTTCTCTACTCTAATATGGAATAAGATACCTTCGAATAGAATGGAACCCCTACTCCTTATATTGGCCTTGTAAGTTAACATAACCCTATAGCCAACTAGGGCTAGGTTTGACTTATTCAAATTTCAACTAGAGTTACAAATTTGTGCCTTTTGGAGTCTTATTCATAGTTCACACATGGCTAGCCCCCTTTGTATGAGTATGGGGGTTAATGTGGCATCCTATTGAACCATGGTGGTTGAACTAGAAGGTCAACTTCTGAAGGCATAACTTTTTCGTATGAACTCTGATTGAAGTCTTTCCTACACCATTGGAAAGGTTATTGAGTCTAGGATAGGACCATGGGATTTGCACAAGTGAGATTTTTTGACTCCAAAAAGATCCATTTAGTGCCACTAAATGCCTCTAAAAGGTTTCAAACCCCAAGTCTTTGACTTGGGACCGACTAGTAAAAATGGCCCTACAAGCTAATTCCTTTGAGTTTTCCACTCTAAAAGAATTAAGATAGATGGAAAAAATTATAATGATCTAATCTAGGAGTTCACAATGTCCTAGTGCCTTAATATTTTTCTCCATTATCTTATTTTTATTCCTTGTGAGTTCCATCTGCTTGATAATCTGCTACTATTTTAAAACTTGGTGCTCAATAACTAGTGTTAGCAACACCTTGACTATCCATAGTAGCTTAGTTGTTAGGTATAACTTAGTATCCTATCTTATGCATAACTAGGATAAACCATCCATCCTAATAATTCCTCCTCATTCTTCTCTTTGGTTGTGGCTTCTTTTCTATCATTGATTAATTATTGACATTGATCAATGGATTTTGAGCTTTTAGGGAAGATTTGATATGGTAAAAATTGTATGCTCTCTTTGATTATTACTAAACTTGTGTCAAGAGCACATTATGCTTATTTGATATTTTGGCCTTGACCCTCTTCTCCCTTTTATGTCCCTATTTGTGCCCCTCAAGGGTTCGGTGAATTTCCTTTCCTTTCTTATTCGATCCGTAAATTATTTTATTGTTAGTAGTGGCCATGATTATGATAGGCCAGAGTAAAGAGACACCCAAAATCCCAAGTCCAAAGTTTATGTACATTAAATCACCCTCGGTACACATAAATCCCAATTGGTGAGTTGGTCACAATTGACCAAAGAAAATAGTTAGTGAGTCAATGCAAACCAAAATAATGTATGACCAACTAAACCCTAACTCCCTAATCAATGTATCAAATTCCATAGGAGAATGCTAGTGATAGTCTAGCCGAAAGGTGTAAACAATAAAGTATTAAGCCTACCAACTAGAAGAAATGGCACAAGGTGTAAACAATAAAGTATTAAGCCTACCAACTAGAAGAAATGGCACACATTAGGAAGCTAGCAGAGAATAATTAATGTATTGAACTCCCTAATGCAAATTATGCGTGTATATATATAAATACATAAAGGCTTTTGAAAATTTGATGTTTCAACGATGGGTGTGTATACACATACCGTTGTGGTCTTCGTTCACTTGGAATTGTGTGAAATATTTATTTAGTTAAGATGATGGTGACTCTAAACCATGTGTCCCCCTCTTCATCGACATTGATGTTGATGCATGTACGTGGAATCTTCGCCCTTCGTCTAGACGTGCATGCCCATGCTATTCAACACTTTGACTGCGTAAGTTCTGCTTAACAAATATTATATGGTGATGTGAGTGCTTTATAGCGTTAACATAGAACATCTCACTTTAAATGTATTTTCCATAGTATGTACTATCTCTTTTTCTTTTTAAGAAATTGATATTTTGATTTTTTCATGCGATTAATAAATTGATTAAGTATTAATGAAAATTTTAATAATATTTATTATTAGTATTATTATTATTTAATTGTGTTGAATCAATATTATGTTTAAGTAATTTTAGTAAAGTTTAGAATTATTATTTTTTCATTTTTTTTAATTTTTAATATTTAAATATAATTTTTTATTTATTAAATTTACATTATTTAATAAATTTAAACATATTATTTTTTTATGGACATGTAAAAGGTATTTTAATTGATACATTTAAATAAAACTTGTTATCAAAATAAGAAAAAGACTATCAACGGGTTTAGTTGGAGGAAATTACTAGAAAATCATATACAAGATTAATAAGTGTTTTAACAATCAACACAAGTAAGGCTCAGTCAATCTAAACAACGAAACTTCAAACAAAACAATCAAATCCTGCATAAATAGATTTGACTTTAGACTCGCCACCCACATAGGCAACAAAAATTATCGAGGAAGAAGATGAGGAAGTAGAGTAACACAATGAGGAACAAGTCTCGTCGAAGCTTAGTTGGATATCCCCGTGACATTGATTGGGGAGTAATGTTGAGAAATAATCAAATCAACAACAAGAAAGGTAGGTGAGAAACAACAAAGTGTCCTAATCAATCGATAGTACAACCACAACCAACCACACTGCAACAACAGTCAAGGCAACCATTGCATACTATGTAGTAATAATAGATAGACCCACAACTGGCTGAGCATCAAGAATCGCAGAATGTCACTTAGTTGACCCAACAACAGACATAGGAGAAATACAAATAGCCATCAGGGTCATCAAAGAGAAAACATCAAATCAACCTGCAAATTGGGAAAGAGAAGAAGTTAAAGTCCCATACTACACCTACTCAAGTAGAATTACTTCACTTTCTAGTACATTAATCCAATGTAGGCTTTTGAAAGCTAGGTATTTAACTTATTTTATGATTTTTCTCAAGAAGCATATGCTAGGAAAAAAAGATCAACATAATATATCGAATAATATCAAAACAGGAAGGATAAGAAAATAAGAAGTTTGGAAAAATGTACAAACCTTACACATGAGAAGTTACAAATACCTACATCAAAGGCTAACGAGGATCAACTAGATGCAATGCAACAACTCATCCACCAACTATCTCAATTTAAGAATGAAGGAAGTGCATCAACAACTGCAACAACAAAGTAAGAAGATCAATGTGGATGAAACATCTTAAATTTTACAGTAGGAAATTGTTTCATTTGGGAAGGTGAAGCAACAATTAGAAGTAGCATTGGACTACATTGCTACTATGACTTATGTGTTTAATAACTAGCTAACTTACTTGGCAATCGCATGCAAGTGACTTAGTATACAACAACTACTCATTAAAGGCTTAGCCGAAAAACAAAACTCAACCATCAAAGGAAAAGCAGTCACAACACTTGATGCCCAAATTGAACAAGACAAGAATCTTGAAATAAAAATGATACAGGAGAAGAGGGTATGGCTAAGGGAAGGTAAGAAAGAACAAATGGATCCCAACAATACCTCATATCACCTCCATAGAATTTGACCATAAATGCAAGAAATGGAGAAAAATGTTAATCGTCAACTTCCAGAGTTCTAAGGCAATTAAATTTTAGATGAGATTAAATATTTGGCATAGATGAATTCCTTGGAAGCATAGGTCTAGTACTTAGTCAGAGAATGGAGCACATTTGATTAGTATCTATAAAGGCTAGCTCTAACAAGTCACATGACAACATTTGGTGAAACACAAGCCTCACCTTCTTTCCAACAACCTTCACCTCCCCATATTAAGTATCAGCTTTTCAACCCACGTACTTCTAAATATGCTCCATAGGCACATCATAGTCAATCAACTACAATATAAATAGAAGTCAAAGGGTCCAACTCATCACTTGCAAAACTAGAGAGATGAGGAATCAAATTCATAGATCAAGTTGATCAACTAGTTACAACTAATCAAACATCAATGCATACTAACAAGGCACTCAACTCTATAACAAAAACACTTCAATGAAGCATCAACCATCACTAGCACCTTATTCTTGTAATTTTGTTCCACATTTTGTAATGTAAATTTATAAATATCCCCTTCTTCAGGACAAAGAAGGAATTGAGGGTGGAGGGATGTTGGAGGGGCTAGTTGACCTAGTTGACTAAACCCAAAAGTCAAGATAACTGACTAGACTCTACAGTTGACATACCAAGATGTAATTCAAGTCAATCAACTAAGTTAGTTATATAATTAATCTAATGTAACTACCAAAGTCTAGCATAAATATGCATGTATGAGATGAAGAATGTACTGACAATCGTGGACTAGTATTGAAGGTGTTATTGTTGGTCTACAACTACTTCTTCTTCTCTTCTATTTTGTCTTCCATATGTATTACTCGTATTTATTCATATAGTATTTGCTTGGATGTATGGATGTATTGTTAACACATGTATACAATTCACTAGATTAGAATGTGGACCTCCTCTACAAAACTATGTCATATGCTAACTCTATCTAAGTATTTAGTGTTGAGTCCTCTATGGAAGGTAGGACCTACCTCTCCTCCTAATCCAACATGGAAGGTGACAATGTTTTTTTTTGTTCTAATATTATTGAGTGTACATAGGCAATTTAATTGTCGACTGGACCTAGTAAGCTTTTGAGACGCCCAATGCTATATGGACACGAGACAAATCCTCCCACTTATAATGATGGGCTAAAGAGAAATGCACAAGGGTTGGTGGTCTCATCGAAGGGATTTATCTATTATTGAAATTCAGTTATATGGCACCTCAGTTACCTAAACTCATAATAAATAAGCTCTATATCACCAAATATTGACAAGGTAATTATAAATTTTATTTATTCTACAATTTTGTAGAAAATGATTATTTATAACCTCTTAAATGAGACTTAACACCAATCATTTTAAAAGCAAACCATTAAGAAAAGGAACTATACATAAAAGAAAAGAAATATATAATGACACATCAACTATTATAACTCATGAACACATATGCATTGAAACCCAAAAGTAACAAAATTGTTGAATACAACACATATATGTATCGAAACTCGAAGGTGAAAAAACTATTGTAAACAATTCTATGTATATATGGGCAAATAATGATATTAACCAATTTGTACGCAAACAAATAAATAAATAACTATGGCACCATACCGTGCCTTGAGTGAGCTTGACGCAAGGATAGACCTGTGCCTATAATCTATTAGTAGAAAGAAAATATACGAGCCTACAAATGTATACAAGAGCACAAATCAATAGTTGAAGGTTCCATTGATCACACCAACAATAGTAATGATATTATAAGCACAAAGAGAAACAATAACAACGTTCATGTGTTCTAAGTGCCTACTCTTATATAAGAGTCTACAATCTCTTAAATTAAACACACACAAAGGTTTTCTTGGATTGTGGCTTCTCTTGCCACCTTTTTGTAACTTATGATGGTTTTTATATTGTCTCAATATAATCTATGATGCTTTTTCCTCTGAAAAAACACACACAAAGGTTTTGTCTACTATGCAAACTAATTAGAAGCAAAGAGAACAATTAGTTACAGTTAGATACTAAATTTAGTCATGGATCAATCTAACTCTGCCATTTTTGTCCCGAATAGATACGAACTGTAGGACAATTCGTCAAGCCTCCAGAATTGAACTCAGCGCTTAGAACAATTTGAAATGGTTGCTGCCTGTCGGGATCCCAAGTAACTTAGTCCATACCCAACAACAATTTTATGAGAATAACATTGGTCTTGTGCAAGGGTTCTTCACATGGTCTGGTAACCAAAACTGTTACCCCATAATCTTCGAAGATCCAACAACACCATCCTCACATCCATTTTGAATTGAAACCATGCCTTCTGGCATTACAACTTTCACCCAACTGACATATGATTATATTCATGAGCATATCCACTTGGCAGATAAATGTATTTGTGAATGCATCCACATTCGACTATGCCTTTGCATGTCCTATAGACTTGGTTAAAATGGCAGTGTACAAAAACCTCACAAAAAATTACATTGTTCACATATGACCAAGACATAAAAAGCCACATATTGTCTTGTACCTCACTTATTTCAAGCCACATTATATATATAAACATGATGCAACTATATCTTATTCAACCAAACACACCTATTTATTCCTTTCAATCAACCTTCTAGTTATTTAATTTCAAACAAAGAGACAAGGTACTAAAACAAATAAACACACATATACATGTAATGGTAAATGGAAAAATTAGATATGGTTAATGTGAAAAGATGGGAAAATGTTTAGGCAAAAATGGTTATATGGTGAACAAAATGTTTCCAAATGGGGATCCCATCAGAAGGCTCATGGAGTTTGTGATTTTCCACATTCACCACAAAGTAAATGTGCATATATGGGGGTAGATTGAGCCTACAAAAATTATCTCCCGCCTCTTCTAGTGTCTTGAAATGACCATATCTTAGAGTATTTATCTTCTTACTAGGACCCTATAGTATTTCATTGTTCAATTGTAGACATGCTCTATCTCCCAATGTAAATGCATTATATGTTTTATGTTGATCATGCCTAGCCTTATACTTTTCCTATGACTTATTCAATGTATCCTTTACTTATAAATAGATATACCTAATCTTCTCAACAAAAAATTATTCTCTTAATACATCCCTTATGAGATCCTCCCTCACTTATCCTTTGTCCATGTATGACATCCAAAAATGAATTTGGAAAATATCCGAAACAAGTTTCAAATGTTGATTTAACTAGAGAAGTGCAGACTACTCTATTATAAGAGTGTTGTATAAAGACCATATTTTTGTCATGGGTCTTCGAATGCTTCTAGTAATTATAGACTCTAAAAATTTGCACCAAAGTCTTGTTGACTACTTCTATTTCCTCATTTGTCTATGGATGGAATGTTGTAGACCATTTTAACTTCATGTCCATCTTCTCCCACAACTAATCCAAAATGCAATGAGAAATTTGATGTCCCTATCTGAAATGATGCTCCTCGATATCCCAAATTGCACCCAAACATATTCAAAGAATAATTTTGTTGCTTCTTTCCCTATGATGATCTTTCTATAGGGAATGCAAATGTACATCCTTTTGAATTCGTTAACTACCACACACATGCAGTCATGTCCCTTCCTAGTTTTTGGTAAACCTCCCACAAAGTCCATGGAATTGATTTCCAGATGACAAGTGGTATTGGTAAAGGATGGTATAGACCTTGTTTCTTGTTATTAGGCTTATTGCTATAACAAAGCATACATCCTCTAATGAACCTTACTACATATTATTACATTTTGGGAGAGTACACATACCTTTGTAAGTAGGAAATTGTCTTCCCAACACCAAAATAATATACAACCTTATAGGTATGAAACTCTATGATAATTTTCTTTTTTCTCACTTTCAAGAAAAAAGCTTGTCTAGTCTATACAATAACCCACTATGAAGATAATAGTCAATTGTGTTGCCACCATTGTTTGTAGGATTCAGGCCTTGTAGCTACTAAAACAACTCCTTTGTAACACCCTCCTCCCATATTTACCCAAGTTAACCATTCTATTGGGGAAAACATGTGATGAGAGGCTACTATGACATGATTCAGCTCCCCATGTACAATTAAGTAAGTGGAAATGACAAAACAAAACCATTCTAATGTTCCACACATGCTACAAAACCTTCGGGAGCCAACCAACCCTTCTAGGTGACCAACCCCTGAGACGACATGACATTTCACTGATCCGGACCCCCATCTACTCCCATGACAAGCCATGAATGTAACTAATTCCTTCCAATTGCTCACATAGCAAGGCATGCCAACGAATGTGGACTTTTTCATCTAGTTTTGAGCCAATCACCCCAAATTTTGTGCCACTTTTTCAGGGCCATGACTCGGGCCACTACCCAAAACTTCATGAAAACTTCAGAAATGATAAATAACATTGAAACAAGATTACTAATGAAAACAATTGATCAATGAATTGATTGTACCCCTACTATCCATGACAGGAATTTCATCAAACATATCACAAATAGGTCATCTACAAGTCATAACAACATATCTGAGCATAGGGGTCTCATACTTATCAGAAATTCGTAAAGAAGCATTAATGCCTTATCACAATAGTTTCATTATCATCTATTAGGTCATGTATTCATTGTACATTCATTTAAAAAATCAAATCATGTTGAGAGCCATACATCAGGTTTGTCATAAAACATACTCATAACCAACATATAACCAATAAAAATAACAAGGATATAACAACCATAAAATACACATATAAGCCAATACATTTACACATGAAATACCAAGGAGAAGAAGCTATTATTAATGAGTGCAAAATCCAACCAGGTATGGGACTTCCACGAACCACCTGACCATAGATTGGCTAAACCAAATACTTTTTCAACCAATAACCCTCATGCCATATTCCAAGCATTAATGTTGGGCTCACAACAAAACCAACCAGGGCTTCCCGAAGCCAAACCACCTCAACCCTCATCAATAGAATTAGGATTTCTACAATCCCCTTTGGATTACTAGGCCCTAAAAAAGCATGTATGCCTCTGGATATCTCCACCTAAACCGCGAGGAATTTTTTCGTCTCAACCTCTCGACTTTACTATGTATTCTGTCATTACCGGTCAAGGGATTCCTAGGCTTACGGGGTCTCCACCCTCTGGTATTTACCGTGTATCCCTCGATTATCGATCAAGGGATTCCTAGGCCCAATCAAGGGTATTCACTACTAAGCTTTACCATGTATCCTCTCATTCACCAGTCAAGGGATTCTTAGGCTCAATCGAAGTATTTACATCCAGGTTTACCATGTATACCATCCCAAGATTCTTTGGCCTTGTGAATAATTCTGAGACCACCCCACTCAGCTTCTAATCCATCCGACAATCCAATTCAACCAAATACAAGAGAACCCACCACACCATGGTTATCTAGAAATGGCAAGGCAAGGTTGAAGAACACTGTCACACCTAGAAAAACTCATTCTAATGATAGCAAGAGAACCAAAAACACACATACATGTACCATGCATGCCACATCTAGCAAGGAAATCACACATGCAAATCGATACCTGCAAGTAATCCCCCTGTAGCTGCTTGATCTTTCTATTCCTTGCTTGATCTTTACTTCCCTTTGCCTTCTTTGTCATTCCTTTGCTTTCCTTGACCCAATGCTAGAATCATGCTCCAAGAATACTTTAAGTGTCCAAGAGTATGAGAGAGAGAGTAGAAAGAGAAAGGTCCAAAACAGAATAGACCAAAGGTACCAACTGATCCTTAGAATCCTTTTTATTAATGAGGCCTCTAGTTTCTTCAATTTTCCATTCTTTTCCTCCTCACATGCAACATGTGACCTTTCACTTTCCTTTTCTCCTAATTACCATTATTTTCATAAATAAAAGCCAATTAATGCCTCATGCCTTTCCAAATACTTTTCAATTTCCTTTGAAAATTTCCTTAGGCATAATAAACCAAATGAACACCCACATTAGGATGTTTTTCCCAACATTTAGCTTGGAATACGTGTCCCATGACCTTTGTTATTATTTTGCCTTCATTAACTTTATGACATGGAATTTTGACCAAGGATGTTACATCCTTGAATTCCTCATATTTTATATATTCCTCTATATATGCATCATGGGTGTAGGTTCCATGTGCATAAGAGTTCCCAACGTGGTACCTTTTGATGTCGATGGCCTTGAAGGAATGTTGACCAACTTGCTTATGCTTCCCTTCCTATACTTCATGACTAAATGAAATTGTTGTAATAATGTCATCCACTTGTAGTGTTTGGTTTGTTGTAGCTCACTCTGGGCCTACTATAGTATTTGGCGATCTATGTGCACAATGGTTTCCTTTCCCATTAGATAGAGTTTCCATTTTTTGACAGCTAGTACTAGGGAACATAACTCCTTGGTTGAGAACTACCCCATGAGATACTTTAGAATGGTAGAATATAAGCCTTCCTCCTTGAATCAATATTTCTCCTGTGGAATAACCACTCCTGCCCATCTCCACTTTGAAGGGTTGCTACAAGTTTGGTAACACAAGAACTAGTGCTCAACTGATTTTTCTCTTCAAATCATGAAAATCCCTTAGTTGATCCTTCCCTCATCGGAAGTTATTTCCACTCACAGTTATAGCATGAAGTGGCGCAACTATTGCTAAAATAAATATATGAATTTCCTAATGTATTTTGGTGCTCCAATGAAACTTCTAACTTCAGATACATTTGTAGGAATTCGTCACTTCATGATGGCCTCCATCTTTTTAGGGTTTATCTAAGCTTCCCTCCTCCAATCATATAGCCTAAAAACACTAATTACTTCTTTTCTGTTGGGCATGGAATCCCCCCATAGCATGTGTTGGGGCTCAAAGCCCAATTTTTGGTCAAAGGTATTGTAAGACTCCACGAATTGTGGGTGTAGAGCGCGAAGTATAGGTTGTGTCATAGGGTTTTCCGCCCTAAAGTATTGTAAAGTAATGTAATGTCATGTCAGCCTACCCTGGTCCGCGGACCATGGGATTGTATAAATAAAGCGAGGCTCTAAGTTGTAAAAATAGTGAACAATAGAAAAAGGAATATGAATGGTTCGAGCATAAAGGAAGAGTTTAAGTGTATTGGTTCGTAGTAGTAGGACGAGGCTCTGCAACTAAGTGCGCAGAGGCCTAGTAGATTTCGCAACTGAGTGCACGGACCTTTGCAGCTGAGTGCGCAGGGCGGTGTCGAGTCTGTAATCTTGATCAAAGAATAATAAAGAGAATTTGATTTCTATTTCTGTGTATCTGCTTGTACATTGCCTTCTTTACATTTATACTGTTTTATTTATCGTGCACACTGATATGATTGTTGGATATGTTGTAATAATCACTAGTCTTACACAAACAAGTTAAGTAATCAGGTAATAAAAAATTAAATAGAAAGGAACTTGGGTATAATACGGGTTGCGCCCTGAGTAAGGCTACACGAAAGCAGCATCAAAGGTTGCGAAGGAATAATAAGTGCGCGTAGCGACATGCACGCAGGGTCAAACTTTTGACCTCCAGAAGCTCAACAGACATCCCCAGGGTGTGGAAACCTAGTTCTAGCACCCTCCCATACTACTTCGGGTGAGACCTCATTCCACACTCTACGGACTGTTGCCGAAAGGGCCAGTAATACTGGGATTTGCTTGGCTAAATCACCTCTGAACCTGGGTCAAGCCCATACAACCCAAAAAATGGTTCTGTTGCCGAGACCGAGATCTGCATAAGGGATGTTTGATGTCGTGCCACTAGAATCCAACAAAGAAAGAAATTGAAGAGTGGTTGGATAAGAAGATTCACGAGTTTGCGGTGCAGGAAAACAGAAATCCGCAAGTATCTAAGGAATAGTGGTTGGAGCGCTACTTATATATGGAAATCCATGAAATTTTCTTTGCATCTTTTCCTTCTGAGTTGTATGAGTGGATCATGAAGTTAGCAGACAGCCAAGAAAGGTGTAGGCTCGACAAACCAATAGTGTGGACTCCAGAATTAGTGCGCAAACTAGAAGCATCAGGAGATAATATCGCACGAGCTATGGACCATTGGCTCGACCGAATAATAGGAGGATTTATCATTGAGTTTGCGGTAGAAATGACCATCAGCTACAGTGAGGCGGAGTGACATTTCCTCAAGGGATTGCGAGGTAATTATACTAAATCTTTGAACACTTGGATTAAGATGCTATTGTGTGAAAAGTGGGTTATGCAAATAAATTAATGTTTGGAGCTATGTGAAGTGGGAAGATCTACAGAAGTGGAGGTAGCGAAGAATTAGAAACCAGTCCCTTAATTTCACCCTCATGGGAGAGCGAGGAAGAGCTCGCTAAAGTTTCCCCGAGAAGCGCGGTCAATCTGATAAGGCAATGAATTTCGCCTTTACCACCTCCACCCACACCGCCACCCATCTCACCCTCCTCACCTCCATATCCACCCACCCCACCTCTGCCACCACCACAATTCAGTATGGCGAGTGCGATCAAACTACTGGTATTCAGAGGAGTGGGGAATGAAGATCCGAACCAATTCTGGTTAATGGTAAGAGCTGTATGGGAAGCACAAGGCGCCGTGGATGACAATATTAAGAAGGCTACATTGGTGAGCGCGTTGCAAGATCGCGCATTAACATGGTATATCAAGCATTCTAATGACCACCCAAATGCAGGAATCGCTGAAAACCAGGTCGTGCTGAACAAGGAATTTAGCAGGCCAAAGTCAGAGAAACAATCAATCATCGGGTTTAAGGAGATCGTGATGCTCTTGGGCGAGACCCCCTGGGATCTGGACCAAAGGCTGAAGAGTACGATTCGTGAAGCCAATATGATGTTGACATATGGGAAGCATCGCGCATGGTTTGTAGCATCACTAACACCGCACTTGAGGACGGCGTTGTCACAGCAAAAACTTTCCACCCAGGCCGAAGCTTTAGAAATGGTGATGAGATTGCATGATACCCCTATACAAGACCCTGGTTTGGGAGTCCAACAAATCCACGCGCAACTGCAAAATCTGTGTCTAGAAATGTAAAGTTTGAAACAGGACATGACACCTCTGCCAGAGGCGCACGAGGAGGTATGGTGCATAAAATGCAAAGGCCAAGGGCACAACAAGGACCATTGTCCAGTGTTCATGAAATACTTGGCGAGAGGAGGGTCGATGCTGTTAAGACCTGAGGCACAAGCAGGGCCGAGCATGGTGTCTGCATTATGGTACTCGATCTATCAGATAGGAGGAAAACACACTATGGATAATTGTCATCTGTTGCAGAAGTATATGAAGACGTCCCAGCAACTGTTTTGTAATTTCTATAGGTCGGTAGGCCATGATGAATGCACCTTCCGAAGCTGCGAACTAATGATGGATCGGGCTCTTGCCTATAGGGTGCAAACCAAAACACGAGCCCTCGACCCAAATGAAGGGATGGCGCATGCTGGATTTTAGGAGCGCGGTCTAGGTCGAGGCGGAATGGGACTAGGAAGGGGGTCGCAGACAACTAATTTGTTACAATTGCGAAGGGCTAGGGCATTATGCCCGCGTTTTTACAAACCCGACAAGGACATCATGTTGGTACTATACTCAGTTTGATCATGAGGCAGAAGACTGCCCTTCACTGATAGCGAGGATGCGCGAAAAAGGGTTACTCCAGCCCCCTCTGGCTAAGAATTTGCAGATGATGAGGTCTGTGCCATGCAAAGAAGACCCAAATGCAAACATGATGCTCTGGAGTGGTATGACCAAAGGCGATGATAAAGGGAAGTAGCCAGAAGAAAGTGCGTGGGTTCACAAGGCTCCTACAAAGGAACCCGAATTTGATTTAGAACGCACGAAGGAGACATTCATGGAAGCTAAGAAGAGCTTCACGGAGGCCACCACTTCAAGTAGTAAGGATCAGCTAGAACCATAGATGTATCCTTCAATGCTCACTACCTTTCTGGAGACATGCATGAAACTGTTGCGCGACAACAAGGCAGTCAAAGGACTACAGGAACTTATCACTAGGTGCGCGGGGTCAGGAGAACCGCGCGTGGTCTGGAAACTTGGAAAGCATGCATTGCGCACAGGAAGGGAAATGAGGTTAACTGCACAAATCGGTGAGTATGAAATGGATCAGGTAATCCTAGATCTCGGATTGGACGCAAATGTACTGCCAAAACAAACATGGGAATGCATGGGCAAACCCGCGCTACAGTAGTCTCCTATCCAATTACGAATGGCGAACCAACAGAAGATATTTCAAGGGGTAACCATAGACATTGAAGGTGTGAGCGCGTAGGTGGATTTTGAAGTGATAGAGATTGTCGATGACAGTAATCACTATCTCATGCTACTAGGAATAGACTGGGCCACCGATATCAACGGAGTCATAAATCTGAAGAAGCGCAAAACGATCTTTGAGAAAAAGTCACTACGCGTAGCAGTATCGCTAGATCCAGCTGAAGGAGCGCGATACATTGAACCAGTGCACGATGATGATCTCAATTGTATTTACAAGATAACTGCACGAGAATAGGATTGGGTGAATCCGACTGCAGATGGAATAATTTCATGGGAGTGTGAAATCTCCTGCACTTCAGATTCAGATGAAGAAGTAGAACGATGGCAGAATCGGCTGCATGAGGTAACAACGCTTAATTGCAACATGATGATTAGATCACTGCGTTGCGTGACAACAGAAGCAAGAGAGTTGCCAACATATGATGGATTAACAGCGGTGGATGAATTTCTGAGCAAATTTGAAAGCGTAGTACCAGAATAGCAACAATTCGATGCTCTGAAATAGGCGCTGCGCACAATTCCCGCACAATGGTGGGGTACACATCAAGGAAATTTTGAGGACTGATGCAGATGCAGAAGGATGATGCGCCTATGTTTTGGAAAACCGCATCTCTGAACAAAAGCCAGTTAGCAGGGGCGGAACAACTTGCGCACCCACCTTTCCCGATGGGTACAAACATATGTTGTACAGCCCGCACAAGTGCACACCACCCCCAGAATAGAGAATCGAAACAAATCACAACAGCTACCAATTATCCATGACGAAGCATTTGATAGGGTTTGCGGAGTACTGAACAAGGTTCACCAGGCGAGACAAACTGATTGGGACCTGCACGTGCCAGTGGTTTGATGGGCCTGTTAGCGCTCGAATTTGGCCTCAGGCTGAAGAAGGCAAAATCCAAGGCAACATCAAACCACTTAGCCTCGTAGCTAGCCCTACGAGGACAGGAGAGGGCTCTCTCCAGGTCTATCTCGGCAAAAGGTCTTCAAAGGGCTGAGATGACCAATAAAGAACACTGATTTTAGGCTAGTAAACTGATAGGGAAAGTTTGATTTCAAATTTTTAGGGTTTTGTTGGAAAATTGAGCACGGCAATTTTGGGTGCAGGGATGAGACACAGTTTTTGCAGAGGTCTTTTTGGGGCAAGGTAGGAGATTGTCTTGATGCCTTTAAAGGAAGTGAATGGATAGGTATGACTGGTGAGGAGCTAAGGAGAGCAAGAAACCATCAAGAGTTCTCCTTAAACAGATGAAAACATAGATATTAAGCAAACTTAAAGGCAGAGCATAGAAACCATGAATTCTACCTTAACACTTCATTTACTTAATTTGCAGAAGAGAAGAGTAGGAAAATGATACACATAACAAACTTACAAGTACATGAGAGAAACACACCATCAACACAAATCACCACAGGAATCCCAAATAGTGCTGCAAAACCCTGGTCTTTCCTTTGCCAAAATTGCAGAGATACAAAGAGTAATACAGTCTAAGCTTATCCCTCAAGAGTCCAACCATGAAAATGATTTAGAAAATACATAATATAGACCATTCCAACCCATTCCCTAGCCTTTAGGAGTCGAGCTCCTCCTTCTAGGAGCAGTTTCAACCAATTCTAAACAAAGCACTACAATCTAGGCAGTCAAAACAACTTGCCTCTATAAGTTAGGAAACCAATTCATTCATTAATTTTTTGCTATTTTATGAATGAATCTTCTAGAATAGGTAAATAAGTGTCATATCAACATGAAAATACATTAATTACATCAAAGAGGGTGAAAAATCCCACCACAAGTCAAAACTGGTCAAACTGGCTGCGTTTTCCTGAGCTGAAGATGAAAATTTTGGAAAATATCTTGATGCGTAGCGCGCCAAAACCCTACGCGTAGTGCGCCTTTCAGCCCACTTTTGGGGCACTTCCCGGCCTCCAAATTGAGCTCATGATAGCTCATTGGAAAGATATTTTTGTCTAGTTACCATTTGATAAATCAAGAAAGTCATTTGGCCAACCAAGCTAGGAGAAAACTTGATTTTCCCAAGGTCACTTCAGAGGTGCATTCGATTCTCCTGAGGCAACGGTATTTTTGACATTTCTCTAAAACCATGACACCTGAGTAAAAAGTGAAGGAGGTTTTTCTTCCTTGGCATGTTTTGGACAAAAACCTCTCTCAGTTTTCCCAAATTAATTTTTGATTGCTCAGAAACATCATGTGAGTAAAACCTATCCCGATGTGTGAAACAAGGGAGTTTGTCGAACTGAAGCGAAATGAAGGGGATGAGGGGCTTCTAAATTCTTGGGGAAATTTTTGAAAGTAGGGAGGGATGTTAGGAAGTAGGTGAAAGTGGAATCTCAGATATTGAGTGAGGGGAAGGGGTCCAAAAGGGAAAAACACAGGCCCAACCTAGAAAATTGTCAAGTTGTAGCAAGAAACTAGGGTTTGTGTGAAAATGAGGAATTTGGCGGACCTAAGGGATGGGAAGTGTTTAATAAGGTATATGAAGGATAGGGGAAGGTGTATGAACATCTGGATACAATTTTTGCTAATGATTTGACCATCCAAGAGAAATTACCTCCAAAACCCTAGGAGAGGGAAATGACCTTGCCTAGGCGCAACTGAAACATGAACAAGGTGTAAAATGAATCATTAGACACTGACATGATAATGAAAACCCTATGAATGATGATAGACTCAGCTGAATGATGACATGGACCGACATTTGGACAACTTTAGAAGGAGTGAAAGCAAACCCTAGATCTAATGCCTAGTGACCAAATTTTGCTTGAAGACTCACTAAAATGACAAAATTTGACCTTGACACTCTGAGACCACTTTGTAAGAGCATATTTGATCACTGGAGGAAGGCTGGAAAGACTGACACTAACATGGCCTATACGAACATGTACAAAACCCTGAGTGCGAAGACGATTCCAAAGGTGCGAAGCAAAGTAGAGACCGTAATCTCTGAAGAGAATACAAAAAGAAATCCACACGTAATGGCTCCCACAGTTGTGACAGTGCGCGATGACCAGGACAAATAAATCACACAGCTACGCGAGGTCAAACATATAAGGATTCAAAAAACCATTCAATGAGGGAACCTTAGACTTCGCGAACTCGAAAAGGACCGGGTACGATTAAGGAAGAAAAGCATTTTGATGGATGCTGAGATCAAGAGGTTGGAAAACGAGATCACACAAGTATGTCTCATCGATAAACCAAGGATGACAAGGCAAGATACGGATGATCATACCACTGCATTAGAAGATTGTCGCCAAGAATTTATGACTCTGCTGCCATGGCTACGACCGCACCTCACCAAACACAGTAACCAAGGGAGTGCACTACATATAGTAGAACGCACGACACCGATTGTCACAAAGGCAATTGAGGAGTTTCTCCGGACTATACTAAAAGGCGAGTTGAAGTCTTGCACAGGTAGTATGACCACCTGAGTAGCCATAGGGAGCATAGCCTCAGTGCTCTAGGCAATTGAAAGAGAGCGTGGGACTATAAAAGAGTATATTTGGGAGGTGCGATGAGGGAGGTGCACGCAGAATCAGCATGTCACAAGGGTCGCGACCGCACAACGTGGGTACGCTGCCACGCGAGTAGGCTGGGAAGTGATCATTGGTGTCACTATTCATGACAAGATGTCCGATTTAAGGCAAAAGGGAGCGGGCGATGGGCATTTAAGACACGAATTAAGGGCAAGATTTGGGGCAATCTGCCGCCAAGAAAGCATTGATGGCCTAGAATTGGGGGGAATGGTCGAATTTGAATTCAAAAGGCGCTATAAAACTCCAAGGGCTAGCCATGAGACAACACTTGTTCATTTGAGATTTGAGTAGTTGATTAGAGCATAGATTATTGAGCACCGAGCAAGATTTGAGCGCCAAAGTTCATGAATGACCACAGATAGCTCAAACAAGATGGTAGCTACCAAGATAAGTGTGGGCTTTGTAGAAAGAACCGTCGACGAAACCGCGCAAAACCCCACGGTACAAGATGTTCCCGGAGATGCTGGGAATGCACCGAAAATCCGAAAATCGCCTCAGACGCCAAGACCCAAGAAAGGTAAACAGGCAGCGGGACCAGTTCGCATGTCCCAGCAAAATCTGTGGTTCGGTAAACTCTCAATGGAAGAAAAGGGCAAGAATGTCACCATTGAGACTGATGACGAGGAGGAGGACCTACAAACTCTCGTTGATGAGATAGAGGAAGCAGAAGACATGGAAGAGGACATCTAGCCAGTGCACTCCGCAGCAAAATTGCCTAAGTACGTCCCTCCGGGGAAAGGGAAAACTAAGATACCAAAGGACCTAGATGCCACTAAGAGCACACTCCAGACCCGCTCCTCCCCTATGGAATTGTGTTTGAGAGCTCGCACCTAGGTTGCGTGCCCACAATGAAGTTTGAAGATTGGGACCTCGCGGACAGCGAGAAGTTCCCACACTTAGAGACGGAAAGCCTCATGAAGCAGAGCACGGAGGGGCCATTCACAACACTAGAGCCACGAAAATGGTTACGCAGTGTGGAGAAGGTCAGATTACTTCATCTGTTGTGGATTCCACACTTTCACCATGCGCCTATCACTATTTTTGTCAACAGGCAGTTGCTTTGCCTGGTGCATGATGGGTACTTATGGCTGGAGGAGCCTATTCCCATCATGGCGGATCTCATCCATATAGTTTCCTGGCTCCCCTATAAGGGAAAGGACCCCGCGATGATATAAGGAAAAAGCGGAGATTCGGCGCTCGCAGAGGCCATGAAGAAAAAATACAAGCTTTAGAAGAAAAAGAGGGGTTACACAATCAACATCATCAAAGATAAAGGGGTGCGCGTAGCCACCAAACTCCTGGCTGGGAAGGTAATGAGAAAATGTCACGGTGATGAGGTACCAGCGCCAGTAATTGCGTAGAGGGGGTCCAATTCAACTTGGCCAAGTTCCTCTGCGAGGAATTCTTGACCAATTGCAAGGAACCCCAGGAGTAGGGCAAGACATTCCACTATGTGTGGTTGCTCTTGTCCATTTTGCTGGTAACAGGAGAACTGCCCGAGGACAGTCAATTCCCTAGCATTGAACAGGACTTACCAGAGGCTGCAAAGTACGTGTCGCTCTGGGCCACCAAGGACACAAAGTAGATTTGTGAGACAAAGATCTTCTGGGTGCTCATGGAGGCAAGCATTTGGATGTGGATCAATAGACAACCACGCCTGTCCCCCATAGTGCACAATAGTCTGCGGAGTTTTGCAGACTTCAAGGCGGACATGCATAATGTTTACATCAAGGCGTGTAAGGATCCGGCGCAGCAATGGACCAAGCTCCCCTTCATCGCCATTAATGATGCAATCTTTTCAGTGTTAGAATCATGGCCCCCCAAGTGGCGCGCCTCAGACCTGGCGGAGTTGGATAGGACAACAACACAGAAAAAAAGGATTAGGCCAAGTTGCACGTCACGAAGTTGGCCGAGAAGAGGCATAATGAAAATGTGGGCGCGGAGGTAAGGGTTGTCCACGAGGTAGCAAGGGCAGCCGCGGAACAGGCAAAGGCCGTCGAAGAAGCAGTAGCAGCACAGGCAACAGGAGCCACCACAACGCAGGACGAGGAGGGCCAGGACTTGTCTACACAATAGGAAGCAGAGGACACAGAAGAAGGTGCGGACCTGGGCACAACTTCCACCTAGCTAAAAAGGTCGTGCGTCATAGAGAGATCGGGTCCGCGAAAAAAGGTCAAGGCATCCAAATTGGCCATCGACCTGATCACGTTAATAGAAGGCGACCTCTACGACATCATCAACACAGTTCGTGAGGTCACCAAGGAAGTGTTATAGGAAGCCATGTCAGAGCAGCAGATTGTGTTGGGGGCCCTAAGGGTGCAGTTACAGGAACTACAGGTGTAGCCCCCACAGGCAGGAACCGTAGCCACCTACGGCGCATCAGGCACATCAACAGCAGAACAGCTGCTACGCGCAAAGATGGCCAACACCATAGTGCTAACGGAAGGAGCGCTAACAACAGAGAAAGAGGACGACATAGCCATGGAGTGTAGGATCCAGGGACTTGGCCTTAATTTGGCTGCCCTTTTGTGATACACATTGTACCAACTATGTGATGGCATAACAACAGAGCTCCGCACCAAGGTGGGCCACGCGATTCAGGTGATGAGTGAGCAAAAGATCAACATCGAACAGCTCAACATACAAAATGATGAACTGGTGTCACAGAACTAGCATATCATGCAGACAGTTGATGAAGCATGCCGGCAAGTCCCAGAGTTGTCCATCACTGTAGACCTACCAACAGAGATGCGGATCCATTGTCTGGAAAGTGGAGTCTGAAACGTGCATGAAGAAACAACGTGTGTGCAGCTGGAGCTGAATCTCCAGATTGCCGAGCTGCGGCTGAAGGCGCAGCCTTCCACTCCTCCAAAAGTTAGAGAGCAGCACGTTAGTGCTATTCAAAAAGGATTGGAAGAAATTGGACGGGCAATGCAGGACTATACCAGTATGTTGGACCAAGCCTTTGGCGTCCTCACATCCTTACAGGAGGACCCCAACATATAGCGCCTGGAAACAGAGGCATGTGAGCTTCAGGAGTAGTATGATAATGTAAGGGGAACTACGCAGACAATCGTCCTCACCCAACGGCTCACAAAGATGCAACAAGCAAGGGCACTGAAAGAGCAGGTGGATGTCGCAAGACAAAAAGAGGCACTTCTCAAAGCGCGTGTCCAGCCATGGATTGATGAGGCCTTCATGATTACGGTAGATATTGAGGGCAAGCTCGCACAGATGCAGGGACTCTACACACTAAGGCAGGCAGCTGATCCTCACAAAGAAGCGTCAGAAGAGCGCATGCAGTAGGTCCAGCAAACCGCAGAACAGTGCACCTCGGATCTCCGAGCAATACAGGACCAGTGGGAGGGGCTTCGCGCTAAGATCACCACACCAACAAAGTGACTCAGGACGAGTCACAATGATTGTGTTGAGGGTCTGTTGGGCATGGAATCCTCCCACAACATGTGTTGGGGCTCAAAGCCCAAGTTTTGGTCAAAGGTATTGTAAGACTCCGCAAATTGCGGACGCGAAGTATAGGTTGAGTCATAGGGTTTTCCGCCCTAAAGTATTGTAAAGTAATGTAATTTCATGTCGGCCTACCCATGGTCCGCAGACCATGGGATTTTATAAATAGAGCGAGGCTCTAAGTTGTGAAAATAGTGAACAAGAGAGAAAGGAATACGAATGGTTCGAGCATAGAGGAAGATTCTAAGTGTATTGGGTCATAGTAGTAGGAAGAGGCTCTGCAGCTAAGTGCGTAGAGGCCTAGTAGAGTCCGCAGTTGAGTGCGTGGACCCCTGCAGCTGAGTGCACAGGGTGGTGTCGAGTCTGTAATCTTGATCGAAGAATAATAAAGAGAAGTTGATTCCTATTTCTGTGTATCTGCTTGTGCATTGCCTTCTTTACATTTATACTGTTTTATTTATCGTGCGCACTGATATGATTGTTGGATATGCTGTAATAATCACTAGTCTTACACAAATAAGTTAAGTAATCAGGTAATAACAAATTAAATAGCAAGGAACTTGGGTATAATACGGGTTGCGCCCCGAGTAGGGTTGCGCAGAAGCAACATCACAGGTTGCGAAGGAATAACAAGTGCGTGTAGCGACGTGCGTGCAGGGTCAAACCGCAGACCTCCAGAAGCTCATCAAACATCCCCAGGGTGCAGAAACCTGGTTCTAGCACCCTCCCATACTACTTCGGGTGAGACTTCAGTCCGCGCTCCGCGGACTATTGCCGAAAGGGCCAGTAGTACCAGGATTTTCTTGGTTAAATCACCTCTGAACCTGGGTCAGGCCCATACAACCCAACATATGCAAACTCACATTTCTTGATATTTTCGAGTAGTTTGTGCTTCTTCAAAGTCTCCATCACTTGCAGCAAGTGTGAAATGTAGTCCTTCTATGTAGCACTACAAGTCAATAAATCATCCAAATAAGTAATAACAAATTAATCTAGATAAGGGTGTGGTACATCATCCATTAGTCTCATGAACATAATTGGCGCATTTGATGGACCAAATGGCATGGCTACCCACTCATACAAGCCTTGCCTAATTTTGAATATGGTCTTCTAGGTGTCTTGTTCTCTAACCCTCGATTAGTGATAGCTTGATTTTAATCTAGCTTGGTGTAGTACTTCATGTTCTACATCCAATCTAACAAATCATCAATCTTAGGTAAGGGTTACCTATTCTTGAGTGTAATATTATTTAATTCTCTATAACCAATGCAAATTCACCAAGTCCCATCCTTCTTTGGTACAATTATGATGGGTGACCCACAAGGGTGAGGTACTTAGACAATTAATCACACCCTATTCTAGTAGTTTCTGTAACTTCTTCACTTCAATTTCTTCTTGAATGGACTATCTTTACAACCCAATATTTGGCAATGGAGAGTCTGACAATAATTAGATTTTGTGCACCACTTTGCTCTTGGATGGTATCCCTTTAGGATCCTAGAACACTCCCTTGTATGCTTGTAGCAACCCTTCTAGTTATTATTTCTATTCTTTTTTACATCCCTCTACAGATGTTATTTCCTTTATTGAATCCTCACCAAAATGATTTTATCTTAAGAAGAGTAAAACATATTTATTTTTAGAACTAATCAATTTCTTGGCTTCATTTGCACTTACCAGTGAAATATTGGACTTGCCTTTGTGAAAGTTGATGATGAATGATCTCCCATATTTGATAAGTTTATATTGTAGAGTTTAGGCTTCTGTGATCCATATCAAGTTTACAAAAAAAAATCGGCGAAGATCACATGAGACATCATTTGTCGACGCGTTTCGAACCAACCAGTGTGGATCTGTTTCTTCAACTTGTCCTGATGATGAACCACACTGGTTGGTTCGAAACGCGTCGACAAATGATGTCTCATGTGATCTTCGCCGAATTTTTTTTTGTAAAGTTTATATTGGTTGGATATTCACATAAATATTGCATCTTGCAAACTTTCATATACATCAGGGACTTCCAAACATGACTCCACATACATCAAGTGGTATTACATCCAATTCTACTTTATCAATATAATTATCACTAATATAAAAATTTATTCTACACCATTTTGTTACCTTAATTTCAACATCATTAGTTACCCATCCCAATGGATATGGTCTAGGATGATTATCAACCTCCAATCAAATATTTTTGAATATATAAACTACTATGAGATTATCTTGTGAACCTGAGTCGAAGATGGCATCTATCTTGGTCTTCTTCACTTGTATCTTAATATGGAAAAGTTGGGTCATCTCCTTCTCTTCATGTTGATGAAGGATATTCAAATTGACTTCCTTTTGCATTGAGGTGCAAAACGTATTCTCATGCACATCAAAGTTACTTTCCACCTAATTTCTCAAATCCATGGAGATAAATTTTTTTTTCTTCCCATCCTTCTTATGGGTTGTCGGGTTCAGCTCATGATGTAATTTCCAACGCTTCTGTTCAGTGCGACCATCAATGTTGCAAATATTGTAATGTTTGTAGTGGTTACAATGATTTTTAGGATCCTTGCACTAATGTGCAATGATTTTTGTCTTCTTATCCTTTTCCCCTTTCCACTTCTTCTTCCCTTCCTTATAAAATTCATGGTGCTCTTTCTATTTGAAACCACTTGAGTGCCCTTTCTTTTGGCCTATACTTTCCAAGTACTATTCTTATAAACAAGCCTCGTCCATTATTCTTGGCTTGAACAACATCACCTACTTTCGTAGATGGTTGTGTATATCTCGTAGATAATTGAGGAATACATATGAGCTCTTGGGATAGAAACACAACATTATGGTCATCTTCCTTAATTCAGTGGCATAATCTTATACATTTTTCCCCTTTACTTGAAGTAGTGCCATCAAATCCATCGGTCCTCTATATACATGATAGGGTAAAATTAGGACTTCAAGAGGGGTTTGAAGTCCTCCCACTTAGTCATTGGGGAATAACCCTCTAGCCTAAGTGTCTCTATATTGATTTCCCACTAGGTTAGGGCATGGCCCTTGAAATTCGATCTATCAAATGATATCTTTTACTCCACATCTATGTGGTGAATGCTAAAATATAATTTTCATTGATGCAGCCAATAAATCCATTTTAATGCATTGATCTCACCTTGATATGACTTTGTGTTAATCTTTGCTTCCATCTTGAATAGGGATTGTGAATAAGTAATAATACTTGAACTTGACTACTCTTTCTCGAGTTTCTTCCTTGACTACCTTTCTGGATCTTCATGATCCTTCGATTTTCACTCTGATATGACCTCTAAGTTGGAATCTCCATCTTCTCTGATTCCAACTTGTTTGCTAAAGTTTCTACAAGAAGGTTCATATTGTGGTTGATATCAACAACTTGCACTTCTAGCCTCACAAATATTTCTTCTACTAGATCCTAGTTATTGTCAACAAAGTTGTCGGCCATGCCTATGGTTCTATGAAATTTTGCTTAAACCACTTCTTGGATCCCGAACAACTTCCCATGAGATTTCCCAAAAAAACCTACTCTAATACCAATATTATTTGTAAACTGCCATGTATATTCTACTTGATAGATTGTCACAATATCTAATAAACTAAACTGAAATTTATAATATGAATGATAAATTCCTTTAGATCCCATATAGGTTAATTATTGAATTTGTGCTTATGCATGAAATAGATGAAATGCAGAAAATAGGGAACAAAAAAAGTCAATCACACATCATCCATATCAAACACAAATATTTTATATGGGAAACCCTTACAAGACAAAACCTAGTTGGAAGGTGAGGTTGCCCTACTCTCTTTTCTCTTTATAGTGGAAAAATGCAAGTACAAAGAAGAATGCACTCTATATGGCATTACCTAAGACTTGTGGTCTGTGAGGCTATTACATAACAATAACTCCCTTTATTATGATCTCTAACCCCTACACCCAGTTTCTCCACTCTATTGTGGAATAAGATACAATCAAATGGAATGGAACCCCTACTCCTTCTAGTAGCGTGGTTTTTAACATACCCTAATAGCCAACTAGGGGTTATGTTTGACTTCTTCAACTTTCAACTAGAGTTACAACTTTGTGCTTTCTAGAGTCTTATTCATAGTCCACACATGGCTAGCCCCTATTATATGAGTAACGAGGGTTAATGTGGCATCCTCTTGAACCATGGTGGTTGAATTGGAAGGTCAGCTTATGGAGGCATAAATTTTGCATATGAAATCCGATTGACATCTTTCTTGTGCCATTGGAAAGGTCTTTGAGTGTAGGATAGGACAATGGGGTTTGCACAAGTGAGATTTTTGGACTCCAAAATCATTCATTTAGTGCCTCCAAATGCCTCTAGAAGGTTTCAAACCCCAAATATTTGAATTGGGGCCCACTGGTAAAAATGGACCTACAAGCTCATTCATTTGAGTTTTCCACTCTGAAAGAATTGAGATAGATGAAAAACATTATAATGGTCTAATCTAGGAATTCATAGTGTCATAGTGCCTCAATATTTTTCTCCATTATCTTATTTATCTTCCTTGTGAGTTTGATCTGCTTGATAATCTTCTACTGTGGTAAAACTCAACCCTTAATAACTTGTGTTAGCAACACCTTGAATGTTCATAGTAGCTTAGTTGTTATATATAACTTAGTATCCTAGCTTATGAATAACTAGGATAATCCACCCATATCGATAACTCCTTAATATTCTTTTTGGTTGTGGCTTCTTTTCTATCTTTGATTAATTTTTCATATTGATCTATGGATTTTTGAGCTTTTAGGGAAGATTTAATATGGTAAAACTTCTCTGCTCTTTTTGCTTCTTACTAAGCTTGTGTTAGGAGAGCCTTATGCTTATCTGGTCTTTTAGCTTTGACCCCCTTCTACCTTATATGTCCTCATTTGTGTCCCTCAAGGCTTAGGTGGATTTCCTTCCCTTTCTTATCCAACCCTTAAGCCATTTTATTGTTAGTAGTGGCCATGATTACGATAGGCCAGAGTAGAGAAATGCCCAAAATCCCAAGTCCAAAGCTTATGTACCTTAAATGACACCCTTGGCATGCAAAAATCCCAATTCATGAGTTGGACCACAATTGACCAGGGGAAGTAGTTGGGGTTAGTGCAAATTAAAATAATGCATGACCTCTTGAACCCTAACTCTGTAATGAATGTATCAAATTCCATATGAGAATGTGAGTTATAATCTAGCCAAAAAGTGAAAAAATAGAGCATTAAACCTACAAACAAGAAGCAATGGTACATTAGAAAGCTAGTAGAGAATAATCACCTTGTCATTAAAATTCCTTGAATTAGACGGATTCAACCCCAAAGGTGAACTGCATTTCCAAGGGATTAGATGTGAATAGTAATATCCGCATCTAAGCTTAAGTTAATCAAATATAAATCAATACACATTAATGGTTCATCGATTTCCAAATATGGTTTTCTTTTAAATCCTATACCTAACCTAACCATCTAAAACTCCTTCATGATGGTAAACATCTTCTTTAATCAATTATCATTACCTCCATATATACCCTACGAATAAATTAAACGTGGACTAAATCTTTGTACCTACCAAATTCCCTCACACATACCTATCCTATCATGATATGAAATCCAAATAAATAGAGTACTTGCCATCCACATGGAAGGCACCAATGCTCTCCTATTTTATCACCCCATTGGAAGTCAATAAAACTTTACTATTCTTAAATACGACCATAAATTTTTATTTCAACCAAATGTGAAACTTAGATCATAGTAAACTAGCCACACGATTTGTACCATCAATAATATGTAATGCTCCACATGAATTCTACCGAGCAATCAAGTATGTCCTTGTATTCTTTTTACAAAAGGTGAAAGTAATGCCTTCTTACAAAAGGCAAAAGCTTAGCAATTCACCTTTACCTCAAGAGAAATTGAATCTAAGAGAGAGCATGAGCATCTCACAACCTTTATTGAGTAAAGTTAGGAAGACTAGATCATGGGCATTTCCTAACCTTATAACCATTCTCAAGGGAAAACCACTCGATGAAATTAATGTATGAAACTCCCTAATGCCAATTATGATTAAACTTTTACATTAGCATAAATGTGTGTGTATATATTAAATATATAAAGCACGCGAGTGCATGACGTGATGGTTGGGCAGTTTGGTTTACTCGCCCCCGGCCGCGTTTCGATTCCTGCCGAGCTGCAGATGCTGCAGCGTATTTGTTCCATGGCGACTCCAATGATGTTTAGATGTGACGGCTGTCAGGTTCTGACGCACATTTGTACCCATATATATGTAAAAAAAAGAGGACCCATAATGCTTCTAAAGGGAACTAACCCCTCCCATTTAAAAAAATATATATTAAATACATAAAGTTTTTATAGTTCTAATGTTTCAAGGTTTGATGTGTATACACATACCATTGTGGTCTTCGTTCACTTGGAATTATGTGTTATTTTTATTTTTATTTTAGATGATGGAGACTCTCAACTATTTGTCCTCCTCTTCATTGACATTGACTGCAGAGCGGAATCTTCGCCCTTCGTCTAGATGTGCATGCCCATGCTTTTCATCCCTTTATATATTGATGTGAGTGCTTTAGAGTATTCACATAGGAATATCTTTCTTTAATTCTCTTTTCCATAATATGTATTATCACCCTTTCTCTTTTTTAAATGCAATTAATATATCGATTAAAGATTACTGAACAAAATTGATAATATTAATTATTTTTATTATTTTTCTTTAATTATGGTGAACGAAACATATTGAAGTAATTAGGTAAGATTTAAATAAGATATTCTCATTTTTAGTATAAAGATTTTTCATATTTTTAAATATTTTTATATTTAAATATAAAGTTATTATCATTATTAAAATTAATTAAAAAATCATAATATTAATTATTTTACATTATTCACTCATCAAATATATTGATTTTTAATAAAATAAAAATAAAATATAAATATACTTAAAAACACTTATTTTTTCATTACTTTAAATTAATGTATATATACCTAACACAATTTAGAACTTCAATTTAATAAAATAAAAATAAAATATAAATATACTTAAAAACACTTATTTTTTCATTACTTTAAATTAATGTATATATACCTAACACAATTTAGAACTTCAAACATTTTAAATAGTATAAATACGTGGATTAAAGAAGTTAAATTTATTAGTTATATACTTTTTAATAATTTATTTACAAAATAATATATTTTTAAGAATATATATAGAGTTATTAAAATAAGTTGTTTTGAAAGAACAAGTATAGTATTATGGTGTAGATCAAAACTCCTAATTATTATTTACTCAAGGTTGTAGGGAGGATTGTTTAGATTTGATCTATATATGAAATTGCTTGAGGTTTATGAAAAATTGCAAGTAATTAAATAGGATCTTTTAAGTCTTTTATGTTAAATTCTTAAACACATAAACATGCATTAAAACTTTAGTTCTTGCAGAATATAACAAACAATAACACCATAAAAGTAAACACAAAACAACAAGTGATGAAGGAGTTCACCCCTCTTGGGCTATGTCTCCTAGTCCAACTTCCAATAGTTCGGCCTATATCATTATGATAATGAAAAATAGTTATTACATCAATTTACAATGCTCAAATGGCTCAATAATAACTCCAATGACTTTAGAACTGTCAAAAACCATTGTCTAGCCTCTTTCTCTCTTTTCCCAAATTCTACAGCTAATCTCCCCACAATTCGGCTGAAACCTAGCTCGGGGGCCTCGAACACGAACTAAGCATTTTTTCTTAGTCTCAATTTCTTCTTTCTGGTTGGTTTTGGTTTTTAGTTGCAAACTAATGACTAGCACCGCTTAGAAAGATTCATGTAATTTTTATTTTTTCATTTTTTTATTTTTGGGGCATTAGTGGAAAGGCCAATATAAAAGAATGCCTACAACCATCTGCAAAAGTAATTTAGAATTGAACCCATCCTGTAGCATCACTTGACATAAATATGGTAAAATTATGAAGCCCATGAATAAGAGGCCACTCTAGTTGTCCATTCTAGTCGTCACAATTATAACAACAACAACAATAACTTTTATATTAAAAAATAAATTAGTTATTTAAAAATAATTTAAAATATTTATTCATTTTCAATAATATATAATTATTATTATTTTAATTCCAATAATAATAATAATCCTATCTTAGAATTACAGTTTAACTAAAAATTAAATTGATTTGTTATTTTTTTAATTTCTCTTAAAAATAAACAAATTTCAATGAAAATACAATAATCAGCCCACGGGGCATAAAGTAGACAGTGACAAGATGTTTTATTAAGGGACTCCGTGGTGAAAATTTCACTGGTTTGAAACTTCATGGACAAAAATCCAGTCATGCTAAGGGTTGGTGTGGCCCAAGCTGGGTATGATCTCAGGGTGATTTTGATGGCTTAGATGCCCCTGGGTCATGGCTACTCAAGCCACATGTTAGGCGTGCTAGTCATCTCGAACTCACATAACCTAGTAAACAAAAGATAATACAAAATCAATTTAAGAGGTACATCTCTATTATTTACAAAGATTGGAATATTTCAAGAGTTACATCTAAGGATATTTACATAGATTACCAAATTTAATCTTACATATGATAAGTTGTATTCATAAATTATAGAAATAATTTAATATTTTTCAAATATACATAAAATAATTTTCAGTGAGATTAACTGTTAAAAACATGTATTTTTTTCAAAATCGTAGAATTAAATGCAAAAACAAATCTCTAAACATACACAAACAATACAAATTTAATTCTAACTTAACCATAATCTTAAAATTAAATTATTACTTAAAAAATTATTATTATTTTTTTAATAATAATAATTTCAAACTGCTCATTATTTATTTATTATCATATCTTTATATTTGGAGAAAAGGGTTAAAATTGTTGTCACGCTCCCATACTGTACATACAAGTAATTTTTTTTTTATGGCGATATTAACATTCTACATTCACATTTACATATGCATTCTACATTAACCTTTACTTATGTAAGTTTATGCATTTAACCATAACTTATATTATCAACATATATTGTTAACACCAATTTCTATTTACGCAATGGGCATAATGAATAACAATCAACATACCCACACATAAGATCCGCGGGTATATACATTTCGTTGACTCACAATACATGCACATATGTTAAGATTGTAATACGAGAACTGTTCGACACACAGACTGGCACTGTCGATATTAATGGTATATTTATGGTAACCGGGTTTTCCATATCCCGAGATATCTGAGACTGCATTAACATGTCCGGCCTTGGCATCGATCCAACTGGATTAATTGATGTCGTCCATTTGGATGGTTTGACGGTTAGATGGCAAGCTGCCATGTGCACCCGGTGCTCCAAGCGCCTACGGCCTGACACCTTGGGCTTGCCATTTTCACGCCAGACGCATCCCAAGACCCACCGGCTATCGAACGGTGATTGCAAGTTTACTGCAGATCAAGGGCTCCGGATGTGCCACGAAACGGTAAAGGGTTTGAGTTATTTATATGTATGTTTCATCTTTCGGCTCTAGTTTCCATTTCATTATACTCCTGTGTAGCAACATCACTGCAATTACTTAGCGCTGTTCCGCATTTCTTCAGTATCCCCCAAGGGTCTCAGGCATGCAGCTATTGTTTCGCGGTTCGGCCTCTCTTCATCTTTCGAAGTTATCGGTTCTGTAATGAAACGACACCAGGCTTTGTTATTACAGGTATTAATGTTTTCCCTTTGTTTTGTTACAGTCTTCCATTGTTTATACCAGGGTTCCATCTATTAATCCGGCTATTGTTTCCGCGCAGATGGTTCATCGCCATTCCATCACAGACGAGGGATTTCTCCATTCCACCGGTTAGCCCAATACCCGGTAAGGTTCAAAAACTTCTGTCTTCCTATATGTGACTTGTCAGGGTTATGCTGAACTATTATTCCCTTGGCAGGGATGCCGGACATTACTTCTCGAGTTTGTCCCTCTGCACAAGCTCAGGGTCCCTGCTTAGGTGGAACTCCTCTGCTAGGAGGCATATCATTCTGAGATTTGCCTGTAGCCATGATTCATTTATCTAATGTACTGTTGTTTAGCTATGTACTGGTTCTCTTTGAACACAGACATTATTTATTACTAAACTGTGACTCCGAGCTGTAAGGGTTTTGATTTTTGTTTAACACTAGTTGAAATATGATACATGAACACGGATAATCCCGTAGGTTCAGTGCTACTCATAATGTTTCTCTCTGGTTGATTGCCATCTCCGAACTGGCTTGTTATCAGTTTTTTTTAACGTTGGCATTATATATTTTATTTACAGAGAATACTATTGTTGTTTCCTTTCAACTTTAATGATGAATCTGTATGTTGTATGATTCCGACTTTGGTGCCTCGGCCAGCTAAGCACAAGTTGCGGCTCGGTTAGAGGGGGTTCACCAAAGTGGAGGGTTGCTGGTTAAGTCTGGCTGAGGTTGCATGTAACCATGGTTACCATACCACTGCCTTGGCGTTCATACTTATTATTTCATTACGTTTAACCGTGAATGTGTGTTATTTCCTCTGTTCACGCGACACAGCTATATATTTATCGGAAAAGGTTACACTGTAGACATATTTCATTAATAATTTATGTGATTCTTGCGGTTCATTTGACCGGGGTTTAAGGTATTGCGTTACCGGGGTTTAATGTTTTGCACCATCTTTCTGTAGACGATAGCACAACTTGTTTTTCTGATTGCTTGGTCTGCGAGGCTCTCTAAATTCACTTATAAATACATTTCGGAATATAAGGGTTTACTACCATTCTTTTTAGTAGAGAACGCCTGTACATTTTCTTTTGTTTCTTCTAAATGCGAAGATTTCTAGTTCTGCACTTTCGCCTTTACATATAAAAGAGGGTTTTACTGTACCATTTCTTGATAGACAATTTATGCTGCCACCGATGTTACGATGATCCATTTATCGTGTTTCTATTTTTATTTCAAAGGAACCATGCAAACTTAGTTCTGTCGCTGTCTTTCATACAGCCTTTAATGTTCTTTCCTTCAGAATGTATGTTCGGTTCTGTTTCTATATTCGGTTCTGTTTCTATCTTTCATACAGAATTCAATATTTGTTTTCATAATGCTAATAAAGGAGAATAGTCAGATGACTTTCCACTTATTTCAATTTTCTTAGTACAGTACTATACAGGAAACATTTCAGCAGATGTATAAGTAGTAAGCCATACCTGCTTATCTGCCAAACCTATTTGTAATGCTTGTCAATCCACCCGTCCGTAGGAAGATTTCTTCACGATCTTCCACCCCCAAGCACTTGCAGACCCTCTTGACTGCAGTTTCTCTGGCTCTGCCAGGTCTCGCTATCTGGTCCTAACCAGACATAGCGCATACAGGAAAATTCCTTTCCTTTTTCCTATGCCATCTGATCATAACCAGACATAGCACCATTTCTTTTTCTGCCATCTGATCCTTACCAGACATGGCCTTGTTTCCCCCTTTTTCCTCTGGGGACTCAACTACCTCCCCAAGGTAGTTAGGGTACCATTCTTTTAACTGCCTCCACAGTTACTAATCATGATTAAACATATGCTCAAATCACATAGTACTAACACAATTTTTAATTATCAAAATACTAGCAACAGAGTTATTTACTTTTCAAATAAAGTCTTTGTTCATAATTACTTTACTATTTACCAACATTAACTTTTCACGAGGGATGTTACATCTCCCCCTCCTGAAAGCCTACATCGTCCCGATGTTGTTGCTCATTCAAAAACAATCTGGGATAAGTATCCCTCATAACCTGTTCATTCTCCCAGGTGGCCTCATCAGGCCCAAAGTGCTGCCACTGCACTTTAACCTGGCTGATGACCTTTTTCCGCAGCTCGACTCTTCTCCGATCTAATATGTTCACTGGTTCGACCAGGAACTCTCCTTCCGGTTCCACCTGAAACACATAATAATCAGATTAGCTGCTTACTAGCATTCTATTTCAGTTTACATTAATTAACAGTCTTCCCTTACCTGAATGTCCTGCCAACTTATTATATGCCTAGGGTCATAAACATATCTCTTTAAAACTGATACATGGAAGACATTATGAACCCGAATATGGCTGGGCAGGGCGAGCTGGTAAGCTACCGGCCCTACTCGTGCCAGAATTTGGAATGGTCCACAAAAACGCGGTGCCAATTTGGCACAAGCATTCCATTGAAGGGTACTTTTTCTAGCTCGTATCCTGATGTACACATGCTCACCCACTTGGTACTCTTTAAATGTTCTCTTCCGATCTGCAAAATTCTTCTGCCTGTCCTGAGCCATCTTTAGATTAGCTCGAACTTTTTTCACCATGACTTCCATTTCTTCCAACATCTCAGGGCCCAGCAAAAATTTGTCCTCCGGTCCACCCCAACTGGAGGGTGTGCGGCATTTCCGGCCGTAAAGCACTTCGAATGGGCTCATCTTCAAGGATGCATGATAACCATTGTTATAGGCGAATTCCACTAGGTGTAAATACTCCTCCCATCGCGTAGGTTGCTGCATCACATAAGACCTCAGCATGTCTTCCACTACTTGATTCACCCGCTCAGTCTGCCCATCAGTTTGCGGATGATATGCGGTGCTGAAGTTCAATTGAGTTCCTAGACCTTCAAATAAGGTCCTCCAAAAAACTGAGGTAAACTTAGCATCACGGTCAGATAATATTACTTTCAGCAGCCCATGAAGTTTAAATATATTCTGCATGAAAATGTTTGCGATTTGAGCTGCACGATAAGTGGATTGAACTGGTATGAAGTGAGCTGACTTGCTGAGTTTATCCACTACCACCATTATAGAATCATTGTTCTTTTTGGATTTCGGCAACCCGGTAATAAAGTCCATGGTTATGGTCTCCCATTTCCATTCTGGTATGGGCAATGGCTGTAGTAACCCTGCAGGGTGCTGATGTTCAGCCTTCACCTGTTGACACTCTAAACAGCGCGCCAGGTATTCTATCACATCCTTTTTCATGCCTGGCCAGTAGTACTCCTTCCTTAGCGAGGTGATTAATTTCTGGTAACCAGGATGTCCTGCATAAGGACTTTTATGATTTTCATCCAGAATCTTTTCTTTAATGCTGCTCTGATTGGGTACATAAATCTTCTTCTGGTAGCACAAAATTCCGGCTGCATTCAAGGTGTACCCTTGTTGTATTAAACGGGTATCTGAATTCTGTACCAATTGCTTCTTTTGCAAATAAATCTGATCCTGTGCAGCAGCTTCGTCAATTTCTTTGTCAAGGGTGGACCATCCTTGACTAATGCCAATTTCATAAATGCAATGCACTTTTCGGCTCAGTGCATCAGCTACTCTGTTCTCTTTTCCCTTTAAGTGTTTAATTTCGAAATCGAAGTTTCCCAAAAAGTCCACCCATCTTGCTTGTCTTGCGTTTAAAGTCGGTTGACTAAAGTAACTAGTCAAGCTGTGGTGATCCGTCATCAGCAAAAATTTTCTGCCCACTAAATAATGGCGCCACATTTTTAATGCATGAATCACCGCGGTTAATTCCAGATCATAGGCAGAATATTTCTGCTCATGTTCTTTTAACTTTCTGGATTCATATGCAATCACTTTACCTTCCTGCATTAGCACTCCACCCACGCCCTCCTTACTAGCATCTGTGCAGACTACATACTCCTTTTCGGGATCTGCCACACACAACACAGGTGCGGTGGTAAGTAAATGTTTGAGCTGTTCAAAACTCCGTTGACAGTCTGCTGTCCATTTAAATATTTTCCCCTTCTTTTGCAAGGAGGTGATAGGGTAGGCAACTCTGGAAAAACCTTCTACAAACCGCCGATAATATCCAGCCAGCCCCATGAAGGATCGAATATCGGCTACATCCTTGGGTGTAGGCCATTCCATTATAGTTTTAATCTTTTCGGGGTCTACAGCTATACCTTCCTTCGTAATAATGTGGCCCAAATATTGGATCTGTTCTTTATAAAAATCACATTTGCTGAATTTTCCATATAACTGATGCTCCCGTAATGTCTGTAACACTATCCTCAGATGTTCCTCATGCTCCTTGATATTCCGGGAGTATATAAGTATATCATCAATGAAGATCAATACAAATTTGTCTAGGTATTGATGAAATACACTGTTCATCAAACACATGAATGTCGCAGGTGCATTAGTTAATCCAAAAGGCAGTACCACAAACTCGTAGTGTCCGTAACGAGTACGAAAAGCTGTCTTGGCTATGTCCTCATCTTTGATTCTGATTTGATGGTAACCCGATCTTAAATCGATCTTTGAGAAGATTGTCGCCCCCTTTACCTGATCAAACAGCTCATCAATGCGGGGTAGTGGATATTTGTTTTTAACTGTCAGTTTGTTCAGCTGTCTATAATCTATGCACATACGCAGAGTTCCATCCTTTTTCCTTACAAATAGCACAGGAGCTCCCCAAGGAGAGACACTGGGACGGATATACTTCTTTTCCAGCAGCTCTTGCAGTTGCATTTTTAATTCAGTTAACTCCGGCACACTCATCCGATAGGGTGCTCGGGACACTGGGGCTGCTCCGGGTATCAGCTCAATGGTGAAGTCTAAATCCCTTTTGGGCGGCAGCCCTGGAATTTCTTCAGGAAATACATCTGCAAAATCTTGCACTACCGGTATATTTTCAACAGTTGCAACCTTATCCACAGAATCTGCGTACCCTACTTGTACTGCATAAATCTGGCATTTCTTCCGGACACATTTAACCAGCTGTGAGGCCGTGATCGGCCGGATCTGTACTGGTTTCTGGATGCCTTGAATCTCTTTTCCCACACCCAGTTCATCTCGGTAAGAGACTGTTTTCGTTTTACAATTAATTACAGACCATCGCCGTTCCAACCAATCCATTCCTATCAGCACATCATAGGAACCAAGAGGGAGTACGTTTAATTCAGTTGTTATTGTTTGGCCAGCTAACCTTAATGGACAGTTGCTGACTTTAGTTAGTACTCGTCTTTTGGCCCCAGTGGCCAGCTGTACTAGCCAAGGGCTTTTAAATTTAGTAGTTTGCAAACCACAACTTTCCACAACTTTGGGACTTACATAGCTTAAAGTAGCTCCTGGATCTACTAAAATAGAAACAGTTCGATCAAAGATCTTACCTTCAAACTCTATCATTGTTGGCTGGTAATCAGCTTGTCGATCCTCCAGTGCTGCATTTATTCTGGGCATAGATCGAGCCACATCTCCTACTGTCGAAGCTTCATAGATCTGGGACAACTGATCGCTGTCCTTCCGATGAGGGCAATTTTTAATATAATGGGGTCCGCCACAACCCCAACACTGAACAGGTGGCCTAGTTGAGCCTTCATTGTCCAATCTAACTTGCTGTTCACTATATTTGGATTCTGCAGGAGGCTTGAATCTGTTCTGATTTTTGGTTGGATTTCTAGTATTGGCCCCTTTCGAAAATCCTTTTTGAAAGCTGCTGCGAGCTCCCTTACTTCCCATAGGCATTCTGCTGCCCCGCTTGTCTATCCAACGCTTCCCAGAATTTTCTCCTTTTGATTTGTTTTGCTGATAACACAGTCTTGCCTTCCGAATTGCTTCATCCATCGTCTTCGGATTATCAAACTCTATTCTTTCTCGCATTGCCAGATGTAGGCTACTAACAAACCTTTGTACCTTAGCCTTCTCCTCACGAATATATGGCACGTAACGAAGCAGGGATGTGAATTTAGTTACGAACTCGTCAATGGTCTGCTGTCCAAGCCGCAGATCATGGAATTCTCGCGCTTTTTCATCGTAAAAGCGTTCTGTCAAGTACTTCTCCTTGAAATATCTTTGAAACATTTCCCAGGTCACATCCTGCTCACTCACTCCCCACACCATCTTGACCTCCTCCCACCATAGTGTGGCTTTGGCCTGCAGCTGGAATATAGCCAGCCTTGCTTTAAGATGATGATCATATTCGTATACTTGAAAATACTTATTCATATTAATTAGCCACGCCTCTGCAGCTTCTTCTGATTCCCCATCGAAATGAGGTGGTTTAATCTTCCGAAACTCCCCTTGTAGTTCCATCCGTGGTCTTTTTGGAGTCTGATATTCAGAAGCATTGACAGACTTCTCTCCTCGCGTCTCTGCTCTGTCCTCTGCCTCCTCTTGTTCAGTGTGATAGCTGTGTTCATCTGTTATTCGTGGCTGTTCAGGCCTCGGATGTGACTGCTGTTGATGTTGCTTATCGGATAAACTTTTCAGAATCCTCTCCTGTTCCACATTTAATCTTGCGTTATCTGCACGCAACCGGGCCATTTCGTCCTTTAGTTCCTGAACTGTCCTCATTAACGTCGAATCAATATTGCGGCCTTCTGCTCCCAGTTGCACCCAAAGCTCAGGATTTCCCTGAGGTTGCCTCATGTTATCGGGTTGATCCAAATTTCCATGAGGAGCACTGTTTGCTCTTCTCATTCTGCTGTTTGTTGTTACCTGCTTAAGAATAACTCATTAAACAGATATAATTTGTCTTTAGCACACTCAACTTTTGTCATGACACTATGTATATTTACATTGCTGTGTAATTTGAAATTTTCCCAAAGGTCACAGAGTTGTAAGCTTGGGCTCTGATACCAATTTGTCACGCTCCCATACTGTACATACAAGTAATTTTTTTTTTATGGCGATATTAACATTCTACATTCACATTTACATATGCATTCTACATTAACCTTTACTTATGTAAGTTTATGCATTTAACCATAACTTATATTATCAACATATATTGTTAACACCGATTTCTATTTACGCAATGGGCATAATGAATAACAATCAACATACACCACACATAAGATCCGCGGGTATATACATTTCGTTGACTCACAATACATGCACATATGTTAAGATTGTAATACGAGAACTGTTCGACACACAGACTGGCACTGTCGATATTAATGGTATATTTATGGTAACCGGGTTTTCCATATCCCGAGATATCTGAGACTGCATTAACATGTCCGGCCCTGGCATCGATCCAACTGGATTAATTGATGTCGTCCATTTGGATGGTTTGACGGTTAGATGGCAAGCTGCCATGTGCGCCCGGTGCTCCAAGCGCCTACGGCCTGACACCTTGGGCTTGCCATTTTCGCGCCAGACGCATCCCGAGACCCACCGGCTATCGAACGGTGATTGCAAGTTTACTGCAGATCAAGGGCTCCGGATGTGCCACGAAACGGTAAAGGGTTTGAGTTATTTATATGTATGTTTCATCTTTCGGCTCTAGTTTCCATTTCATTATACTCCTGTGTAGCAACAGCACTGCAATTACTTAGCGCTGTTCCGCATTTCTTCAGTATCCCCCAAGGGTCTCAGGCATGCAGCTATTGTTTCGCGGTTCGGCCTCTCTTCATCTTTCGAAGTTATCGGTTTTGTAATGAAACGACACCAGGCTTTGTTATTACAGGTATTAATGTTTTCCCTTTGTTTTGTTACAGTCTTCCATTGTTTATACCAGGGTTCCATCTATTAATCCGGCTATTGTTTCCGCGCAGATGGTTCATCGCCATTCCATCACGGACGAGGGATTTCTCCATTCCGCCGGTTAGCCCAATACCCGGTAAGGTTCAAAAACTTCTGTCTTCCTATATGTGACTTGTCAGGGTTATGCTGAACTATTATTCCCTTGGCAGGGATGCCGGACATTACTTCTCGAGTTTGTCCCTCTGCACAAGCTCAGGGTCCCTGCTTAGGCGGAACTCCTCTGCTAGGAGGCATATCATTCTGAGATTTGCCTGTAGCCATGATTCATTTATCTAATGTACTGTTGTTTAGCTATGTACTGGTTCTCTTTGAACGCAGACATTATTTATTACTAAACTGTGACTCCGAGCTGTAAGGGTTTTGATTTTTGTTTAACACTGGTTGAAATATGATACATGAACACGGATAATCCCGTAGGTTCAGTGCTACTCATAATGTTTCTCTCTGGTTGATTGCCATCTCCGAACTGGCTTGTTATCAGTTTTTTTTTAACGTTGGCATTATATATTTTATTTACAGAGAATACTATTGTTGTTTCCTTTCAACTTTAATGATGAATCTGTATGTTGTATGATTCCGACTTTGGTGCCTCGGCCAGCTAAGCACAAGCTGCGGCTCGGTTAGAGGGGGTTCACCAAAGTGGAGGGTTGCTGGTTAAGTCTGGCTGAGGTTGCATGTAACCATGGTTACCATGCCACTGCCTCGGCGTTCATACTTATTATTTCATTACGTTTAACCGTGAATGTGTGTTATTTCCTCTGTTCACGCGACACAGCTATATATTTATCGGAAAAGGTTACACTGTAGACATATTTCATTAATAATTTCTGTGATTCTTGCGGTTCATTTGACCGGGGTTTAAGGTATTGCGTTACCGGGGTTTAATGTTTTGCACCATTTTTCTGTAGACGATAGCACAGCTTGTTTTTCTGATTGCTTGGCCTGCGAGGCTCTCTAAATTCACTTATAAATACATTTCGGAATATAAGGGTTTACTACCATTCTTTTTAGCAGAGAGCGCCTGTACATTTTCTTTTGTTTCTTCTAAATGCGAAGATTTCTAGTTCTGCACTTTCGCCTTTACATATAAAAGAGGGTTTTACTGTACCATTTCTTGATAGACAATTTATGCTGCCACCGATGTTACGATGATCCATTTATCTTGTTTCTATTTTTATTTCAAAGGAACCATGCAAACTTAGTTCTGTCGCTGTCTTTCATACAACCTTTAATGTTCTTTCCTTCAGAATGTATGTTCGGTTCTGTTTCTATATTCGGTTCTGTTTCTATCTTTCATACAGAATTCAATATTTGTTTTCATAATGCTAATAAAGGAGAATAGTCAGATGACTTTCCACTTATTTCAATTTTCTTAGTACAGTACTATACAGGAAACATTTCAGCAGATGTATAAGTAGTAAGCCATACCTGCTTATCTGCCAAACCTATTTGTAATGCTTGTCAATCCACCCGTCCGTAGGAAGATTTCTTCACGATCTTCCACCCCCAAGCACTTGCAGACCCTCTTGACTGCAGTTTCTCTGGCTCTGCCAGGTCTCGCTATCTGGTCCTAACCAGACATAGCGCATACAGGAAAATTCCTTTCCTTTTTCCTATGCCATCTGATCATAACCAGACATAGCACCATTTCTTTTTCTACCATCTGATCCTTACCAGACATGGCCTTGTTTCCCCCTTTTTCCTCTGGGGACTCAACTACCTCCCCAAGGTAGTTAGGGTACCATTCTTTTAACTACCTCCACAGTTACTAATCATGATTAAACATATGCTCAAATCACATAGTACTAACACAATTTTTAATTATCAAAATACTAGCAACAGAGTTATTTACTTTTCAAATAAAGTCTTTGTTCATAATTACTTTACTATTTACCAACATTAACTTTTCACCAGGGATGTTACAATTGTCATATGCATTTCCAAGCTTACTTTAATGCAGTATTTCATTTTCCTAACTAAGTTGCCAACTATTTAATCAATCTATTAGGATAGGGCTTTTTTCTAATGTGGTTTATTATGGTTAAGGGTTCCACAATGCTAGCCTGGTAAATTTCAATGTAAATTATCAATGATTCTTGGTTTAACGAATCGCTGATTATAAATATAAAACGAATATTGTAAAAGATAATAATTTAATATATTAAATATTGGTAACTTCCAATGTAAATTATCAATGAGTCTTGGCTCAACGAATCACTTATTATAAATATAAAACGAATATTGTAAAAGACAATAGTTTAATATATTAATTATTAATAAAATCTTTTAGTGAGGATTTTATTGTATTTAATATTTCTTTTATAATATAATATTTTTTTTTTAAATAATTTAATACATTGATCATCATTCGACTTTTGTCACTGTTAATTAAGAGAATGAATTTTTACTTAACCCATTGTGAAATGGGTGAACCTAATGAAATAATCACATTTAAATTTATTTACAAAAAATTATAATATAGATGAGTATTATTTATATTTATATATATATATATATATATATATTTCAAAATAAAGATTATAATTATATTTTTGTAGATGTATAATGTATTTTATCATATAATTTTTTTGAGTTATGAGGTGGTAAAAAGGAAAAAAGAAAAAATTACCTATAAAATATTGTATAATAAAAATCACTTAGTTTCTTTTTTCCGTTTTTCTTTTTCTGAACTTTCTGTCAACTTTAAGAGTTGGGTTCAACAATACCATTGCCATTTCATTACCAACAGTCCGCGAGTGAACTTATTTGTTTGAATCTGAGTTCTCACAGACATGATTACCTTGTTGATGTTGTACGTCCATACTTGTATAGTTCTCCATGGTTTCTTCTTCTTCTTTTTTTGAGATATTAAGGTCAGAAAATTGCCATCCCTTTGGCTATTGAGTTCATCTCATTTTTCTTTTTTGGGACCTTTTTCATGTGGGCATGTATTATGCAAGTGTCTCGTTTGAAAACATATCCAACCTCTAAATTTAGTGGTGCTCTCATAATCTAATAATTGAGTCCATTGAGTTTTTTTATGTGTTAGGTTAATGCAGTTAAGTAGACTTTTGCTAAGGTCAATCTCTACACAAATTCTAACAAAAATAAAAATATATTTTTATTATTTAGAAATCCATTTTCTTAAAGTGTATCTAAGATATTAAATATGTTGTATTTTTTGTTTAATAAAATTAAATTTATTTGTATCAAAATACTTATATTATTTAAAATTTTAATTAAAAAATGATTTTATTTAAAAATAAAATAAAATATTTAAAAGTAGTAAGTAATTACTTGTTATTTACTCTTCTTTAAAAAAATTAGTAATTATTTGTCTGGGATAAAGACTTAAGAATTTAAACATTTTTGTAACCATACTTTAAAAATTAGAAACATTCTTTTTTTATATAATTTAACAACAACAAAGATGGAATTGCTTTTACGGCATGCTTAGAATGTTGTTCAATAGTGGTTTCTTCCATGATTTTTGCTTGTTCTTATATAAAGGAACTTGCATAAATCAATTATGAGGTAGAATGTCTCAAAAATGAAAGTTTGGGATTTTGCTGCAGCAACAAATACTTGACTCTCCCTTACAACTTTTTTATTAGATGTTTGTGCTCTTCTAGCTTCCTCCTAATGCTCCTTCCCCTATCTCTATAGGATTGTATTTTCTCATATGATTCTCTAGTTGAGCCTTTGTCATGAGAATTTGTTTTGTGGTAATTTTCAATTCCTTTTCATATTTGTGTTTTTAGTTCCTTCTCCATGTTTTCATTCTCACCATACCCTATCCTACAATCACTATCATCACATAACCATTCCCATTCTCACCATACCCTATCCTACAATCACTATCATCACATAACCATTAATAAATTCATGAATATGGTTCTTATGATTAGCCATTTTATTTGTCTCAAAATAACTAAAGTGATAATTAACATAGTTTTATTTTATCTCATCAAAATGAGAAAATAAATAAATATAAGGTTTAAGTTTAAAAAACTTGTATAAGGCTAAGTCACAAACTTGCCCAAAAGAATACATGATTAAGGACTTTTCAACAAAATGTTAAAAAAAAATCAAATTAAAAATATTTTTGTTTTTTTAATTTGATGAATAAAAAAACCAAAAATAATTTGTAAAAATACTTAAATTTGTGTTAAGATCAGAATGAAACATGCCATTAAATCTCAACTTTCTTAATCGCAAATTCAAACCTCCATTGAATTGTTAACTAGTTGTAGTAATTTGGGTGAGGTCTAAGATCAAACTTAGTCGCTGCCACTGTAACGCCAAGAGTATATCCAATAACTCGTAAGCCAAATATACCAGGAATTTATGGCTCATCTAGAGCGAGACTCCATGGGATGGAAGAGCCTACTCCTTAAGCCTTATCACAATAGGCCAAGAATATCCTCCATGAAATTTGAAACCAGGTAAAGGGGATAACATCTCATTGTATTAACCACTCTATCGTCCCAAAAAAATAAAACACTTATTTTCATTTCCAAGTACAAACCTCTGTAATTCATAATGTTATAAATAACTTCTTACAAATAAATAACATTATAATTTTCAAATTAACACATTATAATTTTTAAATTAACACATTTCAAACCACAAAATATAATTCATGATCAAAACGAAAATAAATAACCTACTCATACCAATTATTATTATTTCTTATTATTGTTAAACATTAATAGAGACGTACATATATGTCCAAGCTTTTTCATAGTTTTGTTGTTAGACCTATTCAATATTTGTTGTGAATATACGTACCCGTGTTGCCTTTATTTATGTGATTCAGATTCCGAGCTCCATTGGTCCCCAACTTTATCAACAACGATGCTAACTCCCATCCCTCTAAGTGGGCCGTTCCATATACATCGTAAAAGTCCAACCTTCTACTCGAGATACATGTGCATGTTTTTGACCTTTCCTTTTCACCATAAATTAAAATTGTACATTATGTTGGAAAATATTTGGATGCGATATTTGTAAATATGAGGTTGGAAACTATTTGGATGTGATATTTAACCACACAAATTTAATTAAATTTTTAATTAAAATACCCAATTATAAATTTTTGTTTGCTAGAGATTTTATGGTGATATTTTAATTAAAATATTTAATTATAATTTTTTTTTATTATAGATTGTATATTGATTCGAATGTTTTACAATATTTTCAAAAATATATTTTGCTTTCTATATTAAACATTTTATTTTAATTAATTTATTATTATTTAATATTATAGAATTCATTTTTATGAATATGTTAAATTGATGAATTAAAATAAATGTTAATATTAATGAGTTTAATTGATACGACTATAATAATGTTAATGTTTTTTATTATTGTTATTATTTATTTTTAATTTATGATAAATATACAAAATTTAGTGGATAAATAAAATTGATAGTAATAAATTTAGTTCATATTATTTATGTTAAATTAAAAATATAATAATGTTAATTTATTATTGTTATTAATTTAATTAAAAAACAATTAATTATATAGTAAATATATTGATATTGGAAAAATAAAAATATTGAAGAGATAACTAACTAGTCATGCATCTATTAATAACTAAAAAAAATGTATTATTACTTTTTAAAATAAAAATTAAAATGTTTATAGAAATACTTTTCATCCTTCCTCATGGAAGGTGCCCTTCCCCCTTGCCTTGATATCATGATAGGTAAAACAAAGAGAGGCTTAGTTGTGCGAGGTACTTGGCACCTTGTAAGTGCCAGTCAAATCAAATACTATGCTTACCACCTCTTATGAAAGGAGATGTCATTCATTGGAGGTGAGCAGATTCGAGTACAACCCACCTCGGTGGATTGGTACATCAACATTTCACCCTTCTCGTGTTATGATGTTTATGTTCATGGCTCTTGATTTGTATGTGCATTTCTCACAATCAATGCAAATAATGGGGTTGCAGTCTCTTGGATTACTAGGAAACTTGCAACTCTATCATTCCTTGTCATAGTGGAAATCACACACTACTCAGTTTGGGTGGTGTATGTGGTGTTCGACAACACCTTGCTCCTTAGCCTTGCAAATTATTCACATCCCAATGCGTGCCCGATCCTCCAACCTAAGAATGTTGGGATTCACTGGGGTTTCTTTCCTATTAAATGGTCGCTTGCCTTTGGTCTTCATCCATGGGGTTGGCGTTGGCTACACAATAGAGCTATCAGCATCAAGGTGCCAATCACCAACAAGAAAATTAAATTAGGTTCATCGAGATGGAAAATAAAATTGATAACATCAATGATAAACTTACCACTCTCATCAGAGGCTCAACAAACCACTCCTTCTCCATGGATGAGAAGATTGTTTAGCCAACTCTGTAGCCTAAAAACTCGGTCCATTAGTCTCCATGTTTTATCTATTTTTCTTATTTTAGTTTCTATAATTTTTTAATGTTATCTAGTCTATATATGTTGAAGCTTTATAATATTCATCTTATTTTCATATGTTTTCGCAAATCTGATACTCTGATTAAATAAAGTCTTAACAACCACAAAATTTTAAACTTATATTTTTGTTACATGGCCCATTAAAAAAATCAAAAGTAAATATTTTTGGACTATGTAACTTTCTTGTGCAATAATATAAAATACCAAACTTAAAATCAATCAATCAATCAATCTTTATCCTTCATAACTCCAAGATTGAACACTTTTCCACCTAAAATATCTTTCATTTAATAAATAAAGTGTATGGTACTCTTACTGTGGTCAAAATGTTCAAACTTATACTCCATCTTTACCTATATATGTTGTGCTTTTGGCTAAAGGTAAGAGTGAGTTTATTCATATTTCGGTCACTTTACTTTCATAAGCCAATCACTCCGAAATAGATTATAGATTTATGGGAAATATAATATATACTCTTAATAAATTTATATGCAAACAATATATAATAATAATAATAAAAATCTTATTATTTTTTCAAATGAATTTATTACTTTTAGTCAAATTTTTTATATACACGAAAATTAATTATTGTAAATTGGGATAATAATTGAGTAAATTTAAAAGTAATTTATAGTTTTTAATCATAAATTTAATAGCAATACTTCTTATTCCATTTTCCTCTTAGAGGTTAGAGATTCTTCCATTAAGAGTAAAGTTATGATCAGGTATCTTACATATAAGCATAAATTAACTAACTTGAAGGATAAAACCATTCCTGGCATTACTTCCAATCTCAATAAACACCAGTTCATGCTTAATAGATGATGGCATAAGGATTCTCCTTCCTAGCTAAAAGACTAGAGGATTTAAGAGGAAGACATAATCCAAAATATCAATTATATAAAAAGCACCAACACTACTAGATTTCAAGAGAGATTATGGGTCATGAAGAAACAAAAAAATATGTGCAAACTAATGTATTATAAAGAGATGGCCATCAACCCCACGTTAGAAAATTTAAAATGTATTTCCTTAATCTAAGTTGAGGAAAATCTCACAATGAAACTTAAATGATGCTTCTTAATATTCAGGGTTGGCATCCCTAGTAAACTTGGTAGTGTAGACTATAGCATCTTAGCATTGGGGATTCAAACTAGACATCTATTAACATAATCTACCAAATGCCTAACAACATTAACAACAACTAGTTGAGACAAACCCTTGAGCCGAAGAAAAAAATCAATATTGCTAAAATTAGAATCAATTCTCATGAGTTGCATAGCAAAATTGAGAGTTGGGCTAGACCTAAAATGCCTTGGGAAGAAAAGATATGTAATTTTTGTGATAAAATAATGTTGTAGGAGTATAAAATGAAATACATTACCTTGGACCTGACTAGTCAAAATTATTTACTAAAGAGGGTTGGGCCTCTTAAATTTTCTTACTTATTATTTGTTTGTAAAAGTTGTTGGAGTGCCTAGATTAGGAGTGAAGTGATTGAGTTTGTTAGCTTAGGTATGTGTTAGGCCAATTAATTAGGGATTAGGATGTTTGATAAATTTGAATTTAGAGAGGAGCATTAAAAAAAAGAGGAAAAATGCATTTTTGGTGGGAGAGGCTGAATGTAGATCAAGCTAGTAAGGGCCAGAGGAATTTATGTGTTGTGGTTTTTCTTTTCATAATTGATTCAATGGAGTTTCATGGTGTATTTGTCATCATCCTATGTCAAGGAATTGTTTGCTTCAATCGATGAAAATCATTTTGTTGTAGTGTAATGGTGGAATCTTGTAGATTGATATCCAATAAATTGTGTATCTGTGGGAATTTTGCATCCAAATGAGATTGATCTATAGATCTCCTCAATGTTGTGAGTATTTTATCCTAATTGCATATTTTCTCAATGATAGATCTAAAGAAATCTTGAATTTCTACTTTTTTTTTGCTTGAAATCGCTTAAAAAAAAAACCCATCAGTCACAAAAGGGTCGCGCCTGAGACAGAAGGGTCTCACTAGCATTGCAGAAGCATAATGCCAATTCAAAGTTGTTTTGATCGACTTTTAGGAGTCCATTTCAAACTTTGGAAGCTGGGTCAAGTAGCCCCGTGTGTCTACTTTCTATTGAGTTATCAAACTCGACAAAATACCCAGGGGAAGGCCTCCAAAACTCGAGTTTTCCATCCTCATTCAGAAGCGTCACGCCTGGTCAAAAAAAAATTGAGGCAGAAGTTCGAGGAACATAGTATTGGCGGTCATAACTGCCATCATTTGGTATCAGAGAAAGGAATAGATTATTGTTCTCAGAACTTCAACAAATATGCCACCCAGGAGAGGAGGAGCTGGCATAGGTCGGGGAAGACCTATAGCCAATGTAGTACTGCTTGAAGAAATTAGACATCTTCGCACAAGAATGGAGGCGATGGAAACTATTCAGAGGAGAGTCCCTGATGAGGGAGATGCCAATGATGAAGAAGAATCTTCTGATGAAGAAGAAGAGGAAGAAAGTGAAGCAGCCAAAGTTCTCAAGATGTTGGAAAAAGCAAGTGGAAGACTGAAGGTAGAAATACCTCTGTATGAAGGAAACCTTAATGTGGAAGAACTGATGGATTGGATCAGTGCATTAGATAAGTATTTCGACTATGAAGAGGTCAAAGATAAAAAGAAGGTGAAATTCATAGCTACCAGATTGAAAGGCCATGCAGCCATTTGGTGGGATGAGCTACAAATATCCAAAGAAAAGAAGGGAAAAATCAAGATTAAGTAGTGGGATAAAATGGTGAGCAAATTGAAAGGTAAATTTATGCCCAAAGATTACCAGTTAAACCTTTTCATATAGTTACAAAACTTAAGATAGAAAGGGATGACCGTTAGATAGTACACATAGGAGTTTTATAAGCTGACCATTAGATCAGGACATGCTAAAGATGACATAGAAAAGGTAGCTAGATATATCAATGGATTGAGATATGATATACAAGATGAAATCGGTCTGCTAAGTCTGTAGACAATTAAAGGTGCCTATCAAGCAACTTTGATGCAGAGGAGAAATTGTTGAGGAAGCAAAGTCAAAAGAACAAAGGTAAAAATCCAACAAGAGGAAGGGGAGCTTCCAAACATAGATTCTAGAACTCTTAGAATGAAACAAGAGGGTCCAGTAATCAACCACCACAGAGAGGAGACTTTGGTAGAGGAAGATTTGGACCCAGAGGTAGAAGCCAAGGAAGGGAAATTTCGGTGTTATACATGTGGAGAATTAGGACATGGGTCATGGGACTGCCCTCAAAACAAACCAACAAATCCAAGGAATGTAAATATAGTTGAGACAAAAGAAGAAAGCCCTCAGGTCATGGGGAAAGAAGAGCCACCTGAGGTGGGAGAGTCTTTATTGTTAAAAAGAGTATTGCTAAAGGCAGAAAAAGAAGCCAATGAACCAACTCAAAGGAAAAGTATATTCAGGATTGTGTGCAAGTCTAAAGAGAAATGTTGCAAGGTTGTGATTGACAGTGGGAGCACTGACAATCTTGTCTCCATAGAGATGGTAGAGAAATTGGGTTTGGTTAAGATGGTACACCCTACTCCCTACAAAGTGTCCTAGTTGTAGAAAGGACATCATCTCTTGGTGACAGAACAATGCAGGGTAGATATACATATTGGTACATATAAAGATGTGGTATTGTGTGATGTAATGCCAATGGATGTGTGCCATATATTGCTGCAGATACCTTCACAGTTTGATAGGAAATATGTTCATGATGGTAGGAGGAACACATATAGCTTAGAGAAGGATGGGAATAAGCATACATTGTTACCTTGGAACAATGGAGTGGAAAAAGGAACGAATGGGGAAAATGTTTCGATGATTAGTGGAAAAGAATTGCCGTGAGAAATCAAGAAGGAGAAAGAAATGCATTTTGTTGTTGTGGGTAAACCCAAAGTAATTTCGACTTCTACTAGTTTAGATAATTGTCCTATGGAAATTAGAAACCTACTAAATGATTATGTCGGCATTATTGTTACTGAATTGCCAAGTTAATTGCCACCAATTAGAAGTATCAGCCATCACATAGATTTAATACCTAGTGCGAGTTTACCAAACAAAGCAACATATAGGCTAACTCCTCAAGAAAATGAAGAAGTTGGGAGACAAGTGCAGGAGTTGTTGGATAAAGGACTGATAAAGGAGAGCCTAAGTCCGTGTGTAGTACCAGCAGTGCTCAGTCCCAAGAAGGATGGTGAATGGCGCATGTGCATCGATTCTAGAGCAATAAATAAGATTACTATCAGGTATAGATTTCCCTTACCACATATGGATGATTTGATGGATTGCTTGAGTGGGTCAAAGTATTTTTCTAAGATAGATTTGAAGAGTGGATACCATCAAATAAGGATTAGAGAGGGGAATGAATGGGAGATTTCGCTCAAGACTAATAGTGGGTTGTATGAATGGTTAGTGATGCATTTTGGACTCACTAATGCACCAATTATATTTCTGAGACTGATGAATGAGGTCTTAAAAGAATATGCTGGAAAATTCGTGATAGTTTATCTTGATAATATTCTACTTTTCAGTCAGAATAAATTAGAGCATTTGGAGCATCTTAAGTTGGTTTTAAATACTTTACAAAAAGAGAATTTGTTGATAAATTTGAAGAAGTGCAGTTTCATGAAGAAAGATCTCGTTTACCTAGGATTTGTAGTCTCAGAAGAAGGTTTGAAGATGGACCCAAAAAAGATACAAGCAATTTTGAATTGGCCAACTCCAAGGAGCGTATTTGAGGTAAGAAGTTTTCATGGTCTTGCAAGTTTTTATAGAAATTTTATAAGAAGCTTTAGTCAGATCTGTGCACCAATAGTTGAAACAATAAAGGAAAGAAACAACCATTTAAGTGGACAGAGGTAGAAAACCGGAACTTCAAATTGTTGAAAAAGAAGATTACTGAAAAACCTGTTTTAGCCCTACCAAGCTTTGATAAAAATTTCCAAGTTGAGACTAATGCTAGTGGGGTAGAAATTAGAGTTGTACTAAGTCAGGAGCAGAGACCTATAGCTTATTTCAGTGAAAAGTTGAATGAGGCCAAGCGGAAGTACTCATCCTATGATAAATAATTCTATGTTGTTATTCAAGCTTTAAAGAAATGGAGGCATTACTATTGCCCAAAGAATTTATTTTGTATTTTGATAATCATGCACTACAGTTCATAAATAATTAGTCAAAGTTGAGCCAAAATCACGTTAAGTGGGTGGAGTACTTACAAAGTTTCACCTTTGTAATTAAGCACACAAGTAATAAGTCAAATAAAGTTGTTGATGCTTTGAGCCGAGTGAATTTGGTTGTGCAGGAGCTGAAGATTGGCATTTTGGGATTTGAAGAAATGATTGACATGTACAAGGAAGATACAAATTTTAAAGAAATATATGCAGCTATTCAGAATCCTGTGATTCATAATAGAAGCCAATGGTTAGACTACCTGATTCAAGGAGGTTTGTTGTTCAAAAACAATAAACTGTGTATTCCTAAATGTTCCATGAGGGAAAATATGATTAAAGAAAAGCATAGTGGAGGATTGTCTGGACACTTTGGGCAGGACAAGACATTCGCTCAAGTGAATGCTTTTTATTATTGGCTAAAAATGAAAAATGATGTCAAAAAGTTTGTTGAGAAATGCAGGATTTGTCAACATGAAAAAGGGAGGAGCCAAAACACTGGGTTATATTAGCCATTTCCAATACCAAACAGGCCTTGGGATGCGGTCAACATGGATTTTGTTTTGGGTTTGCCAAAGACTCAAAGAGGATATGACTCTATCTATGTTGTTGTGGATAGATTTTCAAAAATGGCTCATTTCATTGCTTGTAGGAAAACTAGTGATGCAACTCATATTGCTAATTTGTTTTTCTCATAAATTGTAAGGTTACATGGGTTGCCTGTAAGTATTGTTTCAGACAGAGATACTAAGTTCGTGGGACACTTTTGGAGGACTCTATGGAAGAAGTTAGGTACAAACCTCAGTTTTAGTTCAACCTATCATCCTCAGACAGATGGGCAAACTGAAGTGGTGAATAGGAGCTTGGGAAACATATTAAGAAGCTTGGTTTACAAACATCCAAAACAGTGGGATTTAGCACTTGCTCAAGCTGAATTTGCTTACAATGATACTACTAATAGGAGTACATGAATTAGCCCATTTCAAATTGTTTTTTGAATGCGCCCTATATGAGCTTAGATATTTGGGAAAGCAAGAGATAAGGAGTGAAAATGCTGAAGAATTTGCAGAACAAATGCATAAATTGCAGGAAGATGTCAAGCAAAGGTTACAGGAAAGCAACAGGAAGTATAAACAAAGGGCTGATGTGAAGAGAAGAGAAAAGAAGTTCCAAGTGGGTGATTTAGTTATGGTTTACCTGAGGAAAGAAATATTTCCTGTAGGGACTTATAACAAATTAAAAATGAAAAAGATAGGACCATGCAAAATTTTGAGGAAGTTTTCCTCCAATGCTTATGAGATTGAACTACCAGAAGGAATTGGAATATCTCCTATATTTAATGTTGCAGATTTGTACCCATACAAGGAAATAGAGGCATAATCACAAGATGAACCTGCATATGGGGAAGTTCAAACTCTAAATTGGGAGGAACAGATGCCAAGGACATCAAAGAGAGAAGTGGAAGTAGTCTTGGAGAAGTGAGTAACAAAGAAGACTAGAAGACAAACATATTATCAATATCTAATCAAATGGAAGGGATGACCAATTGAAGATGCTAGTTGGATGACAACAACAGAGTTAAAGAAATATCAAGTGAATCCTGAAGACTTGATGGAACATTATTTTCTTCCCTAGGAGTCTGATGCAGGAGCATCAAACGGGATAAATTACCTTGGACTTGAACAGTAAAAATTATTTACTAAAGAGGGTTGGACCTCTTAAATTTTCTTACTTATTATTTGTTTGTAAAATTTGTTCGAGTGCCTAGATTAGGAGTGAAGTGATTGAGTTTGTTAGCTTAGGTGTGTGTTAGGCCAATTAATTAGGGATTAGGTTTTTTGAGAAATTTGAATTTAGAGAGGAGCATTAAAAAAAAAGAAGAGAAAAAATGCATTTTTGGTGGGAGAGGATGAATGTAGATCAGGCCAGTAAGGACCAGAGGAATTTCTGTGTTGTGGTTTTTCTTTTCAAAATTGATTCAACGGAGTTTCATGGTGTATCTGTCATTATCCTATGTCAAGGAATTGTTTGATTCAATTGATAAAATTCATTTTGGTGTAGTGTAATGGTGGAATCCTGTAAATTGATATCCAATAAATTGTGTATCTATGGGAATTTTACATCCAAATGAGATTGATCTATAGATATCCTCAATGCTATGAGTATTTTATCCTAACTGCATATTTTCTCAATGATAGATCTAAAGAAATCTCGAATTTCTACTTTTTTTTGCTTGAAATCGCTTAAAAAAAAACCATCAGTCACAGAAGGGCCACGCCTAAGACAGAAGGATTGCACTAGCATTGTAGAAGTGTAACGCCAGTTCATAGTTGTTTTTTATCGACTTTTAGGAGTCCATTTCGAACTTTGGAAGCTGGTTCAAGTAGCCCTGCGTGTCTACTTTCTATTGAGTCATAAAACTCGAAAAAATACCTAGGGGAAGGCCTCCAAAACTTGAGTTTGCCATCCTCACTCAGAAGCGTCGTGTTTGGTCAAAATAAAATTGAGACAAAAGTTTGAGGAACAAAGTATTGGCAGTCAGAAATGCCATCAAAGAATGTTGAGGATAAAAATAACTTTCAACCAAAGTACCCTTCCTATGCCCAATTTAAGGTGTACTTGTACAATATTTGTAATAATAATGATCTTCATAATTTGTTAAATCTTGACACCAAAGACACTTAGGAAAGCTTCTATGCAATATTTTTTATGATTAAAATAAATTTTTAGAATCAAAGTAATAGTCATCCAATTTCTTAAGGTTTTGTAAACCAAATTTGATCTTGATAAATGGTAATCAATATCGTCATTTTCATTTTCTTTTAAATTACGATTGGGAGATAATATATTAAAATGGGCCATTGCATGATTAGCAAAAATTATAAAAATGTCTGATATGCAACTTCAAACAAAATTTGAAACTTTTAAGATGCAATATATAGAATTTTGCTAATATTTAATAGCACTACAAACCAACTTGCAGGAAAAATACTTATAAAAGATGCCCAAAATTCATATTACTTTATACAACATAAAGACTGAATGAAAACACATTGATTGACATCTTCCTCCCAAAAGGTTTGTTGGTCCACTTTCATAGCTTCCTTAGATTGATGTATAGTCTCCTCCTTGATAGGTTCACCTTGATTTAAGTTATTGGGGATACATTGATTTAAGGCCATTAGGACCAAGTTTCTCAATGTACAATATTTTTCCTTAAGTTAGTTTATTTTTTTCCTTTGCTCAACCAAAAGATTCATCATCTTTATGTTATGTGTTACATAATGCTTCTCATTCTTTGGGATGCTAATATAGATCAACCTAAGAGCTATGCCATTACTCTATATTGTCTCCTCATGCCTCAAAATCTTATGAATTTCAAATAGATCCCTTGGATCCATAATGCTAACATAGAAAATATAGAGAAAATTGAAGCCAAAATAGGATTGTTCTAAGTCCTTGAATGATCTACACTGGAAACTAAAGATAAACGGTCCCCATACTACTAAATAGAGCCCAAAATTGAGACTAATTTTGTGGAACAATGTCCAAAGGCAAAGCTAGAAAATAAAATTATGTATAAACCTATGGAAGAATTCCAATTGCCAAAAATTGAACTACCTAAGCTTGATGAAAGGATTTCTACTACTTCCAAAAGATATTAAACACATGCATAGATCTTAGGGGCTAGGAATTATCTTCCCAAGCCCCATGCTCTGAATCAAACACTTAGTGATAGAAAAAAAATGCAAACCCAAACATGTAGAGTTTGGAGAATCCTATTAAGAACCTCACAACAACCAAACCACAAGATAAATGACCAAGGTGACAATACTCTTACCTATCCTAAATGAGTACCAAGTCTTTAGAAAAGACGTGCAACCTAAAAGGTCTAAAGTAGAATTCACAAACCCATCCTCCATAATGAACAAACTAGGTGACCAACTCAAGCAAACTCACAAAACAAATAATCAAATCATCATTCCCTACTTGGGAATCCCTGATAAAATACCACCTTGACTGTTGGAGTTAATAGTCAAGGGAAATTTTTTTAGGATGATTGTTAATGTTCATGTAATATAGGCCATGTGTAATATCTCGTGAATGTTAATTACCATGTTTAATGTTGATGAAACGGTTGATAACAAGAACTATTTCTTGGTAAATAAATTAATAAATCTTCTTGTCTTGTTCATCGGTTCTTGATAACGACCTTGTCATTCTTTATTTATGGGAGACATGTTCTATGGAAAAGGAGGGGAGTGCATGGCTTCTCATTTTATAATGCAAACAATTATGCATATCAAAGCATATTACAGAAAGGGGCAGATATCCGCCTGCGAGTAGTAGTGTGTTCCATGGGGTTATGTGGCCCTTGTTGTGTCTTCACCTTATGATAGCTTCCCCAAAAAATTCATTTTATCTTCCAAGGAGAAATGTTTGGGGCTAGTGCCGCTAGTTCGTGAAGGGTGACATTGGTGCAAAACCTCTACTGTCATTATTTGACATCGTAGCTATTGAAGCTTCATGCATAACGAATTCCAGTTATTAAAAGATAAATATTTTGTTATTTTTTATTGAAATGACTTAAAAAAATTATGCCCAAGATAGGATAAGTCAGTGCTGTCATTTCTTGAGAATTATTGCATATGCATTACTGCATGTGGAAAATGATAAGAATTAAGGTTATCTGGAAAAAGCGATTGCATATAAATATTTTTCCTAAAAAATAAGTATTCTTGTTATTGATATTTTGCATAAAGACAAGTAACTTGCTAAAAAGAACCCTGCATGTAAAGGACCAAAAAAAAAAACTAGGATGAACTATAGCAACTCATTTCCTCACCATGCCAAAACGAGGCCAGTCAAAGAGATAAGTATTTCTATCCTTTTGGTTAAAAATAAATAGATAATTCTTGTGGTGTTCTTGAAAAGAAATTTGTGCTTAGTCATGGTCAAAAGAAAATATATATTGTTCTTGCAGGAAATCATGGTAAAAAGTAGAATTAACTATACTGTTTTTTGGAAAAGAAGACAACATTTGCATAGGTTATGCACATTAAAAGATTAGTCAATCTTAAAAAGGTTGAGTAGTTTTCATGCATAAAAGATGGGTTAAAGATAAAGAAACCTAGTTGTTTATTTTATGTGTTCTTGATAAGGTTGCTTAAGTTCATGCACTTGACAAGATAAGTTAGGGATGTTATTTTTCTTGGAAAGAAAACACACGAAACCTGCAGACAAAAAGATTAAACAAATTATGATATTTTTCATGAAAAGAATGTATGTAAACTTTTCTTATGAAAAGAGAAAGAAAATAAGTTATTTTATTCAAAAAAAATTGTCTAGAAATTATGAGAGAAAATTAGATTAGTAATTTCCTTGGAGATATTAGCATGATTCCTATAGAATTTTAATAGGAATATGTGCACAATAGTAATATCCATTATATTTGAATTCTTGATAAATTTCTATGTTAATGCTTGAAAAGGAGATATTAATTGTATGCATCATTGTAATAGATTTCAAAGTGAAATGTCTTTGCATACACTATCTTATTAGATTCTTGGAAAAGAGAAAAGTTTTTGCATATATTACTACTAAATTCTTGGAAAAGAGAAATGAGTGGGTTTGCACAAAAGAATGGTGCTATGCATTAGACCTTTGGAAAAAAGGATTATTTAGTGCATGCACAAAGAACAACCAATGTGTTATAGAAATATATATTTACATGCAAGGAAATGATTAATTGTGTGTTAGAATTCTTGAAACTAAAACACATGTTTAATGACTATTATGTTTAAAGTCCTCTTTTGAGAACATGGACACGTATTTTCATACATGAAAAAAATAGTTAATGAATTAGATTTCTTGAAAAGAAATATGTTATTTGCTTCCACAAAAAATAGGAATATTGTGTTTGATCTCTTGAAAGGAAATATAATCTTTGCATCTATGAAAAGTACACTTATGATGTTGAATTCTTTGAGAAGAAATATGCATGGAAAGAAAATAATTATTGTGTTAGACCCTTTAGAGAGAAACATGGATTTGTGTGAAGAAAAGAATAAATTTTATGTTAGACCTTGGAAAAGAAAACAAGTTATTGTATGTAATAAATGCATTAGATTTCTTTTGGAAAATACGTAATGCAAGAAATAATAACTAACACATTAGTTTCCTTTTAGAACAAAGCATGTAATTGCATGTACAACAAACATTGTTCTATTGTAAATAGCCCTAACTTTGGAAAAGATGTTTTCTGAAAAAGGGACTTGCATTTGCATGCACGATAATGATGTCTATTATGATAACTTTCCCTTAGAAGGGGGCATACATTTGCATGTATAATAATAATAATAATAATAATAATAATAATAATATCTATTGTATTGGAAATATTACTTAGTTACATGCATAAAGAAAAAGCCGAGGGGCTAACTTTTTTTGATTAATTTGTATCTAATTACATGCATAGAAATCAAAGTGAAGATGTTAGTATCCTTTAAATGAAAATGGGTGGTTACAATGGTTTTTCTTTGGAAAAGAATGTGTGCTTGTGCTAAAAGGATCATTATAATGTGGTATTTATTTTGACATGCTTTGATAATTGTTTGCTTATAATTAATGCATGAGCAATGTTGTTAGAAGAAGCATGTTGCGATATTATATTTACATGTCATGTATGCACATGAGTAGATGTTGAAGAATGATTGATTATTGGTTGATTAATACTTTATGTAATTATGATATCAAAGTATGATGGCGACAACAATGGTAAGAAAGGATGGTGACTTGTGCAAATGATAGATTATGTTTAACATGGTAGCAGGTAAAGAATTAATTGTCCATGCAGATGAGTGCGAGCTACAAGATGGTCCATTGATGGGACAACCATGCCACAAAGATATAACTATTGAAGATTTGTGGGTAAATGATATTATGATGATTGTAATAGCTTATAGCTAGATATTTTGTATTTAAATAATATTTCATTAACAGATTTTATGACAATGGTTAAGGGATGGACTCCTTTATAAGCCATTGAGTGAGGGGGGAACATCTTCACAAGTGTTTAATAATAAGATTAAACGTTTGTTGGTTTTCACCCTATGGGGTTTCTAGGGTATGCCAATGTCTAATGATGTGGTTGTTTGTTGTGCTACTTTTATGATGTGGATTCCTTCCATGAGCCGATGTTTATAATATCAAGCATGTGTTTAACTAATCTAGTTAAAGGAATCATGAAAATGATGCAAGGTTACATAAAAAAGTTTATGCTAGTAGGCTAAAACAATGGTTGATAATGATTTTGTAACCTACTATCCCTTTACTAAAGTTACCCTATGTAATGAGGAATCTGGAATAGTAATTTAGATAGTTACGGGTGGGTACATTGTGTAAAAAATTTCTAACTCCATGCATTTTCATGCAAGGTTACCAGGGGATGTTACACCATGGCTTATGTCCTTTCACCTCATTTCAATGCATATGGGTGTGTTTCCTTAGTGTGGCATTCCATTTGTTTCATAAATATGGAGTGACATCCCATAAGCTTGATGAATCATAATCTTAGGAGATGTGGATGACATAAGTTTCCTCATTTTTAATTAATTTCATTGTGCTAAATAGGTAGCCTTATTCGCTATGGTGATCGATGACCCCATTATGTTCTCTTAGAACACGATAATAAGAGATATGAGATAGGGAAAGAGAAGCCTTGAAGACTTGAGAGAGAATGGAGGCTACCATGATGTCCTTTAGAGTTGATTGTTGTATCAAGGTTTTAAGAAAAATTATGGAATCAACAATTATAATCAATAACTCTATTTTAGAACTAATAGTTACATATATACCTTGAAGAAGTGCACATGCTTTTGCTTAATTATTTGTTAAGACTCATACACCCATGCTAAAGAAGTGTTTTTATTTTCCATCAATCATAAATGACCACACTCAATACTATTATCATAAAAATTAAAAGGTGTCGGACTATAAGTGAAGTGACTTGATTTTATTTTCATTTGCTTTGTTAGTTAGTTTAGATATCAATTCCTCATGTTATTGACGTTATCTCCAGAGCCGTAGCTTAACCCCGAAAAGACTACTTGGCGAGCTATCGGACTATAAGTGAAGTGAATTGATCCAATGTGTTATAGAAATATATATTTACATGTAAGGAAAAGATTAATTGTGTGTTAGATTTCTTGAAACTAAAACACATGTTTAATGACTATTATGTTTGAAGTCCTCTTTTGAGAACATGGACACATATTTTCATACATGAAAAAAATAGTTAATGAATTAGATTTCTTGAAAAGAAATATGTTATTTGCTTCCACAAAAAATAGGAATGTTGTGTTTGATCTCTTGAAAGGAAATATGATCTTTGCATCTATGAAAAGTACACTTATGATGTTGAATTCTTTGAGAAGAAATATGCATGGAAAGAAAATAACTATTGTGTTAGACCCTTTAAAGAGAAACATGGATTTGTGTGAAGAAAAGAATAAATTTTATGTTAGACCTTGGAAAAGAAAACAAGTTATTGTATGTAATAAATGCATTAGATTTATTTTGGAAAATACGTAATGCAAGAAATAATAACTAACACATTAGTTTCCTTTTAGAACAAAGCATGTAATTGCATGTACAATAGACATTGTTCTATTGTAAATATCCCTAACTTGGAAAATATGTTTTCTGAAAAAGGGACCCGCATTTGCATGCACGATAATGATGTCTATTATGATAACTTTCTCTTAGAAGGGGGCATGCATTTGCATGTATTATAATAATAATAATAATAATAATAATATCTCTTATATTGGAAATATTACTTAGTTACATGCATAAAGAAAAAGCCGAGGGGCTAACTTTTTTTTGATTAATTTGTATCTAATTACATGCATAGAAATCAAAGTGAAGATGTTAGTATCCTTTAAATGAAAATGGATGGTTACAATGGTTTTTCTTTGGAAAATAATGTGTGCTTGTGCTAGAAGGATCATTATAATGTGGTATTTATTTTGACATGCTTTGATAATTGTTTGCTTATAATTAATGCATGAGCAATATTGTTAGAAGAAGCATGTTGGGATATTATATTTACATGTCATGTATGCACATGAGTAGATGTTGAAGAATGATTGATTATTGGTTGATTAATACTTTATGTAATTATGATATCAAAGTATGATGGCGACAACAATGGTAAGAAAGGATGGTGACTTGTGCAAATGATAGATTATGTTTAACATGGTAGCAGGTAAAGAATTAATTGTCCATGCAGATGAGTGCGAGCTACAAGATGGTCCACTGATGGGACAACCATGCCACAAAGATATAACTATTGAAGATTTGTGGGTAAATGATATTATGATGATTGTAATAGCTTATAGTTAGATATTTTGTATTTAAATGATATGTCATTAACAGATTTTATGACAATGGTTAAGAGATGGACTCCTTTATAAGCCATTGAGTGAGAGGGGAACACCTTTACAAGTGTTTAATAATAAAATTAAACGTTTGTTGGTTTTCACCCTACGGGGTTTCTAGGGTATGCCAATGTCTAATGATGTGGTTGTTTGTTGTGCTACTTTTATGATGTGGATTCCTTCGATGAGCCAATGCTTATAATATCAAGCATGTGTTTAACTAATCTAGTTAAAGGAATCATGAAAATGATGCAAGGTTACATCAAAAAGTTTATGTTAGTAGGCTAAAACAATGGTTGATAATGATTATGTAACCTACTATCCCTTTACTAAAGTTACCCCATGTAATGATGAAAATTCTATCTAATGATTAATGATTAATGAGGAATCTGGAATAGTAATTTAGATAGTTACGCGTGGGTAAATTGTGTAAAAAAATTCTAACTCCATGCATTTTCATGCAAGGTTACCAAGGGATGTTACACCATGGCTGATGTCCTTTCACCTCATCTCAATGCATATGGGTGTGTTTCCTTAGTGTGGCATTCCATTTGTTTCATAAATATGGAGTGACATCCCATAAGCTTGATGAATCATAATCTTAGGAGATGTGGATGACATAAGTTTCCTCATTTTTAATTAATTTCATTGTGCTAAATAGGTAGCCTTATTCGCCACGGTGATCGATGACCCCATTATGTTCTCTTAGAACACGATAATAAGAGATATGAGATAGGGAAAGAGAAGCCTTGAAGACTTGAGAGAGAATGAAGGCTACCATGATGTCCCTTAGAGTTGATTGTTATGTCAAGGTTTTAAGAAAAATTATGGAATCACCAATTATAATCAATAACTCTATTTTAGAACTAATATTTACATATATACCTTGAAGAAGTGCACATGCTTTTACTTAATTATTTGTTAAGGCTCATACACCCATGCTAAAGAAATGTTTTTATTTTCCATCAATCATAAATGACGACACTCACTACTATTATCATAGAAATTAAAATATAATAAAAAGCTTACAATTACCAAAAATATAACTTTTTAAAAATAAAATTAAAAAATTACAATCATCCCAAAATAAATCTCTCTCTATATATATATAAATAAAAATTTATTATTATTTTTTACAAAAATAAATTAATATTTTTCAACAATTATATTATTTATTTATACAAACTTTATAAATAATATATATATATAAATATATATGAAATAATAATTCTGTCAACATCTACGGAATTGAACATTAATAAGAAAATTTTATTTTTTCTTCTAACATTCAAAATAACCTCAATCAGTTAATATATATAAAATTAACTAATTCATTATTTTTCAAATAATAAAACGTATTTAACAAAAAAAAAAAAAAAAAAAAGAGGAGAAAAAAAAGAAAGAGTTTGAGAGGGCTTATGCCCGTGACAGAGCCCACGGCATGAATCATAGGTTGCTCAAGTTACAATTCAAATACGCAACGTACTCAAGCAATGAAAAATCCATTTGCAAAATTCAATATCAGATTTTTTTTATAAATTGATATTTTTATTAAATTAAGGTTGTTCGCACGTACAATTTAGATGGCAAGAAAAATATTTTGTTTTTAATATTAATTAAAACTTTTCAATATATAATTTGAGATTTTTCGTGTGCAATGTAATTTTTTTGTTTTTAATATTAATAAAAACTTCTCAATATATAATTTATATTATTATTTTATGAAATTGAAATTTTTGAGGATAAAATTGAGGGGTAAATATTAATTATTTTTTATTGAAAATTGAAATAATTTTATACATATATAATATATGTAAAAAATAATTGTATTAAAGAATATTAATTATTTTTTTTGTCAAAAGATTTTAGGTCAAGTGGTTTGGTAAAAAATTAGTTTCTCTAGTTATATAGGTTAGTAATTTATATTTGATTTTTATGAGAAAATGCCTTTGGCATCTCAAACCATAATCTTTGTAATAATGGTTTCAAGAGAGATTTTATTAGGTCTAAATCTTGAAGCAAATCATAATAGATACAAATAGATATTAGTGGCTATGTATTGAAAATAAAAAAAATAATAATAAAAGAATGTTAAACATTTAGCTTTTTAAACTTTTTTTCATTTGTCATCACAAGAATTTACTTAAACAATCTTTCTTCAAATTACAAATTTGGATTGATGTTATTGTTTTGAATAAAGAATTTACTTAAACAATCTTTGTTCAAATTACAATTTTGGATTGATGTTATTGTTTTGGATAAAGAAATAGATTCAATGACCTAGATACTCTTTTTTATATTGATTTGTGTAATATTAAAATATAATATTTATATTTTCATTAATTCGAAATGATCTGTTGATTTCCCCTTTCATTATTTTGTTATTTTGAGTTATTTAAAAAGAGCTAATTTGTCATGAATTTCGACTATTTAATTTTAATAGAAATAAAATCTAAATAATAAGGAACACAAGTATCAATTATGTCATTGAAGATGATTTTTAAATGTGCATTTAATTGGTTTGACCACCTTTTCCTAGTTTTAATGATTATACCAAAAACATTACATAGTAGACTATTTTAAAGCAATAAATCTAAAATAAATATAATTTGGAAACTCTATTGTAATTTTTCATAGAAATTTGTTCTTCCCTTCAAGGATGTGATATTGTTTCCATGAATAATTTCCTTTCCAGTGTCCCCTACCCTTTTTGGCATATACATTGATAAATTAGAAGAGTGTTTGGAGGAAGCATGTTGTGTTGGTCCAACTTTCACTGGTATAGTCACCTCTCTTCTTCATTATGCTAATGATATTGTTCTTTTGGTAAAGAGTCCTTTTGATATTGGAAAACAACTAAGAATCCTTCAATATTTGCGTGCAAAGATGAGTATGACTATTAATATTGACAAAACTAAAGTCATGATAATCAAATCCAAGAATATCACATATGATACTTTTATATATGACAACAACTAATTGGAGGAAGTTCCTTCATGCAAATATCTTAGAATCAATATCCATCACAAGTTCAAAAGGAATTACAACATTGAGAAAATGATTAATGGAGGGCGGAAAGCTTGTCATGGACTTGAAAACAATTATAAATTAACAAATATTTGGATATGGGATTAACAAAAAAAATCATCCTCTTTGAGATTATCGTTACTCCACCCTCCTCTTTGAGATTATTGTTACTCCTATTATGTTATATGGATGTGAGGTTTGGGGATGTAATATCTCCATAGAATCATGGATAAATATAAAATAGATCAAAAAACAATTCATAACTTGTAATTTCATAATTAAAGGAAATACACCCTATATTGTCCTCCTCATCGAAGAAAACCTTTCCCAATTGATAGCATGACTACGAACTTGTATCTAATGCATTAGAAGAGGTTAAACAACAAGGAAGACAAGAGTTGGCTTCCTAAAAGTGCTTCAAACTCTATCCAAAAGCACCTTTGACTCAAACAAGGATGACAAAAAGCTACCCAATCTTGGATAGACCATTGGGGGATAAAGAAAGAGATATTTTTGTAGCATAAGGATAATATTAAAAATATTATTAACTTAAATTTTAAGGAGAAATTGTGGTGTGATAAGGACTTAGAAGGAAAAAGGAAATTAAGATATTATAAATAGGTGATCTACCCAATCGTCAAAAATCAAAAGTTCTCTTTGCCTTGACTAGTGTAAAGAAGAATATAAATGTTGCTTAAATAATAACAAATTCTCATGAACTCCATAATGAAACCACGCATTGGTCAACTCCCAAAACTCCTTGAGCTGAAAGAGTCTGTTACCTTTGTGACACAAAGAGGGTTGAAGATGAAAATCACTTTCTCTTTTATTGTCCATCATATAACTAGATTTATCTAAATTTCAAAATAATCTCCATACTAGCAACCTTCCATACCTATTAAGTTAATAAAAATATGGTGATATTGGAACACTTCTCTTAATGATTTTCAAGGATGGAAATAAAATTCTTAGGAATTCCAAGCAATATCTTACCTTCTAAAGATTTGATAAGCCATTTTTGCTCTTAGTGAACATTAGTCATCATAACCATCATTATCATCATCATCAATTGAGAACATGAAGTTAGAAAATGAGATGACACTATTTGATGTATTTTTACCCTTTTTTCCAAGGGAAAAATTTGTAATGTATTAAATATAACAAAATTACTAGTCATATGTAGAAAGCATGGTAGAGTGCATTAAATCCATTTCACAAAACAACTCTTCAAACTCTCTTCTTGAAGCATAATAGTAAAAATGTAGTACGAATATTAAGTGTATTTCCCATCACAAAAACTATAAAAATTACGTCATTCAAGTTACAACTTGAAAATGTCCTTTGCCTTAATCAATATTCCATAGTAATATATAATTAGAGTCAAGGTTCATGAGTATATTCAATTGTGTGCTCATTCTAGAGTATTGATATAATCTAGGTGCTTCAATCTAGTTTTAATCCATTTTTTGTCAGCCCATTGACTATCTTGTTCTTGTGCAAAGGATGTCAACAAAAGTTGCACATCATCATACAATGACCATAAACTAAAGTTCCTTCTTCTTTTGGTAAAGTAAAATATTTCATTCCTTTAAATTAGATATTTTCAATCATGTCTTCTAAATCATGTTCTGGTTTACCATTGGCGAAACTAGAACAAATACACAAATTTAGTTGCTTCAAAATTGCAAAAGATAGAGTGTTGATTAGAGTTGTAAAAACCAAATTGCTTGGACTAGTTGTTGGGCCTCTAGGGCCATTTTTAAACAAAAAACTACTAAAATGAACCATAAAGGAAATGAAATCAACGTATCTGGGAAACACTTAAATATATTTATCTGAATTGCTGGCTTCAACTAGAATGGGCTCGTTGTTTCTACCAAGGGAGGAGCTAGATATGTGGGAATGCCCATGTGCTTCTCGAGATGTTCGAGTCTTTTATTCATTGCTCTCATGTGCCTATGCTTATGATTCAGGCATAGGATGATATCCTCCTTAATTTCATTTTTTTCCACAAGTACTTTGCCCAGGAGGAATTTTAAGTGTTAATAAATGTCCACCATGTACATATATTGATTGTATCGTCCTCGTGTGTGGCTGACATCTAGAAGGAAGTACGCTACCTTCGTCAAAACTTCTATGTCTGTGAGACTTCACCTCTCATCTGCTAATTCTCCCTTTGCCTAGGTGATTTCCTCTTGATCCAGTTGGGGAGTAAGCTTCTTGTATCAAACAATTGAGCTCTCAACTCCTACTTGTGCTCTTGAGCGCCCCCTTTCTTAATAATGTGCCAGGCCTTGATGCACCCTTTATCTTTGTCGGAGCATGGTATACGTTGATAAAAATAACTAGGTCACTGCCTTGACAAATTGATACCTCAACTAGTGACTCACTGGTGAATTTATACTCGAAAACTGAGTGAGACTTGGAGGTTTCGAAACTTGTGACACAAATGCATGGTTGGAGTCCTCTCTTCACCTTGAATTACCATATGTGCAAGGCCTTTGGTGAGACTCGCTCATGGTGAAGGGCTAGTTGACCCAAAAACTTCATGGGAGAATAAGAAACACATGGTTTGCAACAAGAAAACCATCATATTTGCTCACTGAGAAGGAGAGATCATAATCAAACCTATGCTACCTTGAGTTGCAACTACATGGAGCCATTTTTCTAGGGAGGCCAAGAATGAGCAATAAGTTTAGTAATTGGAGTTGGGATAGTAGTTTCTTCCTTAATGCAGTGCAAATAATGTAAAACTTTCAGAAAAGCATGGAGTGAGTCTGAACCACAAGGATGGCGAGGGAAAAATCCCGACTTAGCCGAATTTTCCTTCATGTCCTCTTGGGATAGACTCTAGGATTCCCATACACCCACCTGACGAACTAGATAGTATGTTGGAGAGAACTAAACTTCATGCACTGTAAGATGATTAATATGAAATGCCAAGCTCAAGAGTTCTTGAGGACCCTCATTCCTAAGATAATGCACCATGACCAAGCCATGTATCAAGCACAATGATGAGTTTTCTCTCCCGAGGTTGAGGTCTGATACCAAATGCTTGCCTCTTGGTGCCATTTAAGTGCCAATTTGGTGTGAGGACTAGACTTTGCTAGCTCGTTCAGTGGTATGTTATAACCTTCATTTACACATTGAGATTTTCCCATATCTTTTGCTATTTGCCTTTCTATATAGACCATGTGGGAAGTGACTAACAGGATTGTCGGGTGGTAGATCGTAACACTAACTCATCCACTCTACATGGCATGTAATAATCCTTTAAGGGGGCGCGTTGTCACGTCTTGCTAACATGTGGGCTTGTGAGATAGTAGGAACATGCCTCTCCCTTCTCTCTTCTCGAGCATCCCATTTGACAACTAAAGTTTCTTAATGTTACTTCCTTGCACAATAATTAAATAATTATGAATGAATCACCAAATATTTGAATTTGTTATACACCTAACTTTGAGGCCAACTTCAAAACATACTATATTTTAAAGTTTATTTTAATAACATTTTGAATGTAAAATTACATTTCTTTTTTAAATTTTTTTAATATTATTATAATTCTTTAAAGTTTATAAATATTTCAAATTTAATATTTTTTAATAAAATAATAATAATAATAATAATAATTTTTATTATTATTTTGTTTATTATTCTCCAATATGTTAAAATTATTAAAAAACAAAATTTAAAATATGAAAACAGGTTTATATAAGGAAATTTAACTTATCGAAATTCCACTTCTGGTCAAATAGTGAACTTATGGAGAGTTGTGAATGGGGCCGGCTTCTAGCTGCAAAGTAAAACATTTGATTATTAGTGAGCAAACATACAGGTGTCACAAGTGTGAAGTAGTCCATTGGGGTTTTCTTTATAGGTATAAAGTAAAGCATTAATATGATTATACAATTCTCTTCGTCTCAATTTTTATGTTTATTTTGCAGGTGTTAATTTCGTGATTAATACAAACAAGTAACCAGTTTTTTAATTTAGATTTCACAATTGAGGAGAAAAAAGTCTTACCACATTATTGAAGTCAACTTACACCTAATATACACAAGTATATAGTTGTATAACTTTGATTTCGAGTGGAGTGATAACAATATCTCCTTATCCTGACAAGTTATTATTAATATTATTAATATTTTTTAATTAATTTAGGAACATACTAAATATAACTTTTAATAATTTAAATTATCATAAAATTTAATTTTTAATATTAATTTGATTCATATAACATTTTTATTGAAGTCAACTTACACCTAATATACACAAGTATATAGTTGTATAACTTTGATTTCGAGTGGAGTGATAACAATATCTCCTTATCCTGACAAGTTATTATTAATATTATTAATATTTTTTAATTAATTTAGGAACATACTAAATATAACTTTTAATAATTTAAATTATCATAAAATTTAATTTTTAATATTAATTTGATTCATATAACATTTTTGTTAAGATATTTGGAGAATAATCTTTATTACATATGAAAAATGTGTTAAGTATTATTAAGTATTTTATAGTAAACAATGTAATAATATAATATAAATACATAAACATTGTGTTAATATAAAAATTATTTTGTAAGTGTAATAATTTATAGGTTAAGGAAATATTTCAAACATACACTAATTTACAAATTATTTAATTGGAGAAGATCTTTTAAATTTATTTAGTTTTAATAACTCCTCAATAATAATAATAAGAACATGCTCTTTTCTAGAAACTAACTTTACTTAATAACGTTTAATAATCTCAACAATCCATAAACATGATTACACCTAAACAAGTAGAAATTACATACTCATATATACTCTAAATTTTGAAATATTTTATAAAGAAATTCATTTAAAAAATAAAAATTATTTAAAATTATAAAGAAAAATAAGCTACATCTCTAAATCCATTGCTACAAAAAATTTCATTTCATATATTGATTTGTGAAAATATTAAAAATTTATTTTATACTTATAACTATCTCTATGAAAAGACTAACTTTTGAATGCTATGGAGTAACTATCTCTATGAAAAGACTAACTTTTGAATGCTATGGAGTAATATTAATGAATTTAAAGTTTAAGAGATTTTTTAGAATGTTAATAGAGTCATGAAAAAAAGACAAATATTCTAAGTAGAGTTGGAATAATAAAGATTTTAAAAATAAATGATCTAAAATAAGTTGTGGGATTTGATGAAAAATAAGTTAATTTGTATGTTTATTTAGTTATTAAGTAATAAAAATGATCATTTGTTTAAAATATTCAAATACATGATTAATGTTGTTGCTAGTTGAATGTAAAAATGTCTTTTTAATTAATCTATAAGATTTATCATAAAATATAAAGAAAATAACATATTTATAAATATTTATATAGTAATGTATGCTTAAAACTTCACAAAGTCTTTTTAACCATAACTCCATCTAAATTCTGAGCACAAAAAACCCATTTAAACCCACATTAAAAGCCCATTGTCAATAATACATGACCAAATCACACATGTGAAAATTCGATTCACTTATAAGGTAAAGAAGCTTACTAAACACAAATTAACCATAACTCCATCTAAATTTTGAGCACAAAAAACCCATTTAAACCCACATTAAAAGCCCATTGTCAATAATACATGACCAAATCACACATGTGAAAATTCGATTCACTTATAAGGTAAAGAAGATTACTAAACACAAATTAAGAAACTATACTAAACACAAATTAAAGAATTAAGGTATTGAAAATTAAAAATAAAAAGGTTTGCAAATTTAGAACTTTATGAGAGCAAGGACAATTCCACTTAATAAATACAAATTAAAAAATTAAGGTATATTAAGGACTATAAATAAAATTAATTTCACTTTTTCAAGGTATATTAAAGATTATATTTAATTTAGTTTCACTAATTTAATTTTTTTTAAGAGTAAAAATAACAATAATCCGAAAACCAAATTAGATTTCACTTTTTCAATATAAAAACTATAATTAAAAAATAATATCGATAAATTAACCTAAAATGTGAACAAATAAATCATATTATTAAAAATAATTTATAAAATTGTAATTCTATTTTACAGTAATTAAAAATACCACATGAAATTATAAATAAACCACATTCTTTCCAGGTTTCATTGCATTTAAAAAAAAAAATTAATTAATTTAATATTATCATTGATTAATAATTAATAATGCATTGGGGAATACTTTAATGCATTAGTGAGGAATGAAACTTATTATTGTTGACTAAGAAAATGATATTTTACTTTAACCAATGGTAGAAAGTTTGTGAATGATAGAGCCACATGATTTGTGATACGAAGTATGCTTTTTAACCTTGAGGGAAAAAAATCATAATACATCATGCCACATATGAATTCAACCAAATAATCAAGTATGTCCTTTGCATTCTCCACATAAACTAGAGTAGCTGTAAAAGTTCATTGCAAAAAGTAAAAGATTATTACTTGATCTTTTCGTGAAGAGATGCAAAAGCTAAGGCTGATTGTAAGCCTATCATGCTTTTCATAATATTTATTGAGTAGTTTGAGGAACTTTCTTGCCATTATCACATGAAAAAAATCACATAGGGAAACTCCCTCATGCCAATTATCATTAAACATTTGTTTTTATCTTAACAAATATTTGCATATATATTAGAGCCTTTTAATAATGTTTTTGTTGTTAGGTATGCTCAACTTTTTGGTTGTGCATACACATACACTTGTCTTCTTCGTTCCCTAGGATATCATCCATCAACTGTCTCTTCTTTTTTTATTTACATGATTGAGACTCCCGACCATTTGTCTCCATCTTTATCAGCATTAATGTTAATGCCTATGTATCTTTTCTTCTGGAACTAGGCCACTCTGTGGGCCTCAAAAGAGCTTAGCCTTCTACTCCAAATATATAAATGCTTGTATTTATAATATGTATTTTGTATACTTTAGATTATAAATTTTATTTTTAAATTATGTTATTGAAAATTATAATTATAATTATCTTATTTTATTTCTAAATTATGTTAATGAAAATTATAATTATAATTATTTTTATATAAATATAATAAATTAATGAGATATTATAAATATTTTAATGATATTAATTATTTTGTGTTTTTTTGTTTTGTTTTGTTTTGTTTTGTTTTGTTTTGTTTTTTTTTTTTTTTTTTTTTTCTGAATTTGACTAATTCTATTATCTTACAAAGCAAATATACAAAAAAGTGTACAAAGGGCAAGGCTTAAGTAGATTTTCGTATGCGCCCTGGCCTTGCCCATTTTACAGCACCCAAATTGAATATATTCAAAATTGGGTAAGTTGCTGTACCACTGCTGACACTGTTACATAACATTGAAAGACTGAACATAGCTGGACTGAACATTTGATGAACACAAACACACCAGGGCCTTATGATGACCCAGACAAAGACACAGACAACTGGACAAAGACACTTGACACTTGGACAATTACATGTGACACTTGAACAATAAAGCCGACACATTGACAATATAGCCGAATTGCACCTGAAAATCCCATACAAAACAGAAGTTACCAGGACAATTTCATTCTTCATCAGTAGACTGGAGCGCCTCTGCAATTTGGCATCCGAAGTGGAGCGTATTCTCCGAATCCGAGAGCTGAATGATCTTATGAGGACTGTCTTTTTGGGCAGGCTTACTCGGACCAGGCAGAGGAGTGGCCGCACGCACCGAGGGGCCAGCATCAGGATCCAAATTGGGGCCAGGGCGCTCCAGTCTCAGCCCACCCTCATGACAAGATACCGACCAACCCTTACTCGGACCAGGCAGAGGAGTAGCCGCACGCACCGAGGGGCCAGCATCAGGATCCAAATTGGGGCCAGGGCGCTCCAGTCTCAGCCCACCCGCATGACAAGGTACCGACCAACCCGGCCCCGGAATACGCTCAGGCTGAGCCCAACCAATTTCTGCTCCAACCGGAAGGCAAGCGACAGGGGAGTCGTCTCTACTGGAACGTTGCCTATCCGACTGAGGCTCGATACCAGGTTCCACAGCAATTGTTACAATCAAAGAGGAATTGACATGCGGACAGGGGAGACGATACCTGAGCATGGGAAGCTCTCTCTGGCTATCTTCATCAATAGGGCTGCTTTCCTTCTGCCCTCCAACTTCATCGTTGCTGTCCTGAAACCATCGAGGCTGCGAGGTGACTTCTATGGAAGAAGAAGGGGAGTAATGGTCATCTCTCGGCGGCGCTCGGCCCTGAATACCTCCCCTCCGGCTGCCCATTCTTGGCCTGTCCCTCGGCATCCTTAATCTCCCTTCAATTCCAATACTCTGTGCTTCCACCAGGGCAAAAGCAGCTCCCAATATCAGGAGCGAATTCCACCACCACGCTCTGACTCCGGCCTCAAGAGTCCAATGCTGCAACGCTAACCAGCTCCAGGAACTAGCTCCAAGAACCAGCTCCGAGAACCAGCTCCAAGAACCAGCTCCAAGAACCCACTCCCAGAACCAGTTCCAAGTACCAGAATCCGCCCCTCGAGCCAAAAGACGGAGCAAATTCACCTCTCGAGCAACAAGAATCAGCAACAGGAAATCCAGCATATAGCACCTGTTCACACTCCAGCGATGAAGAGCAGTCTCACAAACAGCGTGCTCATAAACAACAGTCTCACAAGCATCAGTCTCACCCCTCAGCTCTGCATTCGCATTGCTGCTTGCGCAGAGGAGGGTCTCCTTACCAAACTCACCATACTCCCGCGGACGTGCCATCCTCCACAGCTTAAACTCCCTCATCACTCTGTTTCCCAACTGCCTCCCTCGAGCCGAGAAGACAGGCATTAATGCCTTCACTTCATCGCCTTCAACCCCATTGAAACCGCCTAACGCGTGGTACCGCCAGTCATTAAGGTCGTGACACCCGGCCACGTGATGGCTCGTGTCTTGCTTGCGTCTCTTATGCACCCGCATCCGGGATTTTGTATTTTTTTAAGTAGTTAATTAAAGATGATATATTTTGATGGTTATTTTATTTTATTTTATTTTTCATTTTCATTTCTATTCCATGAACATATCAATTAAATAATGATGGAGATTTTAACCAATTTAATTAGTTATAACATTTGGTCAAGTGAAAAAGAATGATTCAATTTTTTGATTTGAGATTTTTAGTCATGTTTCATTTCATTTTTTTAAAGAAACAACCAACCAACCAAGTAAATCAAATCAAATTTAAACAAATGAGAAAATTCATTTTTTTTTTTTATTATTATGTATTCATATATATGAAAAATAGATAAACAAAATTTGAAACAACATTTAAAAAAATACATAAACAAAACTTAAAATTTCAAAAATTAAATAAATTTAAACCATGAGAAAAATCACTTATTTTTCCTTATTATATATCAACTTATATGAAAAATAAATAATTAAAATTTAAAATAACATAAACAAAATTTAAACCCCAGATATTTCAATTGTTTTACTTGTAATTAGATTATTTATAGTACATTGTGATGACATATCTACACTATATCACACCTCTTTAAATGTGTTTAAGAAATTGTTTTACTTGTAATTAGATTATTGATAGATTATTGATAATACATTGTGATGACATATCTACACCATATCACACTTCTTAAAATGTGTTTAAGATTTATTAGCAAATAATTACTTATGGAAACACCTTTAAAATTTTGCTAAGTTATTTGCATAACATTCTTGCATTCATGGAATTTGTTTTTCTTTCCCAAACAACAAATTACAAAATTGAGTTTAAGCATATTATAAAATGAAAAAAACCACTTTCATTTTCAAGATTATATAACAATGTATATAAAAAATAGATAAATAAAATTTAAAATAACATAAAAATTACATAATCAAAATTTATAAAATTAGGAAAAAGTTAAATTTAAACATAATATAAAATAAGACAATTCGCTTAAAAAACCAATTTTTTTTTACTACTATGTATTTAAGTATATGAAAAAAAATAATAATATGAAAAGTATAAACAAAATTCAAATGGTTATGGTTATAAGTATCATTTTGAAATAGAGTTTTTAGAATTTTTAACTTAATTATCAATAATTATTAGATAGATGATAGGACTTTAATCTCTATAGAATATTTTAAAATATTTATTGGAGTGTTCACAAATTAAAGGTTGAGATTTATCTTAAAAGTAATTATGCCATTTTCACTTTTTTAATTTAATCAATTAAATAAAAAATGTGTTATGATTTTGTGGATATGTGGTATTGATAAGTCATTGTATTGTGACGAAGCCTATTATAAATTAAGAATGTCCATTATAAAATGAGATGAATCTCCATGATTAAGAATCTTTTTACATACTCTTTTTAAGTATATATATTTAACTCATATATTAATTATTTTTATAATAAATAATGATAAGAATTTAAAATAAAGATATAATTTACTTAAATTTTATGTTGTTGTTGTTGTTTTTTTTTTTTTGTAAATTTTATTTATTTTTACCATGCGAGATGGATTATAAAGCAAGTGTTTTAATGATTTATAGATTAATTCAACTACTATAATAATTAGATTATTCATTATATACTTAATGACTATATATTTCTAACATATCACCTATTTCAATGTATTATAAAGTTATTTATTAAAATGCTTATAAAATTTTGTTGAAGTAGTTTTTGTTTTTTTTTTGTAACTTTCTATTAATAAAAACAGAAGTTACATTTGTAAATGCATAATTGCATTCAAATATTTTCCCTAAGGACCATTGTAGGTGCTTAAAGCACTCATTGTAGCCAAACTACGAAAAAAAAGAACCCTTAACCAATTAAACTCAGTTTTCCCCTTTTACCTTTTTTCTTTTGAACTTTTTGCCAAACCCCAGAGTTTGGAGAGGCCATAACAATGGCTAACTCTTCTCCTTCTGAAATTTTTGGCACTTCTTTGTCTGAGTTTGAGCTCTTTGAGATGTGTGTTCGCTTTGTTCCACCTGCTCCTTGGCTTTCGCCCTTTTCTCCATGATGATTATTAGGACTTTGGATCATCGTTTGGCTGGAAGAAAACACTGCATGTTCGGATGACCCCTTTTGTGTTTATTCTCCCTTAGTGTGGGAACCTTGTTGATTTTGAGCTTATGGTTGTTACTGACTCTTGAACTTTTCTTCCTCTTCATCATCCGAAAGAGGTGGATCTAGAAATTATCAACCTTTTGGCTTTTGTGGTCTCTTCTTTGCCCTTTTCTTTGCATGTGGACATGAATTTTGTAAGTGCCCTGTCTTTTGCCAAATCTGAAAGTAGTGTTTTCAAAATCTAAGCTTTGTATCCACTTGAAATCTTGGTGGATTAGATGGATGCGATCTGGTAGACCTTTGCTCAGGTCTGTCTCCACACATACATGGACAAAAGTAAAAATACCTTTCTCCATTCTTTCCTGATCCATCTTTAGAAATCTTCCCAATGAGTTTCCAATGCCTTCTAGGACTTGGTGATGCCAAAACGGGAGAGGGAGATTATGTAACCTTACCCATACTGACATCTTCGTAACTACCATTGTTGTGGCATTGAAACCAGGGAACCATGGAGTGACAAAAAGACCTGCTCTTCCCCAAAACCATGGTCCTTCATTTAGGACATAATCCATATCTTTCCGAGTGTCAAATTGAACCACAAAAAAATCTTTTGCACACAGATAAATATCACAATTTTTAGTCCAGTTGAGATAAATCCATTGATGGAGATCCTCTGACTTGGGTCAGAAGCCATTAAAACAACATATAATAGCTCTAGCTTGAAGAACAATGAAGAGACCACTTGTATCACGCAGGTTCAAATTTTGTTGAAATTATTTATATAACATTCTTACATTTATAAGGTTTGCTATTCTTTTACATATTCATCATGGTAATGGATTTATGTAAATATGTTTTATTGAGTATAATAAACTACAATTTATATATGAAATATTGTGCAAATTAAAATAGAGTTATACATTTTAAATAAAAAGTAATCTAAACATAATATTATTCATTTATTTAAAATTTTTGTAGTTATACCTTTTTTTTTAAATTCAAAATTTAATTAATAATTAAAAAAAAACTTAAAATGACTTAAAATGTAATATATATTTTTTAAAACAAATATAATCTAACTAAAATTTATACTACTAAATATCAATAATTATTGCTTAAATATTTTTCCCAATTATAACTTCTTCCCAACAATTTTTCCCCTCTAAGTGTAATGAGAATTTCAACATTTCATAACTCACACATAAAAAAAATACCTTCAAAATTTCCAAAGTCATTTGTAAACTTCTTGGGGGTTCTTTTACTATGACCAGGCCATTAGGACTTGGTCGGGCTTCACTCCTATTTGGAAGAGTGCAGATGAGATGTGATTGATGGGGGATATGGCTAGGATATGGAATAATGTTGTTGCAGCATTATGAAATGCATGGATTTGCAAAGTTCCACACGAAGATCAGATTGGGTGGGAAGGGAAGTTGAAGAAAGGGTCTATTTCAGTATCAGATACATATTTATATATATATAACATCTTACATAATATTCAGAACTATTGTTGGTATACAAGATTCTGGAAGGTTCATATCCCTAACAAAATTATCTTATACACCTGGCTTGTATGGAAGAACAAGACGCTTACTTGGGAGAATCTGAGGAAGAGGGGCATGCTGGGACCAGGAATATGTGTATTCTGCAGGTAGGAGGAGGAGGACAATGCACACATTCTGTTAAAATGCCCCATCATTGTACAAGTTTGGAAAAAGATCTTTGTTTTACTCTCTTTCACTTACATTGAACACGTATCTATTGAAGCATGCTTGTTATGGTGGAGTACACATGATAAACATAGGAGGGCCATTCCACTTGTTACTTTTTGGGAAATTTGGAAAGCAAGAAATAACAACATATTTGATAATAAACACCACAATGTTGACCGGATTATTGATAGAATACACTCATGGATGAAACCACTGTTGTTGTCATATCCTCGACCACCTTCAGTTCATGCTTGTTATGGTGGAGTACACATGGTAAACATAGGAGGGCCATTCCACTTGTTACATTTTGGGAAATTTGGAAAGCAAGAAATAACATCATATTTGATAATAAACACCACAATGTCGACCGGATCATTGATAGAATACACTCATGGATGAAACCACTTTTGTTGTCATATCCTCGACCACCTTCGGTTTCACACAGTACTATTGATCCAAACATTTCCTTCTTTGTTGGTTTCTTTGTCAACGTTGAATAGGGGGGAGATGCGGTTGTAGTGTATGGATATGCATGGATAATAATCTGCAATATCGAATTCACTGGGGTGGGGGTTGTGGTACTAACATGAAGGCTGAGGCAATTGCACTTTGGGGTTTGATCTGGTTTGCATGCTTTCTAGATATTCATAACTTAAGCATATATGGAGACTCCCAGACCATCATCAATCATGTGTTGGGAACCTCCACTATAACACCACCCATCTATAGGGCTAGCTCCGGAACATCATTCATCTACATGACACACTTCCGGGGGTCACTATACATCACATTCATAGGGAGCACAACACTATTGTTGATGCCATGTCTAAGAAGGGACTATTAGCCTCCAATGATGGCTTACAAATCACTCGGAGGTGGATGGGTGCTCGATGGATGCTGGTTTTATGCCTTTTCCTGATTTCGGTTTCTCTATTTTCTTTTATGCTATGTTTATATCTTTTTGATTCACTTCGGGAATACACTCCCCCATCTCTCTATTTTTGAATATGCTATTCCCACATTTATTTTTGGAAATACGTAAGATGACAGTATGTTGTTTTATGTTTTTACTACATGGTTGTATTTCGGCATATATAGAATATATATGAGAGCCTAGGCTCTTATCTTAGACATTAGACTAAATCTGATATGATATAGCATATAGCTACTATATATACTGTGCAATGATATGCTGCGTTTCATGTTGTTTCTAAATGAATCTTGATAAACTAGTTTTACACTACTATAATAAAATCAACGTTTTTTCCTTTCTGAAAAGAAAATATTTATATATTTTTTTTACCTCCGTTATAATGAGAATTTCAAAATTTCATAACCTTATAAAACTCACACATTAAAAAAACGCCATTACGATTTCCATGGTCACCACTATCTTGAACAACATTCCGTATTGCCATGGACAATCGTCATTAAGGAGAAGCTGTGACAAGCAGACCAATGTTCTTTCCATGAAAGTAAAATACAACGCACCGTGCTGCCCTGTACTGAGCAGTGCATGTTGGGAGGGTCCACTCCTTTGGAATAAAGAGACATGGAATTGTGAGTAGGGTAAGGTCGACGACATGAGTGCAAGTGGATGTGCCAAATGCATGTGCTATGTGCATGTGATGCTCTGTTTTTTGCCATGGTCGGGTCAGTGGAGACACCTTACCTTACTATTATCAATGTGAGCTTTACAAAATAAAAAATCAATTCTTTCTTTATTCCCCCTCTCCTCCTAACCTTCTTTTGTCTTCTTCCCTTCATTTTAAAATACACTCCTCCTCGGGCATTGTATGCACGCGCAATATACCCTCATCATCATCAACTACTATGCAGCAGAGGAGGAGGGTCAGCTTGTTATGGGGACGAGAGTACTGGGAAAACAATAAGTGAGCAGCTCAGGGAACTTAGACTAAGGGCACTTGCAACAGTCTGCACAGACCATTATGATCATAATGTGGGTGCCATCATTTTTTTGTCCAGGTAATATACTAATTGTATATACTCCATTTATCTTTCTGACAGTGCTGCAATGCATGGTTTTCTGTCATAAGTTTCAAGGTGCATGAGTGTCCAGTCTGGTCTATATGACAATGCTGCACTGATTGAAGTTTTTCCGGTGTGTTCCTTTTTGTGGGTCAATGTCAACCAATGCAATCTGTAAGTGTTTGATGAATTTGAAGCATCCTAGCATATATATATATATATATATATATATGAAGAATTCTGGCCTTGTGATTTTTAAATAATGGCATGTCAATCTAAGCAGAAGTTAAGTGTGAGTGGAGGATTGGCTTTAGATTCTTGTTCATGGCATTGGCATTTCGGCATCTTTTTGTTCATGCCATTAACATACATTAATCATGTTAAGTGTTTTATGCTTCTGATTGATGGATGCAACCAAAGTACTTTGTACATATATAAGGGTTTGAACATAGTCCAGGTTCAGAATCATACATCATGATACTGTGATTGCTTGGTTATAATTTAGTTCACACATCAATGGTGTTAGGATGGTCACATTGTGATTGTGATAGGCACTAGCTCTTGTTGATTAAATATATAAGGGTTTACTACATTTTGCATATTTTCAATTTCACAGACAGCACAGTGTGTGTGCCTCCAAGGCTTAAGGCATTCCTGAATTTGTATCTGATTACTTATGCATATGAAGTCCTAGTTTGGGTAGTTGAATAACAACTGCCTCAGTCGAGTGATTATGCAAGGGCCTACTGCATGTTCTGCATTCAACCATTGATGCCGACGCTATTTCTAGGTGTCTGTGGACCCAAGGGTTGGGAAGATTTTCATTCTTCTTTCAAATCACTGGTTAAGAAGCCATTACTTCCTGAATTTTTGCATCTATAAGCATTTCAAAGGATTTTGGTTTTATGTTCACACTTTCTGAATCCAATGCAACGTCAAATTATGCATCTTCAAGGATTCCAAGGATTTCAAGGGATTCTGAACTATAGCTTTGTAACCTAATGTCTTGCCAATTTTTAAACGAGTAGGTGTTTGTTTGCATTCTAAATTGTGATTTCAGTGTCCAATCTTTGTCAACTTGTGTATCTGTTTGGTTGAGAGAACTAAAGACTCCAGAGTCTAGACTGGCTCCAGACATCATGTCTGTTGATTTCATGTGCATCTATAAAGAATTCTAGAAATTTTCTTATGCTTTCTCAATTATGTCTCAATCTAACATTAATGAGGTGCACTGCAGATATTTTTGCAGAAATAACCAGAAAGTATCCATATCTGTTGGTGTGAACTTTGGAAAATTTTGTGCAAGTTCAATGAAATTCCAGTCCAGTGATCTCTGCCGAGTAGCAGATCAGATGCATCCAAAAACAAGAGGATGTAGAGGTTTCTGGCTAAAATGGCCATCCTTTCTAGCTTCCTATTGACTATTCCTGTTCCATCCAACCTATATAACTTATTTCTTCAGCCTTAGAATTTGTTCTTTTGGATTTTCATTGGACAGCAAGAGATTACTAGAGAGGAGAAACAATTACAGACCATGAATGATTATAGTTCCGAAAGCCCTAAGCCTGTAGGGACTCGTAATGCACGGAATTTTTCTTCCACTGATGAAGTGCCACAGGGTCTTGACAGAGGGGCTCACTGGAAGCAATTTGATACCTCTGTCAATGCTGTATCATTTGGTTTTGTCGCCACTGCCATCCTTATTTCAATGTTTCTAGTGATGGCGATATTTGAACGCTTTTTGAGACCAAGGACCTCTTTTTCGTCAGGTCAAAGTCGAGGCAACAGAGCTTTGGAGTCTATTCAGATTCGGAGTGAGATGCAACTATCGGATAAACTTGACAATTCGTCTGCTGTAAGTATTCTTTCAAATCTGTGTTTTCTATTTCAATCCTACATACAAGTTCGAGTGAGTAAATCTTAGTCATGGTAACAAAAACAAGTTAAGCACAGGAAATATTGTTAGTTTCATCACATGGAACTTTTGACCCGAGTTTAGAGAATCACAAATCCTTAATCATGAGAATGGGTGTCTTTGGTCTAGCTGCATACATCAATAGTCACATTAGTGCCTTCTGGCACGAACTCAATTCGTTGCAATTTAAATATGATGGGCAAATGCCATTGTTTATTCATTCTCTGACTTGTTTCATTCATTTAGCTTTATTTGTCCTTGATAAGGTGTGGAGTGTCAACTTGAAATGTGGGATGTTTCAATCTAATACACAGTTCACTCCAGAAAACTATCAACATTATGGCTGACTGTGGAAATCTACACTCAAGAAGTGCCATTGTTACTGTGACGACAAGATTCTCGTTTCTCAATTTTTTTTCTCCATTTTTTATGGAAGATATCACTGGCAGCAAGGGAGAGGAAATGCTCTATGGATTGCATGTTGAAGTCCATGAGTTTCAGTAACCTTGGTTGAGTGTTAATGTGTAGCTCATGTCCTTTCACATTCCATTTGTAGTCAACATGAATGCCATTTTGTAAGTCGAGAAAACAATGTGAGCCAGAACCTTGAAATATCAATTGGGATGAGTTGAAAACTAGTAACCACAATAAATATAAACAGAAATATATTCTCTCCCAAACTGTGAAGAAATTAAGTTCACCTGCTAAACAATCATTTACCTTTCCAATAATATCTGTGGCAGGACTGTACTTAAATTTTTGAAGAGCTGAATTGTCATCATTCATTTTGAAAAGCTTTGGATTCTTTTTGGTTTCTTCTGTAAGTCAAGATGTGGACTGTAATGCTGGTAGCCTTAATTAACATTGAAAAAATAATCATTTTTTTTTCAGTGTATACTTGGTGCTGGTTGAATGCTAATAACATTCTTAGATATCCTTGTAATTTCTGAATGCCATATTGCACCAACTGGATTTTGCCATATTTATCCTTGAAGAATCAGATTGAGAATTGTAACCTTTGGCTTCTGCATCTAGGAACTCTTTTTTTTTTCTCTAAGCTTTAAGACTTTAAATGCAGGTATCTTCATATGCCATAGGGGTTTCGGTGATTATGCCAGGGCAGGAAATTCCTACATTCATTGGCCATCCAGCCCCTCTTCCTTGTCCCCGGGAAGGGGTCCCGTGGCCTTCTCATGAACATGGACATCATTGTGGATCTTGTAGTTTGGGCATAAAATCCTCCCTCATAGATACAGTCAAATCCGAGGAAAATGCAGCTGAAAGGAGATCCATTTAGCATGATGATTACATTTTTGTACTTGTATGGATATGTGACATTTTGGTGGGATGAAGGCCAATGGTGTTTCTTGCTCAAAAACCCTTAGGATGGAAACCAGGCTGAGGATGAATGCATGATCACCGAAGGATTTCTGATCTGGTCAATGGAATCTGAAACATCCAGAGATAGCTGGCACTCTAGAATCTGGGTTAACTGTTTCACCTGCAGATAATTCCCATAAAGCTTTCTTCCTGGGAGTTTGAAGTGTACTGGAAGTTTATAAATCAAAGTCGCATGGCAAGAAGGATGGTGCAGTGAGAAAACTTCCAAATGTATTATTCCATCTTTAGTGTGCCATTGGCCATTTGTAATTATATTCATAGAATTAGAAATTATATGTTATGGACATGTTCACCGGATGTAATGAGACATAAGAACCTTTAAAGCACAGTAAATTGGTTGTCCACTGCCATGATAAACATCAAGCTTGCCAATGCCGATGTCTCATGAAATATAGATTTCTTTACAGTTTGTGTATAGATAATTGCGAAACTACAGAAGACCTACCAGACTCAACACCCAATACTCAGCCCCATCGCCCTTTGAGATACTCAATGGAGTGGTAACTTCATGGTTTTTATATCTATAGATTTGTGCAGGTTTCAATCAACGTTATAAGTTTTACAATCCATAAAATCATAAAGGAAATCCATATTGTATATATACTATGATACAAATATGCTGAAATCTATGTAAAAGTAAATTGTGTAAGTATGTTTATTAATTTTAAATTAAGTTTTTCAATTAATGATGATGGTGGTTTATATCTCATTGAAATCAAATTTAGATTATCAAACCTTCTGTAAGGGACTATTTGATTTTTTTTTTTAATGTTATTTCAATGCTGATAAAGAAAAATAGGATATTCCTTAATCGATAAAACAAATATGTCACAAATAAGATCTAGTTTGGGTTGGGAGGATAAATGTTCTTCCTCTGAACCACTTGAGCTAGTAATTAGTATCCCTCTATATCCTCGATAAAGATCATGGATGTCAGTTATAGTAATTAGTAGGATAAAGGCCAATTGCATTCAGTCTTGTGGCCGTGAACTATAGAGTTGTCTTCAACACACACAGGAGGAAAATGGGCGTCAATGGGTTTTTATTGATGTTTACAATTTTGTTCATAAATCAAATCAATAAAGAGCTACAGTTTTGACATTGTGATCACAGGTCAGAAGTAAGGATAGAATATTTTCTTGGAGTGAAAAGAACTCCTTTATGGTGCTTACAGTTGCTATATATGTAGGCATGAATTTATTCTCAAATGAAACTGAATACAACTTATTGTGTAGCAAACTGTTAGAGTAAGGCTGAGTAGGGAGGGATCAGTCCCAATTCTTTTGTGGTGAAAGTCTATAAATTGCAGATTTGTATCATTAAATATTAAAATCTTCCAAGTTTGAGTTACTAAGAATAGGCATAGGCAGGGTCTATAGTGTGACCAGAAAAATCTCATAAAATTAAGAACTAAATTTTACCATGTATTACCTTGTGTATTCTACTCGTATGGTAGATAAAATTGTATTCTAGTCGTATGGTAGATAAAATTGGAGGGCACTAACCCTACAAAGGAAAGCCATGATTTCCTTCACTACTTACTTTTTCATGTTGCATTTTCCCTTTAATAATAGTTAACAATAACAATATTGCAACATTTTCCTTCTTGTTATGAGGATGATGATGGGTTTTGAGGGTGATGATGGCATACATGATCGTGTTTGTTTGGATATTCATGTCTCTAAGTATGTTGTTTCATTTTTAGGAAACAACAAGAGAATGTGGCAACACTTTGACTTCTCTATATCATTTTTTTGCAAATTGGATGGATGATTAGTTAGGATCCCATATGTAAATGACAACTAAACATAATTTGAGAATAATTGAGAAATTTTTGGATAGGAGAGATTGTTAAAGTTGGGATGAAAGTCATGCAATTGCTATAACATGATAGTGTGTGTTGAAGCTTCAACAATTGTTCATTGAGACTTAGAATAGCTATGTTTATCACAAATATAAGTATAAAGATGGAATTATAGAAAAATGTTTCAAAAGTTTCCAAAAGAATTGAAATACAAATGGAATGATAGTGTGTGTTGAAGCCTCAACAATTGTTCATTGAGACTTAGAATAGCTATGTTTATTACAAATATAAGCATGAAGGAATTATAGAAAAATGTTTCAAAAATTTTCAAAAGAGTTGAAAGACAAATGGAATGATGAGTAGTCCAATAAGAATCAAAGATACAAAGATTATGCTATCATTTGGCAAGGAAATGTTTAAAATGATCAAGCATGGATCCAATGTTGCCTATTGCTTTGTTGTTTGCAATCTCAACTTATTTTCTTTTGTTGCCTGTAATCTCAACTTATGACTTTCCATGAAGGATAGAAATTTTCTTTGTACAATGTTCTTTTGCAGCATGCCTAATTTCAAATTGTCATTGACTATAATGTACTCACCTTGTCCAATATCTATTGTTATGGTTTGCTAGCAAACTCTAAATATTTTCCAACGTAAAAAGTCTTACTAATTCAAAAGTAGGTGAAAATTGATTTAATATGCTTTACCACACATTTTTCAAATTCTGGACCATTATGTCGTTCTTTTTTGTATTTTTTTTTAATGTATAAGAATGCCATGAAGGTGAAATGTTGATAGGTAATAACTGTTTTTTTTAAGTATATTTTGTAATTAATTGTGTTCCTTGGAAATACAAGACATTAATTTCCATTAGCTTGGAGTCAACAATGATATTTTTATATAAAATGACAATATTTTTGTGTTCAATGAGAATGTTTCCTCAACAAATAATATTTTTTGATATCAATTGTAGATTGTACTCAAGATACCAACATAAGTTTGTTTGAAGCCTTTTTATTTCCATAGAAAATTTATTAAATAGAGCACAATTTGTTTATTTCACTTTGCTTATAATATAAAGTGATTGGATATCTCTAATATGAGAAAGTGCAACATAAACAAGTCCATGTTGCTTGAGCTTCATTGGGTCAAATGAAAAATTCTCCATTATAAGACCTTATGATCTATGTATTGTTTGTGCATGTGCCAATTGGATAGGAAAATATTCTTGAATAAAAGAGCTTCTATTGGTTAATTCCATTTGACTACATATTACTGTGATAGGCATTTGGTTATGGGAGATGTTAGTTCTGCTACATACTTTGACATTCTGAGGATCAAATGCAGGCTTGGCCGTGTTGTTTACTCTCATAAAAGGAATCGCACCAGTTGTCTTCTTCTTTCTCCTTCACTCCGCTTGCCCTCTCATAACCCTGTGGCCTCTGTTTTACCTCTAAAACCCTGTATAAGCCTTGTTTCTTCAAGCCCTCGAGCGCGGAGCTCAAACCGTCATGTGACCCCGTTCATGTGACCCTGCGCTCCCGTAACCCTTCCTCACTTTTAAACCGTAGCCATTCACTTTCCCTGCTAATCCACCGTTTCCCTGTCACATCAAACGAAACCTGCATGGTTAAATCCCTACCGTCCGATCATCCCCCCTGTGGTCGGACAACAGTCACTTCCCTCGCGCTTTCAAAGCGCCTGAACATTAATGTGTGATGAAAAGTGGTTTTGTTTATTCCCCACTGCCACGCGTCGCACGATGATTGAGATTCCTGGTCGTTGTACGTTTACCGCCCACCCCCCAACGACGGTGCGGCCAATACCGCTTACCGCCCATCTTCCGTCCCCGCTCATTAACTCCTGTGCATGTCCTCCGCCCGAGAACCATTGGATCTGTCCACTCGAGATTCAACGGCTCACGATCTCTTTGCTCCCTGTGTCCTCCCTATTTAGTCAATTTAGTATGTCCTAAATTGCTACATTAATTATCAATCCGGGAGTCGTAAACTGATGAAGTGTGGCGCACTATATGTGCAAGACAACCTCCTTCTTACTTTTTATTGTTTTCAATTTTTATTTTGTTTTGGGGTTTTTATCTTTGTTTATCTCCTAATGTGAATGGGAAATCCTATTCCTGAGTTTTGAGAATACTTTAGAAGGCAAGTATGGATGTAGATCTTAAGGCAATTATGTCCTTTATGATGATTTCCAGAGCTTAACACTTCAGAGGATCTCAAAACATATTAGTGATGAAATTAATACTTGGACAAGAATGTAAATGTGCAGCTATTCAAATCAAATGAATAATGAACTACTGATCATGAAATCACTATCTCTGCTGCTCATCTAAATACAGAAAAATAAGTTAAGCTACTGCACTCAAACAAATCAAAGACTGCAAACTAGTAAAAGTAAAATCAATTCACTTCACTTATAGTCTAATAGCTCGCCAAGTAGTCTTTTTGGGGTTAAGCTATGGCTCTGGAAATAACGTCAATAACATGAGGAATTGATATCTAAACTAACTAACAAAGCAAATGAAAATAAAATCAAGTCACTTCACTTATAGTTTGATAGCTCGCCAAATAGTCTTTTTGGGGTTAAGCTATGGCTCTGGAGATAACGTCAATAACATGAAGAACCTGATATCTAATTGCAGAAAAATAAAAGTAACATCAAATCACATCATTCATAGTCCGATAGCTCGCTAAGTAGTCTTTTCGGGGTTAAGCTGTGGCTTTGGAGATAACGTCAATGACATGAAGAATTTGATATTTAAACTAACTAACAAAGCAATTGAATAAGACTGAGATCAAAGCATAACTGGAATTGAAAAGCTAAGAAAAGAAAGTCAGCAAAGAGGCTAATCTCATGTCACTAGTTATTGAAAAAATTGTATGAAAATGCCCGGGCTTAGCCTATCCTGAAACACACACTAATTAGTGTTAGCAAAAATATACAATGCTTGAAAAATCATGTACAGGAATGAAACGTTAACATCATAACTAATGAAATATACACAGGTGAACAAACTATGAAATATTTACAATGGAAAGAAGACAACAACATATAAAAACTTTACAGAAATAAAGAAACAAAACCTCAGCTAGCAGGGGCCCTCTGCACGGCCTTGGTTAACACACTGTCAGTCTGGAATTACGCTCACACAATCATGTAAAACAGAGTCTTGTTACATTGCAAAACAGAGGAAGGATCCTCTCGTTACAATAGCAGGGCCAATGTCACGGCACAGTGCATGAACTAACAGCAAGATTACATCAAAAACTAACTAACTACATGCGTCTGCAAACGCGTTATTTATAAAGAAAATTACATAACAGTTTTCCTATGAAACACCTTTAGTAGAGGACACGTAAAAAGACAACATCCGTGAGCTTAGCATGATGGTTGCCAAGATCATTCAATCTACCAAAAGGTGGCTATTGGATTTACATCGTGGGGGCAGTCTACAACTGTCAAAATGTAGCCATGGATCTAGGAACGACCTCGGACCCTTCACGTGTTGAAAACAAAGACCTGTTTGCCGTAGAACTCCTCATTTGACTATTGTTTGACCAAAGCTTTCCTCTACGAATTTAGCTGAACCAATAGGACTTGATCCATGTCCAGATCATTCCTAAACTGTCCACGTGCCTTGTTTTGCTTGATGACACCTGTAACCTAGAGATCAACAAAAACAGCTACGGAAAGTCGAGTCAGCTACGGAAAGTGGCTGCATTCCGCAGCTGATAAGCAAAATCTAAGTCAAATAGCAAACACAAAAATATAGTTAGAAAACCACTTAAATGCTCTTTTAGAATCAATATGTAATGAATTTTGATAGCTTGTGGGGCACTGGTGAGGGGAAAATGTCTAGAAAAGTGTGTAGAAGAGATGTAGTTTCAGGGCTCAACATGCCCCCACTGTGAAGGTGTTGCATGTACTCATGCAACCAAAACTGTGACCATCCTCCCTTCAGTTCATATATTCTGAAACCTCTGCTAACACATCCAACTTTTTTTTCTTCTTTCTTGGTACTACTGTCATCCTAGGCTTCCTCATTAGGCACTTGAATTTGAGGTTGATGAGAGCTTTGCCCAACCTCTTGCTCTTTTTCTTCAATTTTCTATTTTTCTTCTGCCACAGCCCAAGACGCAACATGATGTTGTCGTGAATAATCTTATCCAACTTGCTATGTTCTTTCAATGTTTCATTTTCTCTTTTGATGTGTCTATTTAGGACTTCCAGTTCAAAAACTTCCTGTTTTAGTGATTGGATTAGAGCTTCCTGGGCTGTATTAGGCTGGGCAGATGAGGTGCCTTAATCTATGGCAGTCTTCTCCAATGACTTAATAAAATCATACATTTCTTGCTGGTTTGGATCTATCTCAGGTGTAGCCTTTCTTGGGCTATCCCCAAAATCTGGCTGAGAAGGACTGATCTCAAAATCTAGCTGAGAAGGACTGATCTCAAAATTTGGTTGAGAAATAGGAGTATGGTGTGGGTTATGGCTAGGAGGGATTGTTGGAGGCTGTTTTGGTGTTTCCCCTCCTAAATCAATGAAGTGGGGCCCTTTAGTTTGTACTTTCCTCAGTTTTCCTTTAAGTCTGGAGCTCTTCCTTAGATTCTATGAGCCAGTGTCTCTTTTCTCCACACTCTGTTTTTCTTTCCCTTTTCTCTTTGTTGCAGCTGATTGTTCCTGAAGTTAAACTAGTCATTCAGAAAGTATTTGGTCCTCTTCTGAGGAAGGTTCTGGGGTTTGATAGACAACTTCAATATTTCTTTTCCCCTTTAGTTTTCTTTGCTTCCTAACATCAGTTCTTTGCTTCCTACCTTCAGACAACTTCTCTTCCTTATTAGTTTCTTTAGCTATGTTAGTAGGAGTGTCCTGAATGTTCACACTTGTTTTCCTTCTCCTACTTTTCCTTGCTGAGCTACTCTCGGGTGTTTCAGGTGGATCCTGAAAGAAGTTTCTAATCAAGAACTGTTCCCAGGTGTCCTTCTTTTCCTTCAACTGTTTTTCAATCAAAATTCTTACAAGGCCATGATGGTAAAGGTGGGGTTCTATGTCCTCCAGATTCTTTTGTACAGTTATGGACATCTTTTTCAGGCTATTCAGTAGAAAATAAGGCAAATTGATGGTTTGATTTTCTAGAAAATTCATTAGCAACCGAATGTGGTACATGTACATGGACCCAAACCGTCATTCACATGTAATAAACTTCTGGATTATCAATAATAAACTAGTCCACTTTTCCTCTAAAGCAGAGACAGGGATTCCACGTTTCAAAATGGTTATAACCATACCTGGATTGCGTAGAATAATCCTCCAGGCCCTCTCATCAAAGTTTTTGCTTTTGAATCACCATTCCCCCTCCTGTGAGAGTTCCATTGCTGCTGCGATAGATGCTTCTGTGACTAAAAATTTAAGATCTCCAACCTCAACTTCCATGCCATTAAAAGACCTTGCAAATGTCTTCGTAACTTCTTTTTTGTAACCTCTGAATTTCTGGAAGAACTGTAGCCACCGTGCCTTCCTTAATATGATTTTCAATTGTGGATACCCCTCCATGAATTTAGGCCCTTCCGGTTCTGCTCTTAGTAAAAGACCCATTCTTTCCTCCTGCTTTAAAATACGTCTGTGAGTGATGGACTGTGAGTAATGGATTGATGGAGGTGAAACAATTGCGTTAGTGGGGAATGGAGAAGTTTTGTGGAGAAAAACTAGTAGTTATAAATGGAAGAGCAGAGAACAGGTAATGAGAATGAGTTCACGGAGATGTAAACAGGCTAGAAATAACAACCGCAACTTCGATGGGATGGTATGGAAATAGAGTGAGCCCGACTTTTGAGCTAGAAGGTTGTAGGATAGGCATGAGCATGATCTCAAAATGACTGCGGATTTGTGCGGTGGGACAGAGCTGTGATCAAATAGATTACGTTCTCATAATTATCCGGTTCAGCAGGTAGAAGGCCAACGTACAAATAAACACGAGTTAAATTCGGAGGCAGATCATGAAGCCGTTAAAAATTAATGCAAAGTTCGTGGAGGAATCATGTAAAGGCCATGGAGTGGTTATGAAAGCTATCAATGCTAATCATTACACATAATGGAGCCGGTGGTTTCATAACTATATAGAATGTGCTTTAAAATGCTATTTGAAATGAATCTTCCTCTTTATTTAGAATTTTGTCACTTCCGTTGACTAACCTTTGATTAGCTGCTTTTTGTTGGTGCTTTAGGTGTTTTATATCTTCAAAATATTTTCCTTTGTCATACCTGCATTTGGTTCTCATCATTATTTGGCTAAGATCTAACTGTCAATACTGAATAACAGAGTGTTAGCTGCGGAATCTGTTTTTAACTGCGGAAACTGAATTCAGCTGTGGAAACTGACACAATGAACATATGACTGAATGGAGATGGATGAAAATGAATGATGATTGAGTGAATGATATATGAAAACTTGGTAATAAAAGGGATTTTACTGGCGGAATGTGATGATGAAATGAAACGAAATGAAATGAAGTGAAGCGAAATGAAGTGAATGACGTGAAACTGTGAATAAAATGATTTATTTTTTTTGGAAAATATAGGGCGTCAGAAGTTTCTGATTTTCGCCCTGTATTTTCTGTATAAGACTGCCAATCAGTGATTGGTTTTCAAGCTTATATATATATATATATATATTAACAAAAAAGAACAAAGACTAGGCTGGTGGAGAAGAATGATTCTTCTTCACCGGCCTTATTGCAGAATTATCTTGAAATATTTTGACAAATTCCTCCTTTTAGAGTGGTTTATGATAGATCTTTAATCTGTGGCCATTCACAATAAGAGGAGTTTGATGTTCGTCAATGGTTTGGATTCTTACTGCTCCATTGCTAAAGACTTTGTCAATCTCATATGGCCCAAGTCAATGAGTCTGAAATTTACCTTTGAAATCTTTGAACTTGGAATCAAATAGCAATGCCCAATCTCATTCTTGAAACTTTTTCTCCTTGATGTATTTGTCATGCCACTTAGCTCTTTGATATTAAATTAGATCAATTCTTAGGATTGCTTCTTGTCTGATCTCATCTAGTTCATTCAACTGCTCCATTCTATACTTTTGGGCTTTTGATAGATCAAATCCCAATTGAACTACCATATTGAAAGTTCTAACTTGGAACTCAATGGGGAGCAGAACTTCTTTCCCATAAACAAGTTCATAGGGAGAATGTCTTGTTGTATTCCTCTATGTAGTTCTGTAGGCCTATAAGGCTTCAGGAAGCCTTTTTTCCCAATTTCTTCTGTGTAGATGAACATTCTTGGTAATGATGCCTTCAATAACTTTGTTTGTAGACCCCACTTGACCATTTGCTTGCAGATGGTAAGGAGTAGATTTTTTGTGTTTGACCTTGTACTCTTCCATCAGCTTCTCCACCAGTTTGGATGTGAATTGACCTCCCTGATCTGTTACAATTTCTCTTGTAATACCAAAGCGAGTAAAAATATCCTCGTAAAGAAACTAACAACTGAATGCTCAGTAGCATAAAATAATGCTTTGGCTTCTACCCATTTAGTGACATATTAAGTACATACTAATATATACTTTCTTTGTTTAGATGGTGGGTTAATAGATCCAATGAAGTCTAAAGCCCATTTTTCAAAGGGTTCGATGAGTACCTGTGGTTGTAATGGCATTTCATTTGAGAGGGTAGGTTTCCCTACTCTTTGGCAGCTTTCACACCTTTTGACATATTGTTTTGCATCTTTGAAGAGGGATGGCCAATAATATCCTAAAGAGAAGATTTTATAGCTGTCATTCTGTCAGCAAAGTGTCCGCTGCATGGTTCATCATGACATGCTTTGAGAATATCAAACATTTCATCTTCCCTAACACATCTTCTGATCACAAAATCTGGCCCTGTTTTAAACAATTCATTAGAAATCCATGAATATTTTGAACTCTCCTGAATAATCTTTCTTCTCTTGCTAGGAAATAAATGTGGAGGTAGTTTCCTTGTAACCAAATAGTTAGCTATATCTGCATACCAAGGAGTATTAGTAGTGACTGCAAATAAATATTCATCAGGAAACTTGTCCTCTACAGGAGAATCTTCTTTAGTATTCTGAATCCTAGACAAGAAATCAGCTACTGCATTTTGTTTCCCTGGTCTATCTAACACAGTAATATTGAATTCTTGTAAAAGTAGGAGCCACCTTGTAACTCTGCCATTAGTAATGGGTTTGTTCATTAGATATCTAATTGCAGAAGATCAGTATGAATAAAAGTTTCATAGCTTGTTATATAATGTTTGAACTTATTGATTGTATGAACAACAACTAAAAACTCTTTTTCAGTCACAATATAATTCAACTCAGTAGGAGTTAAATTTTTATTGGTATAGTAAATGGCATAAGGAACTAAATATCAACTCAGTAGGAGTTAAATTTTTATTGGTATAGTAAATGGCATAAGGAACTAAATATTTCTGTCCCAATATAGCCCCTAGAGCTATATATGAAGCATCTGTAGAAATATGGAAAGGAAGTTTTCAATTTGGTCCTCTCAAGATAGGTGCTTCAGATATTCTTGTTTTCAAAGTTTCGAATGTTGATTGGCAATCAAGATCCCATTTGAATTCACAGTATTTTGTAAGCAGTTTGAAGAGTGGAGATGTTATTTTGGTGAAGTTTTCTATAAATCTTCTATAATATCTAGTAAATCCCAGAGAACTTCTAACATCTTTTTGACAATTTGGAATAAGTAACTTGGAGATGACTTCAACTTTTAATCTATCAACTTTAATCCAATCTTCTGAAATATGATGTCCTAAAACAATATCTTCAGTAAACATCATAAAGGATTTTTCATGGCTTAGTGAAAGGTTTGTTTCTTTACATCTTATAAGGACTTTTTCCAAATTTTCTAATGCCTCTTCAAATGAATCACCATAAACTGTAAAATCATCCATATATACCTCTACACAATCATGGATTAGATCGGGAAAAATTCCTAGTACTGCTCTTTGGAATGTTGCGGGTGCATTACATAATCCAAAAGGAAGCACTTGATAAGCAAAAGTTCCCCATGGACAGGTAAATGTGGTCTTATCCTGATCTTTAGGTGCTACATGAATTTGATTATAACCACTAAAACCATCTAGAAATGAAAAGTACTTTTTACCTGCTAATGTATCTAATACTTGATTGATAAAGGGCAAATGAAAGTGACCCTTCAAGGTTTCTTTATTCAATTCCCTGTAATCAATGCACACTCTCAATTTACCATTCTTTTTGGGTACTATAACCAAAGGAGAAACCCATCGACTATCTGAAATTGGGTAAATAAAGTTTATATTGAGTAGTTTTTGGAGCTCTTCTTTCACTATCTCCCTAAGATTTGGATTCATCCTTCTCTGAGGTTGTCTGATTGGTCTACTGTTTTCCTCGATATAGATATGATGGATGCAAGTCTTAGGATCAATACCTTTCATATCAGTATACTCCCATGCAAATGCAGTAGAGTGTTTTTGCAAGATTTTGGTTAGCTCTTCTTGTTGTGACTTTTCCAAGTTTTTGTTGATATTCAATGTTTTACCTGGAAAAATTTCAATGGTAGAACTACCAAAATCTTCCATAGAGTAAAGAGACATTTGTCTTGATGATAGATATTCAATATCAGAATCTAACTAAAATTGTGTGTGGTCATATTATGAAGATGTTCCAAAATTTTCTAATGTGTTTAAAATTTGACTATCTTCACTAATTTCAGAGATAGTAAAGATAGGTTGTATAATATCTTCATCGTCGACCCATTCATTGTCCCCTACTTCTGTAATTGCCTTTGCTGGAGGATACAAATTGAATTTCTTTGTCGAACTACCATAAAAAATATACATATCTCCAGATCTACAACTAATGAAAGCATCAGTTGTGGCTAGCCAAGGTCTTTCTAAGATGAGTGAATGCCCTCCTAAATTACTCTTGGGAGTCAAAATCATGAAATCTACTGGATATTCTCAAGTATCTAAGGAGACTGAAATATCTTCTAATACACCATCTGGTTTGATTATTGATCTATCTGCAAGTTGCAGTAAGGTGGGTGTAAAAAGAAGATTAGAAAGTTTAAGCTGTTCCATAGTCTGTCTTCTCATAATGTTGATAGCAACCCTTGAGTCAATCAAAGTGTTTGGAATTTCTATCCCATTTATATGTGTCTTGACAGTTGGACTACCTGGATCTACATACTTCTGCATGGTAATTTTTCCCATGATGATATTTGCAATTTTTCCTACCTGGTGGATTCTTCTTGTATCTCTTGGTTTCTTTCCTGGTCCTTTAAGACTCAACTCCTTTATTGTTTTTGTTAGAATATTAATCTCTCTAATGGCTTGTAGCAAGGGAATCTTGATACATACATAATTGAATTTATCTAGAAAATCATAGTCAGGCAACAAGATTTGTTTTTCCACCCCTTTGTCAATTTGTAATCTTTCAGGGAAAGGAGGTGTGGATGAAGATGCAGGTTGCTCAATTATAGGTGTTGTGGGGGTTGACTCTTTTTCTTTTTCTTTTTTAATTATTTGGTTTTGAAGAGATGCTTTCTCAAAACCTTTATTGACTTTAAGAGAATCCTCCTAAGAGGTACCTTGCTCTTGAAAATCTATAGAAGGTTTTTCTAAAACTCTATCAGATCTGAGTTGAACATCATTAAGAGGAACAATCATATAGGTAGGAAATTGTTGTCCTTCTACCATATAAGCATTCTGAGGATTTTTGTTGTTGAGATTTGGCAATGGCTGGGCTGGTAGTTGATTTGTCTTTTGTTGAAATGGAAGCAAGAGTTCAGAATTTGGATTTTGTTGAGAAGGTTGTTGTTGTGGGAATGGCAATGAAAATTGTGGGTTTTGATTTGGAATTTGTGGATTTTGTTGATTTTGAAAAGATGGAAGATATTGATAAAATTGAGCAAATCTCCCATAAGGATTTTGCATCCCTTGCACCCATGATTGGTATGGATTTTGAGGTTGGGGCCAAGGTTGTTGCCAAGAATTCCAATTTGGCGGGAACTGAAAGTTCATAGGATTGTTAAATCCCTGATTTTGTTTCCCCTGCCACGGTCTTCTTGAAACAAAACAAAGGGACTCTACTGAATTTGGATCTTCCTGAAAGACAGCTTTGAGCCCAGGGATTGAAGGACAATCCTTGGTCTCATGACTTTCTGAGAAAATCATACATGTTTCTACAACTTTTGCATCCAAGGGACATTCCCTTAGAGCATGTTTCTTTCTACATTTTGGACAAAAGATGGCCAAGGCATCAACTTCTGATTTCTTCTTGTTTTGTATTTTAAGGGTGTCTAGTTGTTCACTAAGGCTCCCTAGAATATCAGTTTTGAACTCATCAAGCATATTTCCAATCTCTGCCCTACTTACTGATCCAGTTGCAGATTTGTTTTCTCTAATAAGAGAAGGATCTCTCGGCCCTTTTCCAGTTTTAGATTTTCCTCTTGAGAGATGGACACATATTTATGCTATATCACGAAGTGGAAGTTGAGAAATGTCTCCCTTCCCCATCATGTTTAAAATATCTATCCATTCATGTCTAATGGCTTTCAATAAAAGGGATTTCAAGGTTTCCTCATTTAAATTACTCATTTTTGCTCTCTTTAAGTTGTATTGAAATCTTTCAAGTAAATCCTCCAAGTTTTCATCTTCTCTTTGCATCATCTTGAATACCTCATTCTTATGATTGGTGGGCATACAATAATCCAGGTATCTATCCAAAAATGTTTGTTTTATATCATTCCAAGTCCTAATAGATTGAGTGACTAATCCCGTGAACCATTTCAAAGCAGCTCCTTTCAATGTTGAAGGAAATAGTTTGAGTTTTTGTGAGTCTTCCATATAGTCATAGGTTCGGCACAAGACTTCAAACTCAAATAGAAATGTTTCAGGATCCTCACTTTGCAACCCATAAAAGTTTGGGAGGACAGATGGTGAAATGTTTTTCATTGTTGTATGAGTTTCTTCATCAGCTATAGGGAATCCAAATGAGTTATCTCCTTCCCTATTTTCCCCATTGTTATCTCTACCTCCTCCATTATTTCTCTTCCTCTACCTCTACCCCCTCCTCCAAATCCATCTACTACTTCCTTTGTCATGATAGTTTCCTCAGAGTCTTCTGGTTCTTCTATTAATGATGAATGAGGGAGAGTTTCTCCCTTTCCCTCTTCTTCAGGTGATTCTACTTCTTTGATTACAATATGTTCCCCTGTAGAAGTGAAGAAAGGTTCTTCTCGTAGATCAGATTTAGTAGATAGTGTGGGAGAATCTCTTAATTCCGCTGCTGCCCATTGAATTCCAAGAATCCTAATGCTGGGAGTATGAGTTGGAAATGATGGAGGTGTATCTTGTCTATGCCTTGAAGTAGCTAGAGTTGTGAAAATCGAACTTTTGGCCCTAGCTATAAACCTTCCCCTAGAATCTCTTGCCTTATGCATGTCATTATATATATATATATATATATATATATATATATATATATATATATATATATATATAATTTTAAAGTTGGGCTAATAATTCTCTTTCTGATCTTCCAGGTCACACTAGGTGCAAGAAGGGAGCATAATCAAGAAATTATTGAACTAATAACTCTCTTTTCTGATCCTCCAGATCACACTAGGTGCAAGAGAAGAGCATACTTCAAAAAGTTATCAATTTTCCTTTTTTTTCTTGTAAGAGATCAGCTACCTAGTTACACTTCCCCGACAACGGCGCTAAAATGTTTAGTCAATTTAGTATGTCCTAAATTGCTACATTAATTATCAATTCGAGAGTCGTAAACTGATGAAGTGTGGCGCACTATAGTGTAAGACAACCTCCTTCTTACTTTTTATTGTTTTCAATTTTTTTTTTTTTTTTGGGTTTTTATCTTTGTTTATCTCCTAATGTGAATGGGAAATCCTATTCCTGAGTTTTGAGAATACTTTAGAAGGCAAGTATGGATGTAGATCTTAAGGAAATTATGTCCTTTATGATGATTTCCAGAGCTTAACAATTCAGAGGATCTCAAAACATATTAGTGATGAAATTAATACTTGGACAAGAATGTAAATGTGTAGCTATTCAAATCAAACGAATAATGAACTACTGATCATGAAATCACTATCTCTGCTGCTCATCTAAATACAGAAAAATAAGTTAAGCTACTGCACTCAAACAAATCAAAAACTGCAAACTAGTAAAAGTAAAATCAATTCACTTCACTTATAGTCCGATAGCTCGCCAAGTAGTCTTTTCGGGGTTAAGCTATGGCTTTGGAGATAACGTCAATAACATGAGGAATTGATATCTAAACTAACTAACAAAGCAAATGAAAATAAAATCAAGTCACTTCACTTATAGTCCGATAGCTCTCCAAGTAGTCTTTTCGGGGTTAAGCTATGGCTCTGGAGATAACGTCAATAACATGAAGAACCTGATATCTAATTGCAGAAAAATAAAAGTAACATCAAATCACATCACTCATAGTCCGATAGCTCGCCAAGTAGTCTTTTTGGGGTTAAGCTATGGCTCTGGAGATAACGTCAATGACATGAAGAATTTGATATTTAAACTAACTAACAAAGCAATTGAATAAGACTGAGATCAAAGCATAACTGGAATTGAAAAGCTAAGAAAACAAAGTCAGCAAAGAGGCTAATCTCATGTCACTAGTTATTGAAAAAATTGTATGAAAATGCCCGGGCCTAGCCTATCCTGAAACACACACTGATCAGTGTTAGCAAAAATATACAATGCTTGAAAAATCATGTACAGGAATGAAACGTTAACATCATAACTAACTTATGAAATATACACAGGTGAACAAACTATGAAATATCTACAATGGAAATAAGACAACAGCATATAAAAACTTTACAGAAATAAAGAAACAAAACCTCAGCCAGCAGGGGCCCTCTGCACGGCCTTGGTTAACACGCTGTCAGTCTGGAATTACGCTCACACAGTCATGTAAAACAGAGTCTTGTTATATTGCAAAATAGAGGAAGGATCCTCTCGTTACAATAGCAGGGCCAATGTCACGACACAATACATGAACTAACAACAAGATTACATCAAAAACTAACTAGCTACATGCGTTTGCAAACGCGTTATTTATAAAGGAAATTACATAACAGTTTTCCTATGAAACACCTTCAGCAGAGGACACGTAAAAAGACAACATCCGTGAGCTTAGCATGATGGTTGCCAAGATCATTCAATCTACCAAAAGGTGGCTGTTGGATTTACGTCGTGGGGGCAGTCTACAGCTGTCAAAATGTAGCCATGGATCTAGGAATGGCCTCGGACCCTTCACGTGTTGAAAACAGAGACCTGTTTGCCATAGAACTCCTCGTTTGACTATTGTTTGACCAAGGCTTTCCTCTACGAATTTAGCTGAACCAATAGGACCTGATCCATGTCCAGATCATTCCTAAACTGCCCACGTGCCTCGTTTTGCTTGATGACACCTGTAACCTAGAGATCAACAAAAACAACTGCGGAAAGTCAAGTCAGCTGTGGAAAGTGGCTGCATTCCGCAGCTGATGAGCAAAATCTAAGTCAAATAGAAAACACAAAAATATAGTTAGAAAACCACTTAAATGCTCTTTTAGAATCAATATGTAATGATTTTTGATAGCTTGTGGGGCACTGGTGAGGGGAAAAAGTCTAGAAAAGTGTGTAGAAGAGATGTAGTTTCAGGGCTCAACACTTTCGATACTTCCCGCCAAGCACTCCCCGCCATCGATCCACCCAATCTAACGGCCGATCTTCTTCCTTCTTCCATCCCGACTATCCACGTCCATAACCATTCCATACTCCCAAAAGGATGAAGGTGGTCATCATCCAGTACTCGGCGCAGTAGCTACTCAACAACCGCATTCATCAGGAAGGATGGCCAAGATGGAAAAGGATAAGCCTCGAGCAGTTAAATGCATTTAGCAGTTATGGAATTTCATCCATAAGACACTCCACCTACCCGAAAAGTACAATAGAGCACCTGAGAAGATCAAATTAGTTTACTGAAGCAGGCAAATTGCACCAGAGACTCCATCAGATAGTTAAAGTGGTTGGTTGTCAATTATGACCTCTCCACGTCTAGAATAGCAGAACGTCTTTGTAATGAAACTCTATATATACCCAAAAAACAGATGTAATCAGGGTTGATGGTTGTTGTTTTGATGTAAGGTTCAACTTCTGGAGACTGTAACTTCTTTGATACTTGCAGTGTCTCATCTTCATTTTCAGCTAATACAAGCTTCTTTTGTTGTTAATTACTCACTTTCCATTGCTATTCTGCTCCAGGCTGTGCCTGATATGCAGTTTTCCCGAACTCTTGATGTATAACATTAGAGGAGCTGTCATCCTACCTCTGTGTTTGAATCTTGCATGTATCAGTGAATATGTTAATCAGGTTTCTTTTCAATTAGTGACAGAGAGCTGTCATCCTATCTGTGCACTAGGGAATTAGATTTGCAGACCTCTTTACTGGTTGCAGCCGGCCATCACAGGGTCCTGTGCATCTGCTGGTGTGGTCAGTATTCTCCATATTCACCCAATCCTTAAGCTATGAGTAATTGGTGGTCTAAAGCCTTGTAGTCTGGGGGTGTTCACGCATGTCTAGAGTCAAGCAAAGCAGAAGTGGTTATCTGGCTTGAACAAGCATCATTCCTTCCATTCATCCATTTCCAACATTGAGTTGAGTTTGTAATGTTCCTGAGCATCTCTGAGCTACAACCTAGGAGAGTTTCTTGGGGTGATAACATTAATTGGCGCCGTTTCCGGGGAGAGGAGATTGAAGCTCAGCTTCCCTGGGAAATGACACAGTTCCATGCTTTGATGATAGACAAAGTCTGGACACATTTCTGGTTGTAATCATCTATCTGGTGACTCTACTGGAGAACCAACCTAGTGGCGACTCCACATTACAGTTCTGGCTCAGTTTGTGAGGCATACCCAGAGAAATCCTTAGAAATCACCAGCTGACCCAGTGCCTGACCCTGAGAAGATTGCTAAGCGAGGGAAAACATCACAGAAAGGAGAAACAGGATCAGGTAAGGCCAAGAAATCTTATGCATCTCTGAAAGAAGATATTATAGTTGAGAATATACAGTTTGAAGATTTAGAGCCCAGCATTGTTAGTAAAGAAATACCTTCAGAGATTCATAAAGCTCCTTATTCAGTCAGTTCCCCTTTGGATCTCAGTCCAAAGAAGGCCTCCCATATAGTCCATCATTTTCCTTCATTTTTGTCATCTATTTCATTGCTTCCTACCATTCAATCTTCCAGTATCCTTCCAGCTATCCCAGTCATGGCGAGTCAGCAAGCTCCCACAAAGATGGAAAGAATCATAGCTGCTAGATATGGACCCCTGGTCTTGCCTATTCCTTTGAATGCCATGCCTGCAAGAGAATATCAGAAATATATGCTCAAGTTCACTGGTACAGAGGGAGTAACGACTGAAGAACACCTTGAGTCTTTTTATAGTTATGTTGATAACTTAGATATCAGTGAGGATGATGTGTGGATGAGAGTGTTTGTCCAGAGCCTTGATGGAGAGGCTAGAAAGTGGTTCAGAGAATTGCCCCATAGGTCCATAACAAACATTGAAGCATTGGATGATGCATTCTTGAAGCAATGGGGAGATAGAAAATATCCGCTCTATTACCATACTGAGTTTGGTAACCTAAAGAGGGAGAATGGGGAATCATTGCCTGATTTTAATAAAAGATTTAACCGTATGTATAGTAAGATACCAACTGAAGTGAAGTCTACCCCCACCTCCGCCAAACTCACTTATGCTAATGCCTTTGACTCGGATTTCTGCCTGCTTTTAAGAGAAATAAGATGTGCCACTCTAGCTGATATGAAAGACGCAGCCCTGGAGGTGGAATCAAATATCATGGATGCAGAAAAGCTTAAAACTCACACTGATAGAAGAAGGTAGAGAGGTGAGGCTTCTTCTTCCTCCGCTTCATCTTCAGAATCTAAACTAGATAAAATGACTAAGATGATAGAGTCATTGGCTGTTGAGATATCTAAGCTAAAAGTTGAGCAGAGTTCTGGGAAAACAAGGTTTCAAAACACATTTGCTCCAAGAAATCCAAATCCATTCAGAAGAGCAAATGAACAATTACAAATCATTCAAAGGGGTAAAGAAGCAAATGAAGAACAAAAGGTTAAGGCTCCTTTCTAGAATGTAGTCATGGAGGAGGAACAGTTTGGAGAGGAGGATGAAATTCATTGCATGGAAGATAAAGGTAGTGCTACCTTTTTGACATTGGCTGCATATGAAGAATCATTACTACAGGACCAAATTAGTCAAGAGTGGGACAGAGGGGCTGTTCTGCAGACTGGTGAACAACAAAGATATAATCTGAGGTCAAAAGCAAACAATGTCAAGGAGAATCCTACCCAAAGAGCTGCTGTCCCAATAGAGCAACAAAATGTCAGACAGAAGAGGCCAACAGCTAATCCAGTCATCCTCAAAGCACCAGGTCAAGAGGTAAGAGGTCATGATAAGTCCCCTTCCCCTTTCAGTTTTGAGTCAGAAGTCGAGAAGTTAAAAATATATGTGCCTCTGATAGAACTTGTAAAGAGTGAAGTTTTTAGAAAGCCTATCCTTGAGGCCATTGAGATGAAAGCCTCACAAACCTCCACTGACTATGTCAATTTGCAAGATGATAAATCTGCAGTTGTGCTTAGCCCAATGACTGAACCTGCTGATGATAATTCCCCATCATTTAATGTCTCCTTGACCATTCATGACGAAATCCTCCACAATTTCCTGCTAGACACAAGGGCCAGCCACAATTTGATGCCAAAAGCTGTCATGGAGGAGTTAGGCCTTGATATCACTAGACCATATCATGACTTATTCTCATTTGATTCAAGAAAGGTAAAATGCCTAGGATTAATCAAAGACCTGGCCATTACCCTAACTCATTTGCCCATGAAGAGCATGATGATGGATATTATGGTAGCAGATGTCCCTCCCAAGTTTGGCATGCTGTTGTCTAGAGGGTGGATTAAGAGACTAGGTGGGACACTACAAAATGACTTATCCTATGCCACTGTCCTAGTCTTTGGAGGGGAAAGCAGGAGATTGTTCAGAGAAGCACAGCTGGCCTACATCATCAGTGATGAGAAGAATTTTGGAGCTTGTATTCTCCAAATTGAAGAATCCCAGGAGGCCCCAATGCATATCAAGAAACCAATGAATCAAGCCAAGGGAGAGCAAGGAAGTCTGGTTTGGGAGATGTTCTTTGATGGAGGATGTTCTAGGGAGACTGCAGGAGCATGGGTGGTGTTGATATCTCCAAAACAAGAAAGCACACATCTGTCTTTTAAGCTGGATTTTCAAGTCACAAACAATATAGCAGAGTATGAGGCTCTGCTATTGGGCCTTAATGTAGCGAAAGACAGAGGGATCAGGAACATAAAGGTGTTTGGAGATTCTGATCTTATCATTCAGCAAGTAAACAGAACATTTCAAGCAAAGCACCCAAGGTTGAAAGCATACAGAGATGAGGTATGGAGACTTAAAGATTCTTTTGATAATTTTTGTATCTCATATATCCCCAGAGTAAAAAATTAGCTTGCCAATTCCCTTGCTGTGTCTGCCAGCATGTTTATCCCTCCCATGCATCCCAGACTAGTTTATGAAGTCCAAATGAAATATAGATCATCCTTGCATGATAATGTCCAACATTGGAAGATGATGATGAAGTGAATAGGTTTTTGCAAGTCATTGATGAATTTTCTGAAATGCAAATTGACCAAGAGAATGAAGCCTTGGGAGAAAGTCCCCAGTCCCAACTTAGAAATAGAATTGGTAAAGATAGCATTGTTCAACTGCCCAGCAATCATATACCTAAGGGTCTGGTTCCATTAGAAAAGTTGTTTGACCAAAATGATGTTCCTTATAAGGCTGCCCAAAAAGAAGACCAATCTGCAGTTTGTAAGCATAATATAGGGAGTTCAAATCAGCCCAGATACATAAATCTGTCCACTCATCTATCTGCTGCCCAAAGCGCTAAATACTACGATTTAATGAAGCAATTTGCTGATGTCTTTGCCTGGGAATATAGTGACCTGAAAACTTATGACAAAAAGATCATCCAGCATAAAATCCCTTTAGAGAAAGACACCATCCCTTTCAAGTAGAAGCTGAGACCAATAAATCCTTTGCTCCTTCCTCTGATTGAAAAAGAAATAAAGAAGTTACTGGCTGCCAAAATCATAGTTCCTCTCAGATATTCCAAATGGGTAGCCAAATTAGTGGTAGTGATTAAGAAAAGTGGAGAAATCAGACTCTGTGTTGGTTTCAGAAACTTGAACAAATGCTCCAAGAAAGACAATTATCCTTTTCCCAAGATGGAGCATTTGCTGCAGAAGGTCTCAGGGGCTAAAGTGATGTCTTTCCTGGATGGATTTTCAGAATATAATCAGGTTGCTGTACATTCAGATGACCAAGAGAAGACTGCATTCACCACTCCTTGGGGCACTTTTATGTATTCCAAGATGCCTTTTGGACTGATGAATGCTGGAGCCACCTTTCAGAGAGCTATGGATATAGCATTTGTAGGAGAGAAGGATAAGTTCGTCCTTATCTACTTAGATGATATAATAGTGTACTCCAACAGCCATCAAGACCATTTACAACATTTAAAGAAAGTATTCCTAAAGTGCAGAAGGTTTGGAATTTCAGTCAATCCTAAAAAATCACAGTTTGCTTTAGAAGAGGGTAAGCTGTTAGGACATGTTGTTTCTGCTGTAGGTGTCCGAATTGACCCAGAAAGAGTAAGAGAAATACAAACTTTTTCCATCCCGAGATCAAAGAAAGACATCCAATCCTTTCTGGGAAAAATTAATTTTATAAGGAGGTTCATCCCAAATTTTGCAGAACTTGTAAAACATATTACCTCCATGTTGAGAAAGGGGTCTGAAGTCAAATGGTCTGATGCAACAAGAAGATCCTTTGAGTCCATTAAGAAAGCTATTATGGAAGATCCTACTTTAAGAAGTCTAGATTACAACAAGGAGTTCCATATATTTTCATTTGCCTCTGAAGACACCCTTGCAGCAGTTCTATTGCAAGGAGATGAAGAAGGCTCAGAGCATCCAGTGGCATTCTTCAAAAAAACCTTAAGGGATGCTGAGCTGAGGTATGATATCATTGAAAAATAGGCATATGCTCTTGTCAAGTCTTTGAAAGCATTCAGAATTTACATTCTGCATTCCAAGATAATTGCATATGTGCCCTCGGCTTCAATAAAGGATGTCCTAACACAGCCCGATGCTGATGGAAGAAGGGCTAAATGGATTGCAAGGCTTATTGAATTTAATATAGAATTGAAGCCCACCAAGCTGGTCAGAGGTCAGGGTCTTGCTAGACTGATCGCCGAAGAAAATTGCAGAACACTGGACATAAATCTCATAAGCACAGATGTAGAAAATGGTCAAACAACAGGAGAAACAGCTGAACAAGGAAAAAATCAATCTTTGGCAGAAAATCTAACTTCTTGTGATTGGTACTCTGTAATAGCTCAATTCTTGCTGAAGTTAGAAATCCTTCTAGGTCTTAGTGCAAGACAAGCCAGAACTATTAAGCTCAGGGTAGCAAAATATTGCATCCATGAAAATCTGCTTTACTGGAGGGATCCCTCTGGAATTCTGCTAAGGTGTCTGGACAAAGAACAATCCATTGAAGTCATGTAGCAATTTCATTCTAGCGTATGTGGAGGACATCATTATTGGAAAACTACAGCCCACAAGATTCTCAGAGCTGGGTATTATTGGCCCAGCTTGTTTGCTGATGTCTTCTCATTTGTTAAATCTTGTGACAAGTGCCAACGATTTGAAGGGAAACAACGATTGAAGTCCCTACCCTTGAAACCAATACATGCAAATGGCCCTTTTCAGCAGTGGGGTTTGGATTTCATTGGAGAAATCAATCCACATTCCAGTGGCCAGCATAGATGGATATTAGTAGCCACATATTACTTCACTAAGTGGATTGAAGCAATCCCTACCAGAAAGGCTGATCACCATGTGGTCATGAAGTTCTTAACAGAGAATATCTTCACCAGATTTAGCTGTCCACATAAATTGGTCACAGAACATGCAGCAACCTTCAGGGGAAAAGAATTGGTGGACATGTGTGACTCAATGGACATTAAGCTGGTTCATTCCACCTCATATTACCCTCAAGGCAATGGTCTATTAGAATCTTCTAACAAAAGCCTGATAAGGATAATTAAAAAGCTATTGGAAGACAACAAAAAGAATTGGGACTCTAAACTCAAGTATGCACTGTGGGCTGACAGAGTAACCACCAAGAAATCCACGGGGAATTCTCCTTTCAAGATGGTATATGGCACTGAGGCTGTGTTCCCAATTCAGTTAACCCTCCCTGTGGCAAAGTTCCTACAAGAAGAGTGGAATGAGGAAGAAGATATGGCAAAAAGGATCACTGATTTAGCAGAGGTACATAAGATTAGAGAACAGTTGGTTGAAAAGTCAGCAGCACATTAGAAGAAGATCAAGGAAGCTTTTGACAGAAGGGCCAAAACAGATAATTTTCAGGTTGGAGACTTGGTTCTAAAGTAGGATGCACTGAAAGAAAAGAAAGGCAACCATGGGAAATTTGATGCTTTCTGGACAGGGACTTTTATCATTTCTTAGATTCAAGGGAACAATACCTTCATGCTGCAAAGTATGGAAGGGGAGACAGTTTTTGATGGCCCAATTAATGGGCGTTTTCTGAAAATTTATGTTATTTTAGGTCTTTTGGCCTTGAAATTGTAAATATGTTGTTTTATCAGTTTTAGTGTAAGCTCAGTTAGAATCCATGCCCAATGGAACACTAGGGAATTTTGCTAATTGGTTTTCATAAGAAAGGCATTGATCTACAGGTTCTTGAGACCTCACAGGGAGGATCTCATCCCCAGAAGGAGCCAATGTTAGTTCTACTACATACTTTGACATTCTGAGGATCAAATGCAGGCTTGCCGTGTTGTTTACTCTCATAAAAGGAATCACACCGGTCATCTTCTTTCTCCTTCACTCCGCTTGTCCTCTCATAACCCCGTGGCCTCCGTTTCACCTCTAAAACCCTGTATAAGCCCTAGTTCCTCAGGTCCCCGAATGCAGATCTCAAACTATCATGTGACCCCGTTCATGTGACTCTGCACTCCTGTAACCCTTCCTCACCTTTAAATCGTAGCCATTCACTTTCCCTGCTAATCCGCCATTTCCCTGTCACATCAAACGAAACCTGCATGGTTAAATCCCTACCATCTGATCATCCCTCCTGTGATTGGACGGTAGTCGCTTCCCCCGCGCCTTCAAACCGCCCGGATGTTAATGTGTGATGAAAAGTGGTTTCGTTTATTCCCTGCCGCCACGCGTCGCACAATGATTGAGATCGCTGGTCGTTGTACATTCACCGCCCACCCCCCAACGGCGGTGCGGGCGTTACCGCTTACCGCCCATCTTTCGTCCCCGCTCATTAGCTCCTGTGCATGTCCTCCACCCGAGAACTGTTGGATCTACTCACCCAAGATCCAACGGCTCACGATGGCTTTTCTCCCTGTGTCCTCCCGATACTTCCCGCCAAGCACTCCCCACCGTTGATCCGCCCAATCTAACAACTGATCTTCTTCCTTCATTCGTCCCGACTATCCATGTCCATAACCATTCCATACTCCCAAAAGGACGAAGGTGGCTAGCATCCAGTACTCGACGCAGTAGCTACTCAACAACCGCATTCAACAGGAAGGATGGCCGAGATGGAAAAGGACAAGCCTCGAGCAGTTAAATGCATTTAGCAGTTATGGAATTTCATCCATACGACACTCCACCTACCCAAGAAGTACAACAGAGCACCCGAGAAGATCAAATTCGTTCACTGAAGTAGGAAAATTGCACCAGAGACTCCATTAGATAGTTAAAGCGGTTGGTGGTCAATTATGACCCCTCCACGTCTAGAATAGCAGAACGTCTTTGTAATGAAACTCTATATATACCCAAAAAACAGATGTAATCAGGGTTGATGGTTGTTGTTTTGATGTAAGGTTCAACTTCTGGAGACTGTAACTGCTTTGATACTTGCAACATCTCGTCTTCATTTTCAGTTAATACAAGCTTCTTTTGCTGTTAATTGCTCACTTTCCATTTCTATTCTATTCCAGGCTGTGCCTGATATGCAGTTTTCCCGAACTCTTGATGTATAGCATTAGAAGAGATGTCATCCTACCTCTGTGTTTGAATCTTGCACGTATCAATGAATATGTTAATCAGGTTTCTTTTCACTTAGTGACAGAGAGTTGTCATCCTATCTATGCACTAGGGAATTGGGTTTTCAAACCTCTTTACTGGTTGCAGCCGGCCATCACAGGGTCCTGTGCATCTGCTGGTGTGGTCAGTATTCTCCATATTCACCCAATCCTTAAGCTGTGAGTAATTGGTGGTCTAAAGCCTTGTAGTTTGGGGGTGTTCACGCATGTCTAGAGTCAAGCAAAGCAGAAGTGGTTATCTGGCTTGAACAAGCATCATTCCTTCCATTCATCCATTTCCAACATTGGGTTGAGTTTGTAATGTTCCCGAGCATCTCCGAGCTACAACCTAGGATAGTTTCTTGGGGTGGTAACAGGAGACTTAGATGTAAATAATGGTGCATTATGGTTCATTGAACCAAGCAAATTGTTGTGTTTCAAATTCAATCCACAGAATGTCAACTTTTCCATCTATGCAATGCCTAAAAATGTGCATTGTTTACTAGAGCATCATCAATGGCATAATTGCCTTCAACCAATTCAATAAGCATGTACAATTGTAACCATATTTATTTGGTTCCATTTGATCTATTTTGTTATTATGCTATTTTAATGTGAATGTTTATGATTGCACAAGAGCCAACATTTTCTAATTGTGTTCTTCAACATGTTCATTTTCGTGAAGAAGGCATAGAAATGTTGGATCATTTGATGGACATATATAGCTGCAATATTTGTTAAGGTAGTTATTGATATCATGCTCTATTTGGGAACAAGTTCTAATTCTATTCAAAATGGATATGAAAAATTTGTTCTCTTTCATCATTACTTATTTGATCTCAAAACATTTGACATTTTCTCTCCAAAATTTATATGGGATCATGTCACTTTAGAAGATTGGTTGTTCAAAAATCCAAGAATCACATATAGGTTATGCTTGGAAAATCTTGCCAAAAATATAATATCAATATTTCCAAAGGTATTTTTGGGGTGTGCATAATTTTTTGTAACCTTTTGTCCACATTGTATAATATTTGAGAACCAATCACCGAGGTTTCGTCTATAAGCGATAGCTGAAACTATTCACATTCCATAATCAATAGGTCTAGTGTATTGGAGCTTAGAAAAAGCATGTTTGATATGGCCAATGGGAGACATAGAGTTGAATACAGTATGATGCCATTTGAACAATATACATCCTTTATAGTAAATGCAACTATAATTCCTTTTTCTCAAAGGATCACTATGAAATTGTTTATTGTAAAAGTGCAACAATCCATGAAAGATTTATTTTGTTGTAAATGTATTTCCTATCCCTACATCTCTAATAAAAACAAATGAAGTGTTGTGTCTAGATTTTTTTTTTCTCATCATAATTTCCTTTACTACTAATTGTTACTCTTTGTCAAGTTTTTTCCTAATGTCATACTAATATTATGTGCATAAAAAAAATGGTTGTTTAATAGCTTCAATGACTCTAGTAGATTCAATTTGCATTCATCTAAATAAAATTTTGTGGATTAGATTATTTTGTATATATGAACCGTTAATTCTCGTGAATATTCCATTTAACAGTTCATCACAACATATCTGATAAACTTATACTAAAAAATCCAAGATCTACACTATTATAATTTTATTTTTCTTTAGATTTATAGATATGTAGATTATTGTTAATCGCATATGCATGAAAATTAAAATTATGCAAAAAATAGAGAACAAGCGAAATAAAAGCTCACACACACATTTGACACAATTTATGACCCAGTAAACCCTTTCGGGAGAAAAATGCAGCTCGAAGGTAAGGTCACTCTGTTCTCTTTCTCTAAATAGAAAATGTCTATGAGTGCAAAGAAGTATGGCCTATGGTCTGTGGCTACTATAACGCACAAATCCTTTCTGTGTGCTCTATCTCCTATCCCTCTCGGGTATTTTTGTTTATCTATGGAGAAAATGGACTCAAAATAATGAAACCCCTTTTCCTCCTAGTGGTATGGTTATAACACAGTTTAATAGCCTACTAGTGGTTAGGTTTGACTACCTCAACTCTTAACCAGAGTTACAATATAGATTCTTCTAAAGTATTCTACATCATAATCACATAGATAACCCATTTTCCATGAATAATGGGGGTTGACGTGTGTTGAAGGACTGAAATGTTAGCCTCAACATTGGGCGAAAATCACTTGGTCGGGACCTTAGAGCAAATCCTTTTCCGTTTGGGATGGTGGCTCCGAATGAGAATATGGGACCAATTTCCCTTTATATGAAATTATGAAAAATAGATTGAATAAAATTATAAATCTTTAATATAACTAAAATTGAAAATAAGATTAATAAACTTAATATCTATCCAAGGAACACTGTGAATATGTGATTAAAGAGATTTCATAATTAACATGACAATGTAGATTATCGTGTTACTATAGTTAAAACAGAGAAAGATAACTTATTTAATTAAATTAGTTTATAAATTCATCACATATATAAGATCTTGTTGCTCATATGTATAGTTTATGATTCCAATCCAAATGTCTCAATAATGATAATGAATAATTGTTACAACACATATACAATGAAAAAAAACAAATATCCATTCAACTCTTAAACAAAAGAATAACACAAGGAAATTAGTATTTGATATATTATTGCTTTTCTCATGAGAAAAATGGCGATGGTTCAACGATATATTAAGGAAAACTGAAGTTACAATAGTGCAAGCTTGAGCCTTCTTTCAAAAATTCAGAACCCATTCTCATTACAAATGGAGGGGATTTATAGTTTCATGCCAAAATACAAATATAGAAAACATAGTAACAACTTCCAATGGTTTAAAAAATGTATCCAAAATAAATAAGAAAGGACAAATTTAGAATTTGTTGTAACAAACTATCTAGGCCCGGGAGGAAGACTGTCCTACGATTCATTGTTGCAATTCATAGATATCTACCATGTTCTTCAACTCGGGTGGAGACTTTGGTTGAATTCACATCTGGCTGGTGAAGATTGCGTCTCTTAGTGCTGGTATCATTTGAAAGGTGGTATTAGATAAACATCGGAGCATCAACCAATGACTATGTGGTTTGATCAAATATTTCCATGGATTTCCAAGTTGATCTTTGTTAATTGATCGATGACTTCGATTCGCTCTTTGGAGGTTTCTTGCCACATTTTAGTAAGTGGTTTGATATTTGGAAATGCTCCTTCAGAGCAACTTGAGATGAGATTGGCCTAAAATAAATTATCAGTAACTGCTTCAATGAGATTATTTGAAATATCCCTGGCGTGAAAGATTGTTGTTTTTGTTTGTTTGAGGTGGATTTCCCATTCTATAAAAACAATTTCCTTGTGTGATTCTTCAATTCTAGGAAGATTAGCTAATCTTCCATCTACACTGTTTTGCCATGCTAGAAAACCAACAATTTTCTCCTCAATGCCATCAAAATAAGTCCTGAGATTTGATAATTGATCAACTAGAGAACTAGTTGTGTTGCATATGTCATGAATAATAGCCAACTTCTGGCAGAATACACTTTGTTATTGAGAAAGAAGAGTGTTTAACTCTTTTGCTTCCTTCTTAAACTCAGTCAACTTAGGATTAACACTTAGTTGTTCAATCCCAATTTGTAATTCCTGTATTCGAGAGTCTTGAATTAGTGTCATATTGAACTTTGAGGACATTAAAACTATTATGGAGTTCAGTGACTTTTCCTTGCCATTGCTCGACAATCTTTTGTTTCTCGCTTTCAATGCTCTATTCCAAATGCACAATTTTGTCTTCTTTTTCCTTCAACAACTGTTGTACTTTTGTAGCTTTATCGATTGTTGCTGAAGCATAGGCTCTTGTGAATTGGGTGAGCCTTCCTAGCTCCTCTGTAGGTGTTAGGATATTCCGACACATAGGACATAGTTAAGTATAACTTGGTCTAGTGTAGAGTTAGGTAAAGTGTGTTTCTTTACTATGTACATTTGTAACTTACAATACAAAGGTCACCATATGTTCTTTACATGAAGTGATCCAACGGTTCATTCTCTCCTCGGTATTACAGACACTTAATTCGTGGCTTAACACCTGATTGGTCCATGATCTCTATTTAAAGAGAATGGAGGGTCATTTGTACGAGGACCGTTCATGAGAGAAGCTTATGTAAATTTTCTTTCTTTTATTAATAAATTGCCTGAAGTGGCCGCGTTGGCTCAGGCTGTGGTCTATTTCTCTCTTTGAGGGTTTTAACCACGTCAAGAATACTGGTGTATTGATCTGTGATCTGTTTGTGAGTGGTGTCCTTTGGTGTTCTATTTGAGGAACTTACCCTGTCAATTCTTACATGGTATCAGAGCTATTTGAGGGCCACATCCATTGGTGATCCAAATCCGAAGTCAGTACCACTGTATCCGACTGTTGTTTCCTAGATCTATTGTTTCTGATTGCTTTTGGGCCGAGAGGACTGCTCTATTGTGTTAGGAGCATCTGTTCCAGTAAGGAACCCCTTTCACTTCACGCAAAAAGGTTTCTGGTAGCCCTAACTACGTCATTTTTAAGATCTAGAGGTATACAATCTTTATTTGCAGTTCTAGTTATTCATCTCTCTGTTTATTTCAGTTTATTTAGCTCTCTGTTTTTATTACCAGATCTATACCTTTCATTTCTGTGTATGCTCTTTGCCTTGCGACTCTATGCGATCTGGGCAAATCAGAAACAGAAAGGAAAGATTTTTCTCATGTGTAGCTCTTTTTCGCCGCGCCTTAGCGTGATCTCAGAAAATCAGAAACATTGAGGAAAATATTTAGTTTCTGGCGAAAGCTAACTTCAAGCCATAAGGTTTGTTTTTTTTGCATGTCTGTGTTGGGTTGTGTGGTCTTTTTGTTTTGTAGGCAAAAATAAAATTTTCAAGTAATCATGCATCCCAAAGTTTTAGCGATTTGAAAAAAAAAAAAACCTTATTCTTTTCCAAAACTTACTAAGATTTTAAACTAGCTCACTTGGTCCAAAGTTACTTTACGAGAATAGAGGTCTTGGGTTCAAGTCTTTCTTTTTGTTGAGTTACTTTTTCAAAAAGCACATGTAACTTATGTTTTAAAGTTACTTTATGTAAAAGCGTTCTCACTCATTATAAAAAGTGAGTCACTTATAATTCTAAAGTCTCTTTATCTTTTATTTAAGTTGCAATTTAGTGAGTAGCTCATAAAATACCATTGTAAAAGGGACTTTCACTTATTTATAAAAGTGGGTCACATAAGATCTTTTTTAAAGTGAGCTAATTAGATTAAGTTTGGAGGGGAGAGGGTTGGCGTGGGGATTTTTTAAAATATAACATTATCATTCACTTCCGCACATTCACACACTTTGTCGACATCTTCAACAACTCTTCTTCAAAAAGCCATAACTTATTCATCCGGAAGCCGTTTTTAGAGCCTTTTTTTTGAATCGGCCTAATTTTCTGAGATCTTTCCATTGGAACACTTAGTTTCTACATCTACAGCTTCAGTTTTTGTTAAAATGGAAAGTCCATGTCAAGTTATTCTTGACAACACCAACTACTTCCAATGGTGGTCCTACATTGTGGATTTACTTAGAAGTAAAGGTTTTTATAGAATAGCCTCAGGCCAAGAAACTAAACCTAAAGATGAAGATAAGACAACTAAATGGGAAAATAGGCAATATCAAGCACGTGGGTTAAGAGGGATGTCTATTTCTCTAGACCTTAGATTCCATATCACAAAACTTGATACCCCTAATGAAGCAATGTAACAACTCATTAAAGTTTTTGGAATTAAAAATGAAATTAGAGTCCATCAACTCGAAAATGAGTTGCTTACGTTGGACCCCAATAATTTTTCTTCCATTGAAGACTTTTTGTCCAAGTTCAAGACCCTTAGACTTCTCTTGGAAGGTGTTAAGGTTAATAAAGAAGATGGTAGCCTTATTTATTCCATTCTTACTAAGTTGGGACTAGCCTACTCTGTGTTTGTTTCCACCTTCCATTCTACTAGAGAAGCCTTCATTTCTCAAGGACAAGATTACAATTTCCCCTCTTTTGATGCCTTTTGTGATTCTTTAATAAGAGAACAAGAAAAATTCTTACATCTTGGAAACTCTTTTAAGAAAGCCTTAGTCACCCAGCAACAACAAAATTCAAAGAATCCTAAGAAGCAGTATCCTAAAAAGAATGGTCCTAAGAAATTTCAGTATCAAAATGAAACATTAATTCAACAAAATGATAAGGAAAATAAAAACGAAGGGAAGAAGACTGATATACATTGCAACTTTTGTAATCGAGATGGCCACTTAGAATCCAAATGCTTTAAAAAGATGGAAGCCTTGGAAGCAACAATGAAGAATCATAACATCCATTTGGAGCATTCTTCAACTTCAACTTCATCTTTAGGGATAACGCTTTTTGCATGTGGTTTTCAAGCATCTCGGTCTAGTTATGCACTAAATGTATCTTTTTCTTTTCATTCTCATGAGTGGCTCATTGACTCTGGAGCTTCTTATCACATGGCCAAAAACAAAGCATGTTTTCTTCTTTAAATGATTGTAACACCAAAAATATATATGTTGGTGATGATAGATCTGTTAGTGTTGTAGGGATTGGAACTATTCATTTAGAGAATGGTCAATTTAATGATGTATTATGTGTTCCAACCTTATCCTGCAACCTTTTATCTGTATATCAGATAACTCATTCAGGTGAAGGTAAAATCGTTGAATTTTCACCTCATGATGTTGTAATTAAGGACATAAGAGATCCTAGACAGATTTTAGCTACTGGCATTGCTAATGATTCTACGAGGTTGTATAAGTTTAACAACTTTGGGTCATCAACTCTTCCCTCGATATTTTTTGCTCATAAGGATGAAGTGAGCAAAATTTGGCATGAGCGATTTGGTCACTTAAACTATTGCTCCCTTCAAAATATATGTAATGAAAATATGGTGACATGTCTTCCTATGGTATCTTGCAAAGATGGTATTTGTTCTGGATGTGTACTCGGAAAACATCATCCTGATAGTTTTGAAAAATGTGCCTCTTGGCACGCCTCAGCCCCTTTACAGCTTGTGCATAGTGATTTATGTGGCCCACTTCTAGTTATTTCATTCTTTGGCTACAAGTATTTCTTAACTTTCATTGATGATTTCTCCAGACACACTTGGGTATACTTCTTAAAACTCAAGAGTGAAGTATCTAACATGTTCTTGGCCTTTAAGGCCTTTGTTGAGAAACAATCTGGAAATCAAATTCTTAAGCTAAGATCTGATAATGGCGGAGAATATGTTAACAACAAATTCATCAACTTTTGCACTGAGCATGGAATTCAAATGCAACATATTGTTCCATATACTCCACAACAGAATGGTAGCTGAAAGGAAGAATCACACCTTAAAGGAAATGACTAATTGCATGCTTCAATCTAAAGGACTTAGTCTTAATTTTTGGGCAGAAGCAATTAATTGTGCAAATTACATAGTAAATCACACTCCTACTAAGGTTTTAAAGAATATCACTCTAGAAGAAGTATGGAGCTCAATTAAACCAGATGTAAGTCACTTTTGTGTTTTTGGAAGTGAAGCATGGGCCCATATTCCCGATGAGAAACATAAAGACTTAGAACCTGTAGTGGCCAGCAACAACCCCCCCTTATTATTTAGTGTTATTCCTAATATTAAATAAGCGGGGACCCTGAGTTAAAAATTAAAAAAATCAATTTAGTGTTTAAATTTCCTTTTTCGAATAAAATTACCATTATAAGCTTAGGAAGCCCCCCTTGAAAAATCCAAAAATCTAATTTTTTGATAAGGTAAGACACAAATCTTTCCTTAGGAATATCGCATCACAAAAAGACAACGGGATACCTTCTTATGAGCTGAATTTTAAACATTGAGAGATTGCGATACGTGATAATATCGCATCGCGTGCAGCAAATACAATTTACATTGAAAAACTTTAATTTGCCGATATGCAATGACGCCGATCGCAAATCGCATTTCGCAGAAAACAAGTTAACAAAGTTTATCATATGTAACATTTCTGCGATCTGCGATATTGCGATTTCGCGATACAACGACAATGCGATAATGCGATGTCACAAGTGATCAACTTTGTGATGTTATCATTTCGCAATATTGCGATCTGTGATATTGCGAAGCAAATTGCAAAATCGCTTCATCGCAGATCTTTCGGGCTCGTTATTCAAGAAAAATATTTTCCATACGCTGACACCTGGTTATGCGCTTTAATGCTAATAAATGAGTTAGTTGCCAGTTATTAATGGAATATGGGTTCGTGCTTATCGAAGAATCATCTCACGTAAGGTGGTATACTTGATGTGTCTGCGGCATTTAAAACTTTCCCATCACCCTTCCTTGTCATTCATTTTCACTTCACTTGTGAATTGCAGGAACGGAGAACAGAGGCCAATACAAAGCAATACGCAAAATAAAATGGGAGAGAAAAGCAAAAGCTCCGAGCTCTGAAGAAAAAGAAATGGCGCCCTTGTATACAGACACGGCCTATAACAGAGACGCGGGAATTGCTACGTGGGAAGGCATGTATAATCTGCTCAAAGAGGAGAATCCCAGAGTAATGGAAGTTGCTGCTACCGCGGGCTCAAATAGTTCTTCTGAGGCATCCATCACAGAGCTAGCCTGCTCATTCTTACACCGGAAAGCAACAAGACCCAAAATTCTCCCATACACGAACATGGTCAAGTGGATACTGGACAATGTTGATATCAGAAATAGACAGTTTAAAACTTAGGGTCAAGAGCTTACGGAATTATTATTTTTACAAATATTGAACTTTATATCTGCTGGAAGGAAAAAGCGCAAAAGGCAAAAAATGCATCAAGGAAACCTAGTCACCTGCAAGCCCCGAAAATTGCAAGAAAGTAACGATACAAACAGATTGGAAGCAGAGAGCTCAAGAAAAGGCAAAAGCGATCCAAGGGTTAACCAGGTTGAACTGGGATTATTACTGGGCATACCTAGTAAAGCCACATAGCCAGTGGATGACTGTTAAGTGTATCATCAATTCGGCCGAAAAAATGGCGCTAGCTCTTGTTGATTCTGTTTTCTCAACTCAGCTAAAAGTGGAAGTCGGCCAACCGACTCTTCTCAAACAGACGCTGCATGCATGCAATTTCAAGGACCAAATACAGAAGTAGTTTAATTTTAGATTCAATTTTAGCTTTAATTTTGTTTTATTTTCCTAAAAAGAGGACGGTCATTTAAACCACATCTTACATTTTTGTAATAATTTATTTTTAGATTTACTTAGTAGTATTTAAACCCTTCTCATGCATTTAGAAGGGTCCTGAAATTTATCAAAAGCTTATCCCTGGAACATGCACTTCTGTACCCTCTGAGGAGGTTTTGATGAATGAATGGAACATGATTTATTGATGTTTGCATTTAATATCTACTACTAATGTTGCACTTTTGTACTCTTAGTGGATGTTAGATCAAGAGGAGATAAATCGTTATCACTTGAAGCTCATGAGTAGGACTAGTTATAAATGGTATTTCTATCTCTTAACTATTTCTACCCTTGTGTTAGAGTGATTTTCAGTTTAGTTATTTATATATTGATGTATGAATGCCTGAGTTATCATTTGGCACTTTTGTACGGTGATAGCTATTTATTTATGCTTAGTGTATGAGTAGCTTATTATGCGATTTTTTTTCACAACTGTTTCGTATAACTTTTTATACGAAGTGGTTCATATTTATTGAATTCTTTTCTCATAACAACTGAATGATCTTTATTACCAGTTGTTGTTTGAAATCATTTTAGATCGCATAAAGGAAAGATTACACCCCGGGTTAGTGTAGATTTACATATTTCTGTTTATTAGAATATAATTTCCTTATTATTAGATTAGAATTAGAGTAGAAGTATTCCATTTAGAAACTATTAGAAATAGAAATATCAATCTTTCTCACGCACACACTTAAATTTGGAAACTGGTCCCATATCCCCAGTCGGACCCGCTATACCAAACGGAAAAGGAGTTGCCAACCAAGGTCCGGACCGGGCGGGTATCCCCCTTGTTGTAGACCCAATTTTCAGGGCTTCAACAGAACCTAAGAGTGAAAAATGTATTTTTGTTGGATATTCTGAAGTTGTCAAAGGATATAGACTTATTCCACTTAAGTCCAAAAATGTTATCATTAGAAGAGATGTAAAGTTTGCTGAAAATATATCGGCATATGAGCCTAGTTCGGTGGATGTGCCACCTTTCTCTATCCCTTCTACTTCTGAAAATATTTCTTCTTCAGATGATGACAGAGAGGATGACAATTCTCCCCCACCTTCTTAGGATCCTCCTTCAGCTCCTCAGCTTCCAAAATGGATCCGTGCTACTCGGGATGCAGTAGGTGATCCTATAGATTAGGGACGTACATGTTCTCAGTTCGATAGAGCCTCTTCTTTACTGGCTCAAGCTTCAACGAATTATGATCATGACACATTTGCAGAAGCTTCAGGCCATCCAGATTGGGACACAACTATGAATGAAGAATATCGTTCATTATTGACAAATGATGCATGGGATCTTGTTCCTCTTCCAAAGGGATGAAAACTTGTTAGATGCAAATGAGTTTTCAGAACCAAGTATGGACCAAATGGAAAAGTTGATAAACATAAAGCTCGTCTTGTTGCTAAGGGTTTTTCACAAGTTGAAGGCATTGAATATACTGAAACCTTCTCCCCTATTGGCGAAATTGAACTCTATTCGCCTTTTTCTTTCCCTTGCTGCCTCTTTCAAATGGGAAGTCCACCAGATGGATGTTAAATATGCCTTTTTGCATGGGGACTTGCATGAAGAAATCTATATGGAACAACCTCCTGGATTTATACAAATAGACTCCAGCCTTGTATGTCGGCTTAAGAAATCCCTTTATGGTCTCAAGCAAGCCCCTAGGGCTTGGTATGCCAAAATGGATAGCTTTCTTTTAGATACTGGCTTTTCTAGGTGTCATTCTAATAATACTGTCTACACCAAGAAAGTGGGTAAGTTTCTTATCATTATTGTTCTTTATGTTGATGATCTTATCCTTATTGGTAGTGATCCCAACCTTATAAACCATGTGAAGTCTAGCCTTAAAAAGTAGTTTGAAATGACAAACTTAGGCCACTTGCATTATTTTCTTGGTCTTCAAGTCTTGCAATCCAAGGAAGGTATTTCCCTTTCCCAGTCCAATTATGCTTGTAATCTTCTACGCCACTTTCACATGGAAGACTATAAGCCAACTCATTCTCCCTTTCAGTCTGGAGACAAACTTTCAATCACTTGTACTTTCCCGTCATCTTGTAGGAAAACTTTTGTATCTGACCCATACTCCTCCCGACCTTTCCTTTGTTGTTGTCCTTATTGCTCGGTTTATGCAAAAACCACATGAAAGTAATTGGAAAGAAGCTAAAAGAATACTTCATTACGTTTGAGGTACAGTTCAATTTGGGATTCATTACAGTGCATAAGCATCTCCTCTATTGGTTGGTTTCACTGATACTGATTGGGCTAGTGACCCTGATGATTGGAAGTCTACTGCAGGTTATGTCTTCACGGGGGGTCGGACCTATTACATGGGATTGCAAGAAACAAAGTGCCATTTCTCTTTCTTCAGCAGAACCAAAGTATCATGGCATTGTAGAAGCTAGTAAGGAAGCCCTGTGACTTTGTCAGATCCTGTCAGAGTTTGGCTTTCAACAACAACATCCAAGTACACTTTGGTGTGATAATCAAAGTGCCATTCAACTATGCAAAGATCTAGTCCAACATCAGGGCAACAAACACATTGAACTGCACATGCACTTCATCAGAAAGCTCATTCATGACCATGTTCTTGAAGTGAAATATTGTTCAACCAATGATCAAGTTTCATACATCTTTACAAAGGCTCTCATAGAGGCGAAGTTTACTAAACTTTGACTTATGGTTGGAGTTTAGGAAGTTGTCACTAAGGGGGGATAGGTTCTAATGCCTCCTTCCTTCTCCTATTGTGTCATATTTGTACATCCTTCAATCTTATCCAAAGTTGTTCTTAAGTGGGGATGTGAGGATATTTCGACACATAGGAAATAGTTAAGTATAACTTGGTCTAGTGTAGAGTTAGGTAAAGTGTGTTTCTTTACTATGTACATTTGTAACTTACAATCTGATGGTCATAATATGTTGTAGACATGAAGTGATCCAACGATTCATTCTCTCCTCGGTATTACGGACACTTAATCCGTGGCTCAACACTTGATTGGTCCATGATCTCTATTTAAAGAGCATGGAGGGTCATTTGTATGGGACCGTTCATGAGAGAAGCTTATGTAAATTTTCTTTCTTTTATTAATAAATTGCCTGAAGTGGCCGTGTTGGCTCAGGCTGTGGAATGTTTCCCTCTTTGAGGGTTTTAACCACGTCAAGAATACTGGTGTATTGATCTATGATCTGTTTGTGAGCGGTGTCCTTTGGTGTTTTATCTGAGGAACTTACCCTGTAAATTCATATAGTATGAGTGGCCATAGAACCTTTCTATAATACCTCAAAAGATGCATTTCCAAGGACCAAATCCTGGGATTGACCAATTTTCCTTTTATTCCTCTCCATTTTGACAACAACCTTGTGCCGAGGACTATAAAAGATATCAAATGGAGGAATTTCTTCAACTCTTAACACAACCTCAGATGTTGGGAAAACTGATATGATTTCAATGTATTCATCTCCTAAAGGCTTCTCAGAGGCCTTTGTTTTTATCGTAGTTTGTTCAAGACTTTTGGAAGTGTCTTGGACTTTCTCTTGTAAAGGAGTTTTAACAACTTGAGGTTCATCAGCTTTGAAATTTAGAGCCTGATTGTACTGCTCCCATATTTGTTCAAGCCTAACATTGGGCATAAGACCTTCATCTTAGGAGGAAGAGGAAGTGACTACTTCTCTTTACTGAGAAACATCAACAGACTATGTAGAACCAACAACCATGACATCTTCAGGGACTGTCCTCTCTTAAGGAATCTATAGTGAATCCATAGGCATATTTTCTAGCCTTACGAATCTGTACTAGTTGAACTAAATCATTTCTTATGGAGACAATTGTTGCTCTGCATGTCTCAAAACCACTGAATAAGTAGAAGCCTTTTCAAACAAATCATCAAACTTGTCTGGCTCATGAGAACATTGCTTGATGCTCGATGTTGTAGTAATGTTTTTAAAAATTTGATGTGGGTCATACTACCTGTTAGGAATGGTGGGAAACCAAGCTCTTGAATATCATTCATTTCCATGATTGCATGCCTGAAATTATCCAAAGTATATATAACAAACTAAACAGGAAAAACATACCACATCTTTTTATTTGATTCCTTTAAAATTTTTGAAATACCATTCCCTAGTGTTTGGTATGCTATCTTTTGGGTAAGGAGCTTTGATGAGACTCGGTATTGCAACAAGAATGTTGCAACTCCTAAGGCTATTGACTTTAATTATCAACCCAGAGTTCGTACAAACAAGAGATGTCAGCACTATATGTGCGACATACAATGTGTCCTTCATTTGCTGTCATGATGTAATGGAGTGCATGTACTGAAGTCAAATCCTAAACTAATTGCATAAAATGAAATGTTCGAAATAGAACCTTAAACTATTGCAAGAAAGAAAGTACAAGGAAAGAGACGAAAATTCAATGCTAAATCACGCCATTTCCTAATTAACTGCCAGAAAACTTTGCTTTGCAATAATGCTAAATGATCATGAACCAAATGCTAATATCTAAGCATGGAAGTAAGAAGCATCAAACATCACTAATGTGCAAGTAAAGGGATTGAAATAAATCTTTTTTTGTCTTTTTGTCTTTTCATGCAAAATCAAGTATGCAAACTAATTTCTTTTGGTGATGTGGCAGGTGAATTAAGGATGTTGGAGGTTGGATGGAAGCGTTAGGAGATGGTTGGATGGTTTCGGAGACCCTTGGGAGGATTTTGGTGACTTACTAGAGGTATTATCTCAATTTAGCCTCAAAACAAGCCATTTCAGGAAAACCTACAAGATGTACTAGAAACCTACAGGATGATCCTGTAGGAATTACAATGAACCTACAGGATACAATCGAGAGCAAAATGTGAGGTGTTGGAAGTGATGGGAGGCCTAGGAAATGTGTGTAATGGGTGGAATGGAGTGGGAAAATTTCTAGGATCACTTAGAACTCAAAACCAAAGTTGGGAGATGGATGGATTCGCTCAAAAAGCTTGGAGAAGTTTCCTTGTGAAATGATGAAATTGGTGAGGGTTTAATGACCAAGAAAATCAAATCCAAATTAGATGGGGCAATTTTTTTTATTAACTAGGATGTCTTAGGTCCCTATTCCAAGTGGAATCACTAAAACATACCTATGTTAACCCATGCAAAAAAAATAAAAAACATTACTACTCGAAAATCTAGAAATTTGAGAACTAGTGAGTTAGTAAATCGAAATGCCTAACCAAATCAAGTGAAAATGCAATGGGATATTTTTTGTTATGAACTATAATGTTTTTGTGATCTAATGCAAGTGTAATCAATTCAACTGAAGCTCGTTAGGATGCTCTAAAAAATAGCAGAAATTTATTGTTCTTTGCTAAAAAGGAGGTCCAACAATCTAAATTTAGGAATAAGAATATTAATCCAAGCAGCTCCATGATTACTATGAACTTCCAAAGCTTTTCCAAGGATGAAATAAGGCTTTTGATCCCGAAAAAAACTTTCATTAACCATTTAACTCAATCCTACAACAAGAAATCATTAATACTAAATGCAGAAGTAGAAAGAAATGAAAACTAGAGATGCATGTGAATAAGCAATGAAAAGAAGTAAAGAAAACAATACAAAAGGGCTCTGAGGTTCCTGGGATGGCCAAGCCCAAGGAAATTTAGGGACCTATAGAGGAGAACAAGATTTAGAAGCTGAACATGACACCAATCTTCATTATTTTCATCAATAGAATTACATCCCTACAAGAAAATACAATGGAGCTATAAGAATACAAACTCTCTCCACAATAATACTAATGAAAAACTCTCTCTAGAGGCAAACTCGACTGGGTACTTATACAAAATTATTAGGAATCATTCCCCATGAATGGAGGAAGCTTTCCCCACCAAAATCCCTTGATTAGTGGATATAGTCCCCAATACTAGGAATTTGCATTAAATGGCAGGGAACACATTCGTAGATTTTCTCAATCATTCCCTAGAGGAAAATTCAACTTGGTACTTATATAAAATGATTAAGAATCCTTCCCCATGAATGGAGGAAGTTTTCCCCATCGAAATCCCTTGATTAATGGATTTGCTCCCTTGATTAGTGGAACACATTCCTAAATTTTCTCAATCATTGGATTTCCACAATTTGTGCCATAATTCCATAATATCTTGTTGATTTTATTATTTATTATTGATCCTCCAGTAGTAGGGAACAAGTCCCTAAATTATCTCCTCCTCCAACTCTTCATAATCTTCCCAATATTCTCATAATATTCCACAAAAATAAATAATATTAGGCACAAATATTCAATTATTCATAAACCTTCCTAATGAATATATTAAAGTTAAAAATAAATTATCTAATGCAAAAAGAGAGGTTTAATGTGCTGAAATATGGTCATAGGCCTTAATTTATGTTTTAAATTGGAGGCATGAACCTTAATTTATGTCTAATTTAGAGGTCCATCATACACCCTGCTGAATGTGTTGCTCATCCTGTGAGAAACTTAGTGACCTCATTGTGCCTCATCCATGGCCCTAGTGGCCTCTCTTTTGTGCATTAAGAATCTTGGCTATAAGCTCTGCAAGGACAAGCCCAAAAACATATTTTTTCAAATAAAAATCATTGTTTCTTAAGACCATTAGCTTGCTCTTTTGCCCTTATTCAAGATGAGTTTTTGAATATTTTTTTAGTCTGGCAATGTCTTCCACGCCCTTATCAACCATCTGCTACCTTGTTCCACCATTTAGACACCTCTAACACCTTCAAAATGCATTTAGATGAGAACTAGGACATCCTGTAGTAATTCCTGTCAAAACTACAGGAAACCTACAGGAAACCCTGTTAAAACTACAGGATACCAGTTTTGAGCATAAATGATAGTCTGAGGTTAGGGAAGGCCCTTACTTGACTTCCATGCCTTTCTCCCATTTTTATAACATCTTTTAGGCCTTGGAAAAAATCTAGAAAGAGATTAGAGACCTCTTGGAAACCCTCTTTTTATCACTGCAGTTTGAGTTCTGTTTTCATGGCGAATGCCCCACTTCCTTTTGTTGCCTTCTTCTCTTTTGTGGCCTAGGTGATTGCCTAATCACCTTGGAGTTCTCTAAAAAAACTTTTCCATCTTGGGGTTTATCATAATTTATTCATTTCTTGCTTCTTATAGCAGCATTCTGCCTTCCTGTAGGATTTCTGGGTCACTGTAATTCCTACAGGATCATTCTATAGAAAACACAGTCCCTTTGTAAACTGAAGTAAAGGAGTGGAAAAAATGACAGAAATGGTGGAGGAATGAATGGTAATGAGTGTTAAAATAAAAATGTGAGTGACATGTGTCTCTTTGTGATCCTCCTTTGCTCTTTGACCGTCTTTCTTGCTGACCTGCAAATGGAAATTTCATGAAAATGGAGAGGATGCTCTCTTTGTTTGTTTGTTTTTTTTTTCAAGAATGAAATGAGATGGATGAATGATGAATAGATAGTGAATATGAAGTGGATGGAGGGATTGGAGTGCTATGGTGACCTTGGCCTTTGCAGAAATTTCTTCTTTTAAATGCTGTCCTCATTCCTTAAAATCATCACCCTTCATAATTTGACTTTTCAACATTGCATGAGTGAAGGAGTGAGCTGCAATCAACTAGTTGAAGGCGGCTGAGACTTCTGACCAATCCTTAACTTATAAAACCTCATCTCTCATGCATTGAAAACAAATTTCTAACTATAATATGCTCAAGAGAAGAGGTCAAGAATATTGCATCCCTGTACCTACCTGATGGTTGTTGGGGAGACATGCATGCTGCTGTTGAGTTGATGTTGATGTGCAGGTGTTGGATGGTGATGTTGATGATCCTGATGCTGCTGCTAAGCTCCGGAGGAGTTTTTTTGACCTCTGGATCTCCTTTAAAACTGTTGACTGCCAATACTGTAGGTGTTGTTCTGTATCTTGTAGGTTTACAAGACAACAACTAGTTTTGTCCATATCTCCCAAATGGTAGATTGGATTGAGATGAAACTTTTTGAGCATGTTTCCATCATCATTATGCACCTCCCCATTGAAAAATTTTGGTAAATGGATGCACGGATCTCTAGAAAAACTAAAAATGGCTGAAGGTTATGGAGGTCGAGTTCTTAGAAACCGTGCACTGGAATTTGATGAAATTGCTTGAGAATGTTACCATCATCCATATGCATCTCCCCATGAAACAACTTTTTAAATGGATGCACAGATATTGAGGAAATGCAAAAATGATTGAAGGTGATGGAGGCCAATTTCTTAGAAACTGTGCACTGGAATTTGCTAAAATTGCTTGAGCATGTTACCATCATCCATATGCATCTCCCCCTGAAACAACTTGGCAAATGGATGCATGGTTTTCAAGTTATGGCAAAAACAAATTTCTGCTCTATGTATTTTTGTATCGTGTAGTAAAATAGAGCATCCTTGAGTTTTTTAGGACAACAAGGAAAATGAGTTGTAGAAGCTTGAGAATGATGGGTGGATGGTGAAAATAGATGAGGGTTATGGATTGGCATGGCCTTGGACCTGTTGGAGCATTTGAGTGAAGTAGGAGAAAGTCAAAATTTGACTTCTTTTGACTAGGATTGACTAATTTTCCTTTTGGTACCAACTTGTTCTTGTTGTTCGTAGATGTTGGAAAGTACATGCATGCATGGAGCAAGGTTTTTTTTTTTTTTTTAAGGCCTACTAGCCGCCTTAATGAGGTTTTGAACTAGTAGGTTTGCCTAGGCACCTCAAAGGAAGTTTTCGCCTAGGATCTTCTTCTTTTTTCTCTCTTTTTTTCAACCCATTGACCGCCTCATGGAGGTTTTCAATCAATGAGCCAATCTGAGGCTCCTCCAAGGAGGTTTTCACTTTAGATTTTTATTTTTTCTCTTATTTTTCATTTTGTTTGTTTGTTTGTTTTTTTTGTTTTTTTTACCCTACCCTACTTTGAAAAACAAAATCACTTTCAAGTATAAGAATACTTCCAATGGAGCCATTTGCACATCAAGATGATAGAAAAAATGATGTGGAGGCTTGAAATGTACGCTTTGACATGTACCTAGATTTGAGTGATCAAATTCTTTGACTTTGATGATATCAAGCACAATTGAAGAAGAGAGTATTGTTGCAACTTAGTGACTGTTTGGAACCATATTTCAATATAGTTGTGATGCCTCTAGTCCACTTGTTGATTTGGACCATCTTGGATGTCTTCTTTTATCATGACCTTCAAGTCTTTATCTTTTTGTTGATTGATCTCTTGAATGCATGGAGAATTTGATGGTAACCACGAGGGAGCTTTTTCAATCTCTGATTTTGATGTCTACTCTTCATCAATCGCAACCCATGGTTTTGTGGTCTTCTTGTTTGAATCTTCTTCTTCTGGATGTGGTCCTTCAATGATATCAAGATAATCTCTTTTTTGCAATACTCTTCCTGAGCTATGGTGAATACCATTGATCTCAAAAGGAGATGTTTGAAAGTGTTGTACCTCAGCATTGTAAGTGGACTGAGCTACTTCAATGTATGGGTTTGAAAATGGTGGTACAGGTAGTTGAGTGGGAGTGTAAATTTGAGATGGATGTGGATGGGGTTGTGGTTGTGGTGGAGGTGAATGGTAAGGATAACATGGAGTTGGGTATGGAGGATATTGAGGAAAATATTGAGGATATTGTGGATGGCTCCCATAAGTTCCTTGCCAACCTTGTTGCCAAGATTGGTTTTGGGGTTGAGATGGTTAATGTTGCCAAGGAAAGAGTGTGTTCCAATTACTTTAAGGTGGATGTGCATAAGCTTGAAATTGTGAATTAGGCTCTTGCATCATATCAGGCTGAATAGGCTACCATGGTCCTCTTGGAGCTACATAACATAGCTACATTGGAAATTGACTTGCTCCATTTTCCTCTTGGTGAACTTCCTTCAACCTTGGTAATGATGGACAATGTTTAACATCATGTGATTCTGCAACACAAATATCAGCATTTTATTTTCCTTCATCTTGCATTCTTAACATTTCTACTTGTTTTGTTAGATTGCTAAGAATTTTTGTTTTAAAATCATCAAACAAATTTCCAAGTTTAGCTTGACTTACCGATCTTGATGTTGATTTACCTACTCTTGCTTTTCCTCTTGATGTGTTTGCATGTCTCACAAATTTCCTGAAATGATAATTGATATACACCACCTCTAGTCATGATATTAAGGAGATCAATCCACTCATCCCTAATTGTTCTAAGTAAGAGGGTTTTTAGTGTGTCGGATCCTAAATGATGTAGTTTTCCCCTCTTAACATTATACATGAACCTCTCTATTAGATCCTCAAGGCTCTCATCTTCTCTTTGATTCATTCTAAAGATTTCTTCTTTAAGATCATGATCTTTATATTTTTCTAGAAATATATTTTGCATATCATTCCATGATCTTATTGAATTAGTCCCTAAACTCATGAACCATTTAAGAGCCTTATCTTTCAATGTTACCGGAAACAATCTCAATCTTTGAATTTTTAATAAGTAACCATAAAATCTGCAAACAATTTCAAATTTAAAGAGAAAGGTTTCCAGATCCTTTGACCTTAGACCATGAAAATTTGGAAGAAAATATGGAGGGATGTTCTTCATGTGCACATTGATATCAGTATCTTGAATGGGAAATCCAAGAGGATCTTCCTCATTGTCATCATCTCCATCTATTTCTTCTACATTCTTTGCCACCTTCTTCTTCTACCTGCAAAAGTGAATGGTGATGTGACTCTTACTGCACCACATGATCAAATGGGGGGTGGGTTGGTGTTGGAGATTTTTTTTTGTTTTTGTTTTTATGATTGAATGGAAACTATAATCCAATGCAATTTTCTACTTTTTAAATTAAATATGTATAATGCAAATATTTCGTTTTTACAAAAAATGAAAATAAATGAATCAACTAGGGAAGAAAACAATGCATACTTTGACACCTCCCTGACAACGGCGCAAAAAAGTGATGAGCCTTGGTATTGCAACAAGAATGCTGCAACTTCCAAGGTTACTGAACTTAATTATCAACCCGGGGTTCGTACAAACTTAAGAGGTGTCGACACTATATGTGTGATATACAATGTGTCCTTCCTTTGCTGTCATGATGTAATGGAGTGCATGTACTGAAGTCAAATCCTAAACTAATTGTAGAAAATGAAATGTTTGAAATGGAACCTTAATCTATTGCAAGAAAGAAAGTACAAGGAAAGAGACGGAAATTCAATGCTAAATCACACCATTTCCTAATTAACTTCCAAGAAACTATGCTTTGCAATAATGCTAAATTATCATGAACCGAACACTACTATCTAATAATGGAAGTAAGAAGCATCAAACACTCCTAATGTGCAAGTAAAGAGACTGAAATAACTCTGTTTTTGTCTTTTTGTTTTTTCATGCAAAATCAAGTATGCAAACTAATTTCCTTTGGTGATGTGGCAGGTGAATTAAGGATGTTGGAGGTTGTATGGAAGGGTTAGGAGATGTTTGGATGGTGTGGGAGACCCTTGAGAGACTTTTGGTGACTTCCTAGAGGTTTTCTCTCAATTCGGCCTCAAAACATGCCATTTCAGGAAAACCTACAAGATGTACTAAAAACTTACAGGATGATTGTGTAGGAATTATAGTGAACCTACAGGATACAACCGAGAAAAAAATGTGAGGTTTTGGAGGTGATGGGAGGCTTAGGAAAGGTGTGTGATGGGTGGAATGGAGTGGTAAAATTCCTAAGATCACTCAGAACTCAAAACTAAAGTCGGGAGATAGATAGATTTGCTCAAAAATCTTGGAGAAGTTTCCTTGTGAAATGATGAAATTGGTGAGGGTTTAATGACCAAGAAAATCAAATCCAAATTGGATGAGACAATTTTTTTATTAACTTGGATGTCTTAGGTCTCTATTTCAAGTGGAATCACTCAAAAATACCTATGTTAATCCATGCAAAAAAATAAAAAACATTACTAGTCGAAAATCTAGAAATTTGAGAACTAGTGAGCTAGTAAATCTAAGAAATGCCTAACCAAATCAAGTGAAAATGAAATGGGGTAATTTTTGTTATGAACTAGAATGTTTTGTGATCTAATTCAAGTGGAATCAATTCGATTGAAGCTCGTTATGATGCTCTAAAAAATAACATAAATTTATTGTTCTTTGCCAAAAAGGAGGTCCAACTTTCTAGATTTGGGAATAAGAAGATTAATCCAAGCAGCCCAATGATTATTATGAAATTACAAAGCTTTTCCAAAGATGAAATAAGGCTTTTGATCCTGCAAAATAACTTTCATTAATCATTTAACTCAATCCTACAACAAGAAATCATTAATACTAAATGTAGAAGTAGAAAGAAATGAAAACTAGAGATGCATGTGAATAAGCAATTAAAAGAAAGAAAGAAAACGATACAAAAGGGCTCTGAGGTTCCTGGGATCGCCAAGCCCAAGGAAAATCAGAGACCTATGGAGGAGAACAAGACTTAGAAGCTGGACATGACACCAATCTTTATTATATTCATCAATAGAATTACATCCCTACAAGAAAATACAATGGAGCTGCAAAAATACAAGCTCTCTCCACAATAACACTAATGAAAAAATCTATCTAGAGGCAAAATCGACTTGGTACTTATACAAAATGATTAGGAATCACTTCCCATGAATGGAGGAAGCTTTCCCCACCAAAATCTCTTGATTAGTGGATCTAGTCCCCAATACTAGGAATTTGCATTAAATGGCAGGGAACACATTCCTAGATTTTCTCAATCATTCCCTAGAGGCAAATTCGACTTGGTACTTATATAAAATGATTAAGAATCATTCCCCATTAATGGAGGAATATTTCCCCACCGAAATCCCTTGATTAGTGGATCTGCTCCCTTGATTAGTGGAACAAATTCCTAGATTTTCTCAATCATTGGAGTTCTACAATTTGTGCCATAATTCCATAATATCTTGTTGACTTTATTATTTATTATTGATCCTCCAGTAGTAGGGAACAAGTCCCTAAATTATCTCTTCCTCCAACTCTTCATAATCTGGCCAATATTCTCATAATATTCCACAAAAATAAATAATATTAGGCACAAATATTCAATTATTCATAAACCTTCCTAATGAATATATTAAAGTTAAAAATAAATTATCTAATGCAAAAAGAGAGGTTCAATGTGCTGAAGGATGGTCATAGACCTTAATTTATGTTTTAAATTAGAGGCATGGGCCTTAATTTATGTCTAATTTAGAGGCCCATCAAGCTTCTCAGGAACAAACGGAGGTAATACATGAGGACGAGCTAGATTTCCAAAGACTCGAACATTGGTAAATGACTCTTCATCGAACCAGCTTCCTACCTGGAGTAAGTTTGTTTCAGCTTCAGAAGATACCCTTGGGGCCCTTTTATAAAAAATAATCTGGTAGATAGGTAGCATAACTCTGTGAACGATTTTGTAGAAACGAGGAAAATACTTTGAATCCCAAAGAATATCGTGATAGATGTGGATAGGGGTTGGGTCTTCTAAAGTCCACTTCCAACCCATAGAGGTGAAATCCATGGTGAAGCATAAGGCGTCCATTATATAAGCACTAACTTGTAAAAATGGAAAATTACATTCTTAGAGACTTTACACTTGCTTCTAAAAGTCAAAATATTGGTGGCTAGTTTGTCTAAGAGTATATTTCCTCAGTCAAAGATATAACCCTATGAAGTCCCATCAATAAGTGGTGTCCATTGATCAATAAATTTATGTGTATTAGGGTAAGAAAAGAGTCTACACATCATAACATCTACTTGGAAATAGGGACCAACAAGGGAGTCAACTGCATACTTACTTGTATCATCTCGCTTATGCTTGTTTGGATCCCTTCTCCATGCTCTAATTGGCTCTAACATGTGGTGGTGTTCTTTCATGAATGCTTCCACAAACTATTTGTTATATTTACATTGAGGCTCGGAAAGATGGTACATTACGCTCAAGTCCTTCCCAGTAAATGATCCTATGATTGTATGCTTCATTGTCACAATATTTCTTTCGAAAATGCTCAAATTGTCAACAACCCACTCAATCATGTCTATATAAGGGATAATTTTAGGCCGGGCCACAATCTTGTGTAGGAATGAATTAGCCACATCACTATAAGTAGTATTTGAGATTGGGGTAGAATCATCGGTTGTAATTGTTCTTTGCGTGAGTCTGGGTCCTGTTAGCACTTGAAATTTCACCTCAGGCTGAAAAGGCAAATCTCAAAGCTACATCAAACCATTCAGCCTCGTAGCTAGCCCTACGGGGCAGGAGAAGGCTCTCTCCGGTCAATCTCGGTAAATTTTCAATAGGAAGAGATGACCAATCAAGGTAACACTGATATTAGGCTAGTAAACTGATTTGAGGGTTGATTTGGGGGTTTTTTTGGGGTTTTTGGTGGCAATTGGAGGGAGTGCAATTCAGGGTGCGGGGATTGAGCTCAGGTTTTGCATGTGGGTCTTTGGGGCAAGGTAGGAGTTTGTGCTGATGCCTTTAGCTGAGATGGATGATCAAGGAAGAAAAAAGAGAAGCTAAAGAGGGCAAACAATGACTTTGAATCCTCTATAGACAGTGGAAAACATAAACATTAAACAAATTTGAAAGCTGAGCATGGCAAGCATGAATTCAAACTTTATCACTTCATTTGTTTAATAAGCTGCAGTAAAGAAAGAGATGGAACACATAAACAAACTTACAATTACAATAAGAGAACACACCATCAACACAAGAGTCCACAAGAATCCCAATGATGTCTGCAAAACCCTGGTCTTCCTTTTCCTCAAATTGCAGAGATACAAGTAAAATATACAATAGGAGCTTCTCCCTCAAGAGTCCAACCATGAAAATGAGCAAGAGAAGGCATAATATAGATGATCTAACTCCTTTCCCCACCTCTAGGGGTCGAGCTCAGCTTCCTAGGAGCTGTTTTAACTAATTCTAAACTGAGCACTAGATAATAGGCAGTCAAAACAACTTGCCTCTAAAACTTAGGAAACCTATCCATGCATTAAATTTTTACCATTTACATTCAAGAATCTTCTAGAAGTGATCAAGGAGAGTAAAAGCATCATAGAGCCATGAAAATTACACAAAAATCCATCATTTACATGCCCAAAACATTAAACCAAGTGAAAACAGTGTTTTTCTGGCCGAACTGGTCAAAATAGGCAAAATTCCCTGACGGGTCGCGCACATGTGCCTGACGGGTCGCGCACATTGAGAGGCCTGTTTTGGGGCCTTCCCGGTGTCCAAATCAGGTGCAAGATAGCTCATTGGAAAGGTCTGCGAGTCTACTTTCCAACCCCACCGGAATTTTTGAATTTGGAGTTGATTTGACCCCTCAAACCTCAATTCGCCCAAGACAGCTTTCTGCAACTCAAAATAGGGGCAGAAAGTCAAAATTTGCATGTGTTTTGACCTTTTGGAGGCCCAAATCTCCATAAAAACTGAAGTCCATCCACAGGTAGGTGTAACTTTGCATGAAAATTCCAAAATTGCTGAGTTTTCCCCTTTCTGAGTTGCCCCCATGTAGGGTCGCGCACGGGGTGAGACCCGTTAAAAGGCCAAAACCTGTCAATGTCCCAAAAATGCCAAAAATGCCTCAAAACTTTCAAAATTTCTTGTGCTAGCTGCTAGGAAGAGGTTAATGAGTATCATGGTGAGTGAGAGAAGCCTCGGCCAAGATACGGAGTGGGTTGGTCTTCTTCTTCCTCTTGCGGGCCTCAGACAACCTTCTTTGGAACATTTTCATCTTCGCCTTGCAAACATGCATCCTCGCCCAATAATGATTCTTCATGTTCCTTAGCAGCCTCTTGTCCTGATTGGCCTTCTCCAACAGCCTCTCCAAACGAGCATTCTCCTGAATGAGCAAAGACTCCCGGTCAGCAGGCAATGGGTCACCGGGCCTCCTACAGTTCAAAGTTCGATCACTGCGGATCCTCCATAGCTCATCAAGTTCTTTTTCCTCTTCTAATTGTTTGTTGCGCTGCTCCAGATAAGTGATGGTCCATTGAGCCATTTGGAGCTTTTGGTGCAACACGAGGTTCTCCTCCTCTCTCTGTCTGATAATCTCATAAAAATCTGAAGAAGGAGAGCGGGCATCAAGGTCAATGAAATCATCATGTGTATCACCGGCTCTCTCATCCTCAACCATGGGCTGCTTGCCCTCCCGCACTACCTCTGCTGATGAAGAATGCGAGGCCCCTTCCACCTGGTGTGGAGATAACACTCGCTGCCCTGAAAATGATGACGAGACCCCTTCCACCTGCTGTGGAGAAAGTACTCGTCGAGCTGCTGCAAACAAGGCCCTGTGGCCTCTCTGGTAGGTGACCTGAGGTGAGGAAGCAACATGTCTCGGAACAATGATATCGGGCTGGTGAGATGGACCTCCCTCCTCATAAATGACCTCTGGCTCCGGCTGTGGCTGTGGTGGCGCTGTGAAGAACTCATGGGAAATGAAATCTTCCTATGGAATGCCCTGCTGACTCAACTGATGGGAAACAATGAGCTGGATGAGACCATAGTGACATAAACTCCTAAACTGCTGGGCTGGGGTCTTCCTCTGTAACATAGGCACCATCCTCTGAATATTCTGGAAGAAGAAAACCAGGATGTTCATCATCCTCACTCGGGTAAAGTGCATCAACAGGCGGATGTGATAAGAGTACACCTGTGAAAACCTGCCCTCACATGTAAAGTAATGCATGATGAGTTTCAAGATCGGAGCATACTCCCTCCGGAGAAATCTGAAAGGAAAGACCCCCGACAAGTGTCTCATGAAGGCTGGCATGACATATGGCTCAAAATGAACAAAATCCAACACTTTGCGCTTGGGCCACACCTCACCCACATTTGGTATCCTGGTAGCCTCTGAAATCACTTCCGAAGACAACACAAAGTTCACTCCTGCCAGAGTGACCTGCCCATCATGAAGGTGCAAAACAAATAAGCGGGCCAACTCCCTGTGGTGCTGGATCTGAGCAAGCCTCTCGCAAAACTGAAAACATGACATATACCGAAAGCAATTCACTGCCAAAGGACAGGCCTGCAATTCTGCCAATGAGGTGGGCTCCTCTCTCTTATGATGACCACCTTTGCCCCCCCTACGAGGCCTCCGCTGTACCTCAACCTCTGTAGAAGAAGACTGGTCATCACCTTGCTCATAGGTCTCGGTGGTTGACATGGTGCTTTTGAGCAAAGTGGAGAAAATAGACAAAGTAAACTGCTGCCCTTGCCTGCAAAAATGCTGAGTTGTATGCTGTTTTCAAGGGGAAAAAATCATGAAGGAAATGTTAGGGGAGGGGATTTTTTAATAAGGAAAGGGAAACATATGAAAACAGGGAATTTTCAAGGGACAATTCACAAACTGTTAAACATATAATCTCATCTTAATCAGCGGGAAATCATTTGCAAAGAAATGTTTTTATTAGGGAAACATGGATAATAATAACCAAGGGAAATGACATGTATGCTCAACAGGGGGATGGGACAACATAGATAACTTGCTCATTTGATTTCTGCCTTTCAATGTACATCATAAGGCACACTCTGTTTTTTCAAAGGGGTTCATGTACATTTGATGCTAGGGGAAAAGGGCTTCATTGACATTTTGTCAAAAGGGAAAAGGGGTTTCATTGACAAAGATATTAGGGGATAGAAGGGAAAACATGGTTTTTGCTTTTTAGGACCACATAAACATTACTTTTGATCAAATATACATAGCAATATTTCCTTTGCTTTTGTTTATATACACAGCCACATTTTCTTTATTTCTTGTTTTGGCATTTTATCATCATATTGCTTTTCTTTTTTGCATAATCATTTTGTTTTTCTTTCATAGCATTTTGTTCTTTTGCTGTGTGTGTTTTTATATCACAATGGAGGGTATTAGGGTTTTGGGAATGTGTTTAGGGAGGGATAGGGTTTGATACTTGGAAGGAGGAAAATTTCATATTCTTTGCAAATAAGATAAGATAGAGACATATGATGACAATTGTGAAATCAATGGGGAAACATGGAGGGAACATAAATGGGAATTAAAACCTTGAAAAAAAACACCAAACCCTAGCATTATGCCTACATTGACAAGCAATCACCAAAATCTATTTTCTTTGCATTCTTAGTGATAAAAACATATAAATGAAAGCTCATCATTCACCATTCATCAATTCATCAAGTGTATAGACCCTACCTCGGTCGATTTTGCAACTTAGAGGGCGATTGGACAAAATTTGGGGCGGTTTTGGTGTCAACAGCTTGACGGGTCGCGCAGGGCACCCAACGGGTCGCGCACAGCCCGACGGGTCGCACCCGTTACAAATTAACGCTGCTGGGAGGCGCCTGACGGGTCGCGCACCGCCTAACAGGTCGCGCACAACCTCTGACGAGTCGCACACCTGAAACTGGTTCAATTTCTCTGCACTTTGCCTCCTTTCGCCTCTTCGCCCTATCACTCCTTCTTGCAAGCTCTTTGGATGCACAATGAGGGTATTGAGAGGGAATTTGACTCTTTATAAGCTCAATTTGAAAAAATTTACTTACCAAACCCACTTTCTAATGTTTTGCCTTGACACTTTCTTTTAACACTGTTTTGAGTTTTCTTTTGTTCTGAATTTGACTTTTTGGGTGTTTTAGCTCCGTTCTTTTTGTAGGTAGACCATCTGATGGACTCTCCTTCTGGCTTGCTGGGGACTCATGGACCTCTGACTCATGATCTTGCAATGACATTTGACTGAAACCCTAGACCTAAGACTTTGGACTTCAAGACAAAGCACAACAAGTGTGACACAAGCTCATTAACTGATATGACCTGATCCAGCAAAGCCAAGAAGGGAACAAGGACCAACTCCTCCATCAGTTTTATGGCATGCCTAATGGGATGCAAAACTGACATTGATGAGACACCTACTTATGCATATGCAAAGAGTTTTTTGATCACTGATGGAGGGCATCATGACCGACACTAACAGGTCCTTCATACTCAAATGATTTATTTATGGGTTCCCAAGAGGAACGTTCAGAATATGAAGAGCAGATTGTGTCAGAAAATAATTCTGGCATAACAACGCTTTCAATTGGAGGAGTGACAAATTACTACTGCGCAGCGAGTTTCTTCTTTGCTTTTACTGCTTTAGACATTTCTTCGTTATTATGATGGTCAAGGCTAGCCTGTAATATAAAACATAGGGATGAGCGATAACTTCTTCACACAAAAGACTTAGCACAAATAATGAATCTTTACACAACAATCTCCTTCTTTAAACAAAATATTGATATAATCAAACTATAATGAATGAAAATGTTTATAATTTCGAAAACAATAAATTCACCACTCTCAAACATTAAGTGCGGAAATGTGAATTCACGTGGGTTTATCCAAATTAACATATAAGAAGCTAAATATCGGAGGAATGAGTCAGAGGAATCGGTTTAAAAGTTACGATAATGGTACCTTCCAATAAATGGAATTCAAATGAAGTAATTACTATTAAGCAGAGGTGGGGAGTGATATCAAGAGATTCATATCAGAGGTGGCATATCAGAGATTTAAAGAACAAGCTCCCAATAAAAACCATAAACGGGAATATCGGAGGCCTCGTGGTATTGGAGGGGATGAGTATCGGAGGTAATACATATCGGAGGTGGAAGACATCAAAGCCGGGAGATATTGGAAGTGCTAAGTATCGTATGTGTCACACTTTAAAAGTTATGATATTGCAAAGGGTCAATATGCCAAATGGCAGTTGTGGGGCTGACGACACTTATAATATTAATTTTATAAAGGGGTGCATGGATTATATTAAACCTTTTGACAAAAGCCCTTTAATAGATAAAGTAATCATTGGGAAAGCTTTATTGGAGAGGGACTTTATTGTAACTTTCACAAAAGGAAAGTTACAATATAATAAGGGTTTGATGGAAGCCTTCTGGTAATACTTTGACTTTGTAGAAAGAGAACCTATTGGGTTTATGTTTTTTCTTAACATTTTATGGGTTAAGCTTCCAATATATGAGTTTTGATGAGGGAAACTTTTAAGCTTAAGAAATTTATAACAAATTCAAAAAATGTCCTAACTTTATTAAAAGATAAAGAGTTTTATTAAAATGAAAGAAGGGTCCCCATTATTTATTAATAACTAGAATAAAAAATAAATGGGGGGTTGTTGAATACTACAAAAATTGATGATATACTGGGTGAAACAATTATCTTTGTAAAAGTATATGAAATTTTAATAACTAAAGAAAAAACTTAGAAAGATCTTGATATTTGAAATTTAGATTGATTAAGATTACTCTGAATAAAACAAAACTCATTATTTTGTAAAACTTCAAAACTTGTTATTGATAAAAATCTTCATCACCTTTGTCAGTTATTTATTAGTCGTAAAGATAAAATAAAGAACTATAGAATTTTAGCGTAAAGATAGACTTATTTGTCACTGGTAGAACCATTGCTGCCAACAGGCATCCATATCCTTGACATGGTTACCATTTAACTGAATAATACCAGTATCCCATCCACTTATAGTAATATTTTAGAGGTATTAACTTTCTTTTGAAAATTTTCTTTTTAGCTGCCTGAAATCCATTTTCTTGGTTTGGTAGCCAGATAATGATAATGCCATTCATAGCTTATAAAGAATTGAACAAGCCGGGTAATGATGAGACCTCTTGTCCTATATTTATGTATTCATTAAGACATTATTCTGGCTTGGCGACCAATTGTGATAATGTCAACATCATTAGTTCCCCATGATCATGGTACACTGACTCATAATGAGACCCTTTATCTTTCAAGTTTTAAGTATTTTTGAATTACACTCTAAAAAATGTAAAATTACTCCTTAAGAGTTGTGGATGAAACTTAAAGTCAAAATATGCTAAAACTTCAACATAATCTTTATTTTTTAAAAGGAAACTATACATGACAAATCAAAGGTAACGAGATCTTATAATATTTTGAGTCACGAAATATTCACAAACTAATGGATATAAAGGTTTCAGAGATAATAATAGATGCAATACTAAACTTCAATGTTATATTTTCTTTCTAAAAACTTCTCCTTTAATTGGTAAAATTCCATGTTAATTATGAGAGATCCCAATATGAAGTCAAAAGAGTACTATTCAACATAACTAACTAAAATGCACCGATATGTACATATGATTATTTACATATTTACAGAAAAATATGCATTTTCAAGATTTTTTTTTTTCAAAAACAACCCATTTACGAGAAGATCATCCCTATTTCCCTGCAAATATTGAAGCATAAAAGTAGATGGGCCTAGTTTCTCAATGATCTGAAATGGGTCAAGCCACAATTTTTGAAAATTTGTGTATTTACCTTTTTCTTCATGGGCTTTATCCCATTTGAGAACTAAATTATAAATTTGAAAAAAATTGTTACTTACTGAACTCTCATCAAACCAAGACTTGACCATTTGCTAATGTTGAGCATGAGTTTGTTTGGATTTATCTCTTTCCTCCTCTAACTTAAGAATTTGAGACATTCTTAATTTTAAAGTAGAGGAAGGTTGTTCTTCTATAGATTGCACTAAGGCTAGTGAAGGAAAAGCTAGGTTAGGAGGTAGGATAACTTCATTTCCATACACTAAATGATAGGGAGAATTGCCTAAAGAGGCCTTATGAGTAATTCTATCAGTCCATAGAGAAAAAATTAGAGCTTTGTGCCAGTTCTTTTGATTTTGGTCAACAGTTCGCTTAATGATCCTTATGAGGTTTTTATTGGTGGATTCTGCTAAGCCATTTCCCTGAGGATAGTAGTTTGCAGAATATTTGAGTTTAAAACCTATCTTGAGTGCAAATTCAGTAATGGAATTTTCGGAGAACTAAGATGCATTGTCAAACATGAGGGCATAAGGAAGGCCAAACCTGGTAATTATAAATTGATCGATAAAATTGATAACAGTTTCAGAATTGACCACCTTGAGGGGTATTGCTTCCACCCACTTGGTGAAATAATCCGTAGCAGTTAAAATGCACTTATGTTATTTAGAAGAGTGAGGAACAATCTCACGTATGATGTCCAGTCCCCATTGTTCAAAAGGTTGCTCGATATTCACTAGTTGCAAAGGCAAGGCTAGTTTATATCCCTTCCTTGAAGCTGTTTGGCAGACTTTACACTTTCTTACATAAGCATGAGTGTTTTTGAATAGAGTTAGCCAATAGTAACTAGCATGAAGAATTTTATGAGCAGTATTATCCCCACTATAGTGTCCACTAGCTGGTCCATTGTGGAGTTTTTGCAACACTTTTTCTGCTTTAGGTGTCTCTAAACATCTTAGTAAGACAATCATAATTTCTTCTAAACAAGACATTATCGATAAGTTGATACTGATTAGCTTTAAGCCTCAAATCTCTTTTTCTTTTGTAATTGAGTTCTACTGGAGCATAACCATTTTTTAAATAAAAAATTAAATCAATATACTGAGATTCAATGTCAATAGGACATACCTCTGAAATTTGAACGTTGTTACCTGAATCTTCATCAGTTGAAGTGTTAAAAGATCCAATTATTAATCTGTAAAAACCTTGACCTCTGACTATTTTAGTTGGCTTCATCTCTAGGTCATATTCTTGTAGGGAAGTAACCCAATTAGCTCTCTTTTCTCCTAACTCTTTCTGAATGAGCAATTGTCTAACCACAGGGAAAGGAAGAATTACTTTTGTATGTGATTTCAGGAGAAAAGGTCTAAAATTCTTTATTGACTTAAAAACTGCAAAAGCTTGTTTTTCGACTTCTGAATAGTTTAGCTCGATCCCTTGCAAATTGGAACTAAAGAAGGAAATGGGAGCTTCAACTTTTTGTTCATTGGGTTGGGTCAACACTGTTGCATATGATTGTTTAGGAGAAAAAGTATATAGAACAAATTCTTTAGAAAAATCAGATGTTGATAATGAAGGAGCATCTAATAACGTAAACTTTGAAATAGGAACTCATACTGTTACCCGTTTCGTAGAGATAGCAAAAAATTGACCCGATTTTGAAAAGGGGCGATGCAGAACACACATATTTTTTTTAGAGTATAGTTTTTGGCACTTTAAATAACCGATACGATTACCCGTTTCGTAGGGGTAGTAAAAACGTGACCCGATTTTGAAAAGTGGTAATGCAGAATACAATTCTATTTTTTGGGAGCATATTTTTGACATTTTAAATTTTCTTATGTATCAAATATAAATATTTGTTTTTAAACGTTAGTGATTTTCTTGCTAATTTTTAAATGTGCTGATCCAACATATTGATACAACATACCTTTTTTTAGAGTACTTATTTTTCACACTTTAAAATTTATTATGTCCATTTTTTTTTAAATTATGATTACTTAACAAATCTTCAAGGTTTTTTTTTTATTATTATTATTATTATTTTTAAACAAATATAAAAATATATATATAAAAAAGGACAAACAACAAAATAAAAAATGTTAAAAAAAAATAAAAAAAATTATCTCATAAACCATAAAAGAATTTGCAAAAAAGAATCTATATATATATATATATATATATAAGTAAGTAATAATAAAAAAAAAAACAAACAAACTAAAAGAATGTGCAAAAAAAAAAAAGAGAAAAAAAAAAAAAAAAAAAAAATTTAAAACAAACTAGATTTAAAAAATAATAATAATAATTAACAAAAAAGATAAAAAAAAACTAGTAAAATTAATATTAAAAAAAAAAAAACTCAATAATATATAAAATTAAAAAAATTTAAACTTTAAAAAAAAAAACAAAACAAAACTTATAAAAAAAACTATTAAAAATTAATATTAAAAAAAAAAAAAAATAAAAAAAAAAAAAAAAGAAAAGAAAAAAAAAAAGAAAAATAAAAGATATTTCTTAAAAATTTAAAAATTAAATTTAATTTTTTAAATTTAAAAAAAATTTTTATTTATTTATATTAAAAAAAAAAAAAATAAAGATATATATATATATATATATATATATATATATATATATATATATATATATATATATATATATTATTTTTATTTATTTATTTTTAATTTAAATTATTTAAAAAAAAACTTTAAACAATTTATTATTATTATTATTATTATTAAATTTATATAAAAAAAATTAAACACATTTTTTTTCATATTAAAAAAAATAAATTTAAACAATTTTATTTTATTTTATTTTAATTAAAAATTGAAACATTTAAAATTTAAAATTTTAAATATTAAAAAATTAAAAATATTATTAAAAAAATTTGATTGTTTTTTAACGTATTTTTTATTTTTATTTAAAAAAAAAAAATATGATGGCCCCTTCGCTTGCCCACTGCCCGTGGTGGCATGGCCCTAGGTGGAGGGCCTGCACACAGACTCTTTGCCCACCCACCGCCCGTGGTGGCGCGACTCCACATGCAGGCCCTCCGCCCAGTTTCGTGCCACCATGGGAGGCGAGCAAGCGGAGGGGCCACGAGATTTTTTATTTATTTATTTAATTTAATTTATTTTTCTTTTTCTTTAAATAAAAAAAATTAGGTTAAAAAAATCATGTTTTTTTAATATATATATATATATATATATATATATATATATATATATATAAATTAAAAAATTACATTTATTTATTATTTTTTTAAATTAAAAAAAAAGAAATTTGTTTAAAAAAATAATTAATTAATTAATTTTTATTATTATTTTTTAGTGATTTATGAGATTATATTTATTTTTTTTTTTTTTTTAATTTTTAATTTTTTAACAATTATTATTATTATTTTATTTATTTTTAAGTAATCAACGTTTTAATCTTAATTTTAGTAGTTTTTAATTTTAATTTTTATTTTTGTTAATTATATATATATATATATATATATATAAAATCTAGTTTGTTTTTAATTTTTTTTTTTTTTTAATGTTTTTTAAATTTTTTTATTTTTACTTACTTAATTTTGTATTTTGTTTGTTTGTTTTGTTTTTTTCATATTTTTTTTTTTTTTTTCTTTTGCCATTTTTTTATGCTTTATAAGATATATATATTTCCATTTTCTTTTCAATATGTTTTTTTTACTATTTATTTGTTTATAATTTTTATTTTTAGTTTTTTAATTCTTATCATTAATTTTTTTTGACATTTTTATGATTGATTATTTATTTATTTATTTTAATTTATGGTTTGTTATTTTTTAAACTCTTTTTTCTTTTTTTTTTTTTAATTTTAATATTTTTCGGGGTCATGATGAAATATTTTACGCCATTATTTCGAAATCTTAAAATTTGACCCTTGAAAAAAAAAAGTGTTATCTCAGCGTCAACACTTTTCGTTTTGAGTGTGTTTTTTGGACAATTTTTGCACAAAAAAAGGGTTTTCACCGCCATTTTTAAAACATGTTGAAAATTTACCCTAGAAAAAAAAGGTGTTATTCTAACATCAACACTTTTCGTTTTTAGCACTGTTTTTGATGTTTTTACGGGGTTTTGGCCAGAGTTCCCATTTTGAGTTTATAGCTCCCGTTTCAAAGTTTATATTGTTATCTATGATTGCTTGCTTTATTGATTCAAAAGACTTTCTTTCGGTTTGTCCCCATTTGTAAACTTACTTCTTTTTTATCATGGTTTGTAAAGGCAAGACAATTTTTGAAAAATCGGGGACAAATCGTTTGACAAAATTTATCTGGCCAAGAAAGGATTGCATGGATTTTTTGTTATGTGGTAAGGGGATTTCAGAAATCGCCTTAATTCTTTCAGGGTCTATGAAAATTCCTTCCTTGGAAACAATAAATCCTAGAAGCTTACCTTCACTAAGAGCAAAGAATGGATTCTTAAGGTTCAAGGAGATTCCATTTTTTTTTTGCATCTTTCAAAGATTTGTTTTAGGTCATGAAGATGATTATTCCTCTTTTCAAATAAATTATAATATCATCTAGATACACAACAACTTATTTATTGATCAAACCTTTGAAGGCAATATCCATGGCTCTCTGGAATGTAGCTCCAACATTAATCAATCCAAAAGGAATCTTTGATAAGCATATGTTCCCCATTTGGTTATGAATGTGGTTTTCAGTCTATCTTCAGGATGTACAATGATCTAATTATAACCCGAAAAACCATGTAAGAAAAACATCAGTTTAGAACCTGCAACAAATTGCAAAATTTGTTCCATCGGAGGCAAAGGAAAGTTATCCTTTTCACATGCTTTATTTAAATTCCTAAAATCTATGCAATTTCGAATATCTTCATTCTTTTTCTTGACTGGCACAGTATTCAAGACCCATTTGGAATGTCTAACTGGGAAGATGATTTTGGCTTTGAGAAGCTTATTTAACTTGGTCTTAATTTGGGCTTCCTATGTTTTTTGGATTTGAGCAACTTATTTAACTTGGTCTTAATTTGGGATTCCAGATTAGGGTGAATCTTCCTATGTTTTTGTTGAATTGGTTTTACATATAGAAGCATAGGAATAGTATGTTGAATGATAGATGTGTCATAGGTTTTAAGATCATCATAACTCTAGGAAAATACATCCTTATATCTTTTTAGTAGATGGATGAAAGCAGATATTTCATCTGGTGTAAGTCCAATGCCTAAATTGATGTTTTGGGGTTTATGATCAGACCCTAGGCTAATCAATTCGAATCAAGTAGAGATTTGAAGTTTTCAATTGGCAACCTTTTTGAATCTATATTTCAAATCATGCAAGTCTTCCAACTTCACTATAGGATTAGGCAAATAAATTTCTTCAGAAGACTTATTTAGTTGCTTATCGTGCTCGTCTTCGTTAATGATTTGATTAGAGTAAGACCCTTCGGAAGTTAAAAAACTTAGGATGTCATTGTCATCATTAAATGCATGCCAATTAGTTATGTTATTTGGAATGGATGGGCGAAAAATCAATTCAATCGAATATCTATCAAGAGTAAAATCTTCAAGTGGAATGAGCTTAGAAGCAACATTGGCTAGGAGACCAACACTAGCATTTTGTAATCTTGGAATCAAAGATATACTGAATGCATTAAAATGAGTTTTTAAATCTTGGATCAAAGATTGATAATGTTTGAGGCGATTAGAAACACAATGAATATTGTTTCTTACTTGCTTAATTACAATTTCCGAATCACCATAAACTTTAATATACTTGACATCAAGACTAATGGCCTTCTCCAAGCCTTGTACCAATGCTTGATATTCAACAATGTTATTGGTATAATCAAAATCCAATATGCATGCAAGTGTAGTCTTTTCTCAATTTGGGCTTACTAGGATGCATCCAACTCTTACACCATCATTAGATTTTGACCTGTCAAAGTAAAGAGTCCAAAATAATTCATCAGATTTATGTACAAATGTATCTACAATATAGATACATTTTGATGAATCTGTCTGCGAATTTTTTTCTATTTGGGATAAGACAAAATCAACAGGAAACGAAGAGTTCTGAGCTAGGAAATTACCAAAGAAAGACTTTAGAGAATATTTTCCCAAGATATTGTTTGTGAACACTACTAGTTCATTTTCCTCATCCAAATCGGCCACAAAGTAATTCATATGTTTTTCCCTATCAACACGAATTTGATCAGGTTTTCCATTGTAGGGAAGACAAAGATGTGACCAATTAGTTGAAAAATAGCCATGTAGTTTCTCAGACCAATCCCTGCTTAAAATAAAGCCATAAAATTCAGGGATATCTGCCACCAATATATCGATTATTTGACAAAATTTAGAATTTGAAGACAATCTAATTAGTACAACATTCATCTCTCCTAAGACTTTAACTTTTGTTTGTTCTCACTGAACAATTTGAACAACTTCTGAGGTGTGATATTCAGTTTGGGACAGACTAAATAAGGCACAATATAGGATGATGCACCAGAATCTACTAAACATTTATGAACATTCTTGTTAAAGACTTCAAAAGTCAAGAGAAAAGGATAAGTGTGTGAATTTGATCTATCTCAATCAAAATAACATAAGAAGAATCAACCTTATCTGTAGGGACATTGGGGGGTTTTCCTTTCCCTTTTGAGGCTTTTGCAGTAACAAAAATAGAAGATAATGGAGATGTAGGGACTGCATTTAATTCATTGAGTATTAATTTATGTTGTTGTTTTAATTTACTGACCTCATATAAGGAAATGTTAGCTTTGATCTTTTTTCATGTCTTATAGAATATTATATTCAATGTTATCTGATACTATCAAAGTTTCAGATGATAAGGCAGTCTTGGAAGTAGTTGGAGCAGAATTAGAAGATTGAGTAGAAGTATTTTTTACCGTACCTTTCTCATTAGTAGAAGGATTTTGAGAATTTTGATTCTTTCTTGTTGTAGTATCAACATGCCCTTTACTTATAGTACTTACGGGAAAAGCTTCTTCTTCTTCTTCATTATCTGAAGTGGTCAAGATGAAGTCCCATAAACCATGAGCTTCAACTATTTCCTCTTCTTGTGTTTCATCAACAGATAGAGATGTTTCTTCTTCTTCATCATCTTCATCAGATTCTACATTTGATATATCAACAAGAGGTTGTGATTGTGATGGTTGATTCCTTTTGAAAGGTCGAAAGGACTTCCTTGAAGATTCAACAACTTGTTTCTTGATTTCAACCATCTCATTTGACATTGTTTTCAAAAATTTCTGCAATCCTTCCAAGTCATAAGGATCTTTGGGAGCCTTTTTCTTGGATTCATCTTTAAAAGTCACTTTTTTGGTCATCTTTCTTTCTTTAATGACAGATTTCTTCTCAAGAGCCCGAACTCTCTCTTTCATGTAGTCAAGAAGTACTGTTTTTTGAGCTCTATCCATGAACATAGTGATATTTTAAGGAAGAGCACTAATGTACCATTCAATTTGCACATCAGTACTAGGTCTGGAAGTATCTGGGATTTTTTTTAACAATTTGTTAAATATTGAGTTAAAATCCTTAATTTTCTCATTTGGGTTGGTTTTGAGTTTTAACGAATCATTAATTAAAGTAGTTTTTGTTTGGTTATCCCCAAATTTCAACAAAAAATGTTCTTCAAACATATCCCAGTTTTTTATTGATCCGGTAGGTAGGGAGAAATACGAAGACCCTACAGATCCTTCAAATGTGTAAGGAAAAAATACGCAAACACAATCCTCTTCTGAAACTCCATTGAGATTAATTGCCAACATACAATTATGCAGATGTTCCTCTACAGGCAATCCCCCATCTGGATTAAAATTTGGTAACCATCTTTCTAGATGTTTAGGGAGAGGATGCAATGGTGGTGTCATCACAATTAACCCTGGGTTGTTCCATAGTCTATTTTCCATTATGGGAGTACTAGGAACAGAGGAAGTTGTAGATGATGTAAAGGTTGTAGGAGATTGGATAGTTGAAGAAGTTTCCCTTGTAGCACTATTGATTACAATAATGCTAGTTGATTGTGATTGATGAATGTGAATGTAAGGAATCAAAGGATGAAAAGAGGAAGGTAAAGGAGAATGAGATGAAGAAGCGGGATCTACAGAAGGGGTATGAGGTTGAGAAGATGATTTTATCTCACTAGACGAAGATTGAGTATCTAGAGTATTTTTCTTTCTCTGATGGGTGGCTAATGGAAACTCAAAAGGTTTGATTCCAAGTTTTTCACTCTCGGATCTAGTTAAAACTCTAGAAGTCTATAGAGATGAGGTAACACTTCCTTCCAATAAATCAGTCTGAGCATGCTTTTCTCCAGAAATTGAAATTCCTTCCAATCTCTGGATTAAAGTCTGTACTTCAGGTGATTTTGCAGGTAATTCTGTAGAAGTTTGACTAACTGACTGGGGAGTGAGCTAGGAGATTTACTAACTATATGAACAACTTTAGTTCTATGACTAGGGGGTTTAGAATGGGATCTAGAAGTTGGTGGAGACTTTGAGGGAGACGGAATCTTAGAATGAATTTTTATTTTGGGATTAGACCTTGTTGTCATTCATAGCTTGATGGCCCTCCTTCTGGGCGGAAACCACCCGGTCAGGACCTTAGAGAAAATCCTTTTCTGTTTCGGATGGTGGCTCTGACTGGGATTATGGGACCAATTTCCCTTTATATTAAATTATGATAAATAGATTGAATAAAATTATAAATCTCTGATATAACTAAAACTGAAAATAAGATTAATAAACTTAATATCTATATCGGGAACACTGTGTGAATATATGATTAAAGAATTTCATAATTAAGATGACAATGTAGATTATCGTGTTACTATGAAGTTAAAACAAAGAAAGATAACTAATTTAATTAAATAGTTAATTAAATTAGCTTATAAATTCGTCACATATATGAGACATCATTGTTCATATGTATAGTTTATGATTCCAACCCAAATATTTCAATAGTGATAATGAATAATTGTTACAACACATATACAATGAACAAAATAAAATATCCATTCAACTCTTAAACAAAAGAATAACACAAGGATAGTAGTACCCAATATATTATTGCTTTTCTCATGAGAAAAATGGTGATGGTTTAGCTATATATTAAGAAAAACTAAATTTACAATAGTGCAAGCTTGGGCCTTCTTTCAAAAATTCAGAACCCCTTCTCATTACAAATGGAGGGGATTTATAGTTTCATTCCAAAATACAAATATAGAAAACATAGTAACAACTTCCGGTGGTTTCAAAAATGTATCCAAAATAAACAAGAAGGAACAAATTTAGAATTTGTTGTAACAAACTATCTAGGTCTGGGAGGAAGTTAGTGCTCCAATTCGTTGTTGCAATTCATAGATATCCACCATGTTCTTGAAATCGGGTGGAGACTTTGGTTGAATTCACATATGGCTAATGAAGATTGCGTCTCTTAGTGTTGGCAACATTTGAGAGGTGGTATTGGATAAACATCAGAGCATCAACCACTGACTATGTGGTTTGATAAAATATTTCCAATGGCTTTCCAAGTTGATCCTTGTTAATTGATTGATGACTTTGGCTCGCTTTTTGGAGGTTTCTTGCCACATTTTATTAAGTGGTTTGATATCTGGAAACGCTCCTTTGGAGAAACTTGAGATGACATTGACCTAAAATAAATTATCAGTAACTGCTTCAATGAGATTATTTGAAATATCCTTGGTGTGAAAGAATGTTGCTTTTGTTTGTTTGAAGTGGATTTCCCATTCTCTAAAAACAATTCCCTTATGTGATTCTTCAATTCTAGGAAGATTAGCCCATCTTCTGTCTGCACTATTTTTCCATGTCAGAAAACCAACAATTTTCTCCTCAATGTCATCAAAATAAGTCATGAGATCCGATAGCTGATAAACTAGAGAACTAACTGTGTTTCATAGGTCATGAATAATAGCCAACTTCTGGCAGAATACAATTTGTTTTTGAGCAAGAAGAGTGTTTAACTCTTTTTCTCCCTTCTTAAACTCAATAAACTTAGGATTAACACTTAGTTGTTTAATACTGCTCTATAATTCCTATATCTAAGAGACTTGGGCTTGCAAATCAGTATCATATTAAAACTGTATTCAGGTTCAGTGACTTGTCCTTGTCATTGCTTGATAATATTTTGTTTCACGCTTTCAATGCTCTGTTCCAAATGCATAATTTTGTCTTCGTTTTCCTTCAACAACTATTGTACTTTTGTTGATTGCTGTTGAAGCATAGGCTCCTATGAATTGGGTGAGCCTTCCCAGCTCATTTGTAGGAGTGGCCATAGAACCTTTCCATAATACCTCAAAAGATGTATTTCTAGGGACCAAAGCCTAGGATTCGTCAATTTTCCTTTTCTTCCTCTCCCTTTTAACAACAACCTTGTGCTAGGTACTTTAAAAGACATCAAGTGGAGGAATTTATTCAACTCTTAACACAACCTTGGATGATGGGAAAGATTGTATAATTTCAATGTCTTCATCTCCTAAAGGCTTCTTAGAGGCCTTTGTTTTTATCGTAGTTTGTTCAAGACTTTTGGAAGTGTCTTGGACTTTCTCTTGTAAAGGAGTTTTAACAACTTAAGGTTCATCGGATTGAAATTTAGATACTAATTGTAGTGCTCCCAGATTTGTTCAAGCTTAGAATTGGGCATAAGACCTTCAGCTTGGGAGGAAGAGGAGGCGATTGTTTCTCTTGACTGAGAAAGATCAACAAACTGTGTAGAACATACAACCATGACATCTTCAGGGACTATCTTCTCTTGAGGAATATGTAGTGAATCCCTAGATAGACTTTCCAGCCTTATGACTATGTATTGGTTGAAGTGAATCATTTCTTGTGGAGACAACTATTGCTCTGCCTGTCTCACAACCACCGAATAAGTATGAGCCTTTTCAAACAGATCATCAAGCTTTCCTGGCTCATGAGCAAATTGTCTAATGCTCGATGTTGCAATAATATTTTTAACAGTTTTATGTGGGTCACACGGCCTATTAGGAATGGTGGGGAAACCAAGATCTTCAATTACATTAATTTCAATGATTACATGCATGAAATTATCCAAAGTATTTATACCACACTAAACAAGAAAAACAGGCCACATATTTTTATTTGATTCCTTTAAAAATTTTGAAATACCATTCCCTACAGTTTGGTATGCTATCTCTCGGGAAAGAAGCTTGTTAGGAACAAATAGAGGTAACACATGAGGGCGAGCTAGACTTTCAAAGGCTCAAACATAGGTAAATAACTCTTCGCCCAACCAGTTTCCTACCCAGAGTAAGTCTGTTTCATCTTCAAGAGATACTCTTGGGGCCCTTTTATAAAAAATAATCTGCTAGATTGGTAGCATTACTCCATGAAAGATTTCGTATAAATGAGGTAGATACTTTGAATCCCAAAGAATATTGTGATAGATGTGGATAGGGGTTGGGTCTTCTAAAATCCACTTCCAACCCATAGGGGTGGCGTCCATTACATAAGTGCTCATGTAAAAAGGGGTAATTACACTCTCAGAGAATTTACGCTTGCTTCTAAAAGCCAGAGTATGGGTGGCTAGGTTTTCTGAGAGTATATTTCCCAAGTCAAAGATATAACCCTCTGAAGCCCCATCAATAAGTGGCGTCCATTGATAAATAAATTTATGTGTATTAGGGTAAGCAAAGAGTCTACACATCATAGCAACTACTTAGAAATAGGGACCATTAAGGGAGTCAACTGTGTACTTACCCGTATCCTGTTGCTTATGCTTGTTTGGATCGCTTCTCCATGGTCTGATTGGATCTTACGCGTGGTCGTGTTATTTCATGAATGCTTCCACAAACTGTTTTTTTATATATACATTGAGTCTCACGCAGATGGTACATTGCGCTCAAATCCTTGCCAGTAAATGATCTTATGACTGTATTCTTCATTTTCACAATATTTCTTTCAGCAATGCTCAAATTGTCAACAACCCACCGAACCATGTTTGTATAAGGAAGAATTTTAGGTCAGGTCATAATTCTGTGTAGGAATGAATTATCCACATCACTGTAAGTACTATTTGAGACCGAGGTAGAATCATTGGCTGTAACTTTTCTTTGCATGACTTTGGGTCCTTCATTCTCAAATAATTTATTCATGGATTCCCAAGAGGAACTTCCAGAATCTGAAGAGTAGACTATATCAGAAAGTAATCTTGGCATAACAACGATTTCAATTGGAGGAGCAGCAGATTGTTGTTGCGCAACGGGTTTCTTATTTTCTTCTGCTGCTTTAGACATTTCTTCGTTGTTACGATGGTCAAGGCTAGCCTGTAATAGAAAAAATAGGGATGAGCGATAAATTATTCACATAAAACACTTAGAGCAAATAATGAATCTTTACACAACAATATCCTTCTTTAAAGCAAATCTTGATAAAATCAAACTGCATTGAATGAAAATGTTTATAATTTCGAAAATAATAAATTCACCACTCTAAAACTTTAAATGCATAAATGTGAATTCACCTGGGTTTATCCAAATCAACATATCATAAGCTAAATATCAGAGGAATGCTTTTAAAAGTTATGATAATGGTAATTTTCGATAAAAAAAACAGCTATTAAGCAGACACGGGAAGTGATATTGGAGGTGGCATATCAAATATTTAAAGAACAAGCTCCCGATATGAAAATATTGATAAAGTCTATAAATGAGAATATCAGAGGTGTCGTGATATCGGAGGGGACGAGTATTAGAGGTAATAGATATCGGAGGTGGAAGGCATATGAGCTGGGAGATATCGAAAGTTGTAAGTATCGTAAGTGTCACACTTTAAAAGTTATGATATTGTGAAGGGATGATATGTCAAATGGAATTTGTGGGGCTGAAGACACTTATAATATTCATTTTATAAAGGGGTGCATGACTTATATTAAACCTTTTGACAAAATCCCTTTAATAGATAAAGTAATCACCAAAAAAGCTTTATCGGAGAGGGACTTTATCATAACTTTCACAAAAGGAAAGTTATGATATAATAAGAGTATGATGGAAGCCTTCTGGTAATACTTTGAATTTGTAGAGAGAGGCCTATCAGGTTTATGTTTTATCGTAACATTTTAAGGGTTAAGCTTCCAATATATGAGTTCCGATGAGGGAAACTTTTAAGCCTAACAAATTCAAAAATGTCCTAACTTTATTAAAAATTAAAGAGTTTTATTAAAATGAATGAAGGGCCCGAATTATTTATTGATAGATAAAATAAAAAATAAATGGTGGGTTGTTGAATACTACAAAAACGTGGAATCCTCTCGAATTATTGTGGTGAAAGCAGGAAGGTCAACTTCCGAGTTAGATAAATTTGGCATACGGATTCTGATTCATGTGATTCTTGCGTCGATGGAAATGTATATGTGTGTATAATATGAAAAAAAGGTGCTACATTAAAGTAGAAAAGTTTTACCCCAAAAAAATGTCATTTGATGCCTCAAAATTCTCCCAAAAGGTTTCAGACCCCAATTTTCCAAACTGGGTCCCACTGGTAAAACTGGTCCTGAGAGCAAATTCCTCCACTTTTTCCACTCTAAAAGCATCGATATGAATGACAATAAATATAATGATCCAATCCAAACCAATATCATATTTTTAGGTAAAACGATATGGGTTCGTTAATATAAAGAGTCTTCAGATGCAAAGATCTATTTAGATCTAGATGCAATTGTTTTATAGGCCATGTCAATGTCACCCCATGTTGTTCTTGTTTCAACTACCAACTTGTGTTCAATCTGATCTACTAGTAATTTTGTGGAGAAGTATGCCTCAGAGCATGTTTGACATTTTCAGTTGAAGGCATTCTCAATTTCAACGGAAATAATTCTCATCACTAATAGGTTCATATGTTGATATAATTCTCGTTCCTTGAAGCGATACAAATTTTTAATATTGAATATTGAATATATCTCAATGTTACTGGGAGTATCCTATTCATAAGCGTTAGAGGATATTTTTCCTAAAATATTACATGGATCAATCTTCTTAAGTTTTAATTTATTAGGAAACACATTTTTTTGAGATGTGCCATAGCCAAGTCACCAAATTCAAGGTTCAATTGTATTCCTCTCATGTAATGTATTTGTTTGTACTTTCTATTGTATTCTTGCAATTATTTTTTGACTCTTTCTTGTAAATCTTGCATGCTTGTCGCAAAATTTTCACCATCAACACTCCTTAATTCTTGTTTCCCTAAATTCCTCTATTCATAAATTCCTCTTGTATGCATCCCATAAAATATTTGAAATGTACTCATCCATGTGATTTTATTTATTGAATCATTATATAAAAACTCTATCTCATAAAGTACTTGATCCCATTTCTTGGGATTTGTTGAGAAACATAACTAGTATCAGTCTTCATAATTGTATTTGAGTCATGATGTAATGTATTTTTCAAAAATAAAGAAAGAAAAGATAAAATATTTAAAATAAAATTACTTATTAGCATGGGTTTCATGCTTGATTATTTTATAGGTCAAAGCCTCCATTGAAGGCTTTTAGGATTAAGTCATTAGTGTATGTCATTGTCACTATGGTCTAGACCCTTATTGGGAATTGTGTATCAAAGGAACAAAAATATTTTTATGTAATTAAGTCATCTTCTCCTCCACCATCAATTCATCTTTCCTACCATTCATGTCGGCCTTAAGAACATATTGAAACAACTGTTTATACCCATGCATTCAACCCAGTTTGAAAAGAGAGAAGGTAAGTTTCGTTCTGAAATTACCTATTGAAGAAAATGGATGTGAGGAAGTCTAAACATGAAGGAACGTCTCAACGAGAAAGACACTTTTCTAAACATAAGAAACTGAAATATTTACCATTCTTCCATACAAGTGATATAAAGTGATGCAGGTTCTAACTTATTACATGGTCGAAGGTTAATGTAGTTGCAGAAGACGAGGGTATAGGAAGTTGCAGAGGCTAAGGGTACATGCATTTGCAGAAGCCAAGGGAACAAATAGTTGCAGAGGATGAAGGTACTAGCAGTTGTAGGTATGAAAGTACTAGACTACAAAGAGGGACGAGATCCTAGATGTTGACTTGTGAAGAAATGAACTAGAAGTTGACTTGTCTTCATGGAGGTTAGCTTGATTAATGGATGAAGGTCTTGGTCTTGGTCAAAGGGTCTTGGTTGTCTTATTTAATTTGGTTCTTGAAGAAGAGAAGAGATTTTTGGGTTTTCCCCTTAAGGAGGGGTTTTTCCCTGGATGAGAGACCACATCTTGTGTCCTTGATCTTTATGCATTTATTGTTTTGATAGTTTCTTCATGAATAGAGACAAAAAAAGACATAAAGAAGTAAATAAGAATTAAATAATATCACAAGTAATTATCAAAGAAAGAAAACATTTCTACCTTTATGAATTTTTGACATGGTATCAGAGCTATGGTGAAGAAGGAAAAAAAGGTAGCTTGAAGATCCTTGGCTCTCATCATCTACTTGCAGTTGACATATCCCTAAATCTTCACCAAATGACACAACTTCTGAAATACAATACGAATTTTGGGATAGAACATAATGAAGAATGATATTACATTTATGAGATGTTGTGATGACAAAATTGGTACATAATAGAGATGAAAGGTACTCTAGTTATTTAAAATACAGGAATGTGAAACAATCTGACAATGCGACCTTATGTATTGGCATCCATATAGTTGGGCATTCTCCACAACAATTAGACTGAAACAACAGAAAAAGAAAAGAAGGTTGAATTTGAGAATCACTAAAAAGGAGCTATAACAAACTTGAGGAGGTCTAATACACTAATATGAACATGAGAATATACTATACAGTTGCAAATTAACATAAATGAAATTTTTCATAAGGATCCAATGTCATACCTTTGCTATATGATGATACAAGTTGCTAATACCAGACCTGATCAAAATATTTGAAGTTCTTAAGAATAAGTGTCTTGACAATATATTTGAGGTTTGAAAAACCCTTTGAAAAGTAAAATGAATAAATAACTCATCCTATCATTAAAATAACTCATTGAGTAGACTTATGAGAAGAACTTGGTTATCTTGCACCAACATGTCCCTTGACATCGATATCCTTGAAGTAATCATGACATCTTAGAGAAGAACATTGTAGTAGACTTCTTGTGGTCATAAAGGGCTAAGGTAAGCAATCCCTGAGGTAAGTATAATTACTTTATCCATACAATTGTTTAATCCTTATTAGATTAAGGTTTTTTAAATCTCTTTTGGTTCTAGGGTTTGTAATATTGAAAGTTGTTAGCATCTAAGTTCTTAAAAACCCTAGTTAAGAAATCCTAACCCAATTTCCTTTTGTTCTATCATAGAAACCCTATTTTTGAACTCTAGTATTTGCAGGTAGTCCAAGGAGAAACTGAAAAACCCTAGCAAGTATAGAATTGAAGTTAAAACCCTAGAATTGATATTTTAGGGTTTGGATCTGAGAATATTTAGTTTGTCATCATACTATTGTACTTGTATACCTTTGGTACTTGTCAAGAAAATGTTGCAGGTAAGGGGGAACCCTTCATAAAGAAGCTTCTGACTTCTTACAGAAGATAAGTATTATGTTGATATATCTAGCTTTATCTTTATTATTCTTTCTCTTGAATTTTTCCTTGGAAGGACTAGGCTTGCAGGTATGGGAATTATGACTAGATTGAGAGGGAGACTTCAAAGGACTCAAATCATGAAATAAGCTTTGTTGCAGAGGAATCCCTTCAAGAGAAAAGCCTTACAAGGTTTGTAAAAGAAGCAACTCAAGCTATGTTCAAGAACACATGATCAATAGCTAGTCTTCTTCATTTAAAAGGTACGATCATTTTAAATTACTAACTCTCTCATGTTTAGGGTTTTGAATCATCAAGATTCTTAGGGTGATTAATCTTTGGATTAAATCAACCCTTACTATACCATCTATCTTTTGTTTAATTTGGTAAAACCCTAACCTTTAGGGTTCACTGTAAAACCCTATCCTTTTGATGCTTAGGGTATGTTGATGTTAATGATGAAACCCTAGTCCACTTAGGATTTGTTGATAAAGTCTAGAACATATGATGAAATCCTACTCTTTTGATGTTAGGATTTGTTGAATCTAGACTTTTATGGTTTGTTGTTTATGTCTAAGTTATATGATGAAACCATATATTTTCAAGATTTTATGAATTAGGGTTTATGAAAAAACCTTTGTAAAAGTCAATGAAAGATCCTAGGAATGAAACCCTAGGTGTATATGCTTCTGTTTGATTGAAACCCTAGCTTGGTCGAGTTGTTGTATATCTAACATTAAAGTTTTATTGTTTGTGTCTAGGGTTTACGAAAAAACCATAGTAGATATTGTCATAAGTTTCTAAGGTATGATAAAGAAACCTTAGATGTAAAATGATTTTTCTATGATTGGAATGCTAACTTTATTTAGTTGGTGATATCTAAGGTTTAGTTTTGATGAAATCTAGGGTTTGTGAAAAAACCCTTGCAAAGTTGTTGTAAAAAGTCTACGGTATGAAAGACGCAACCCCTGTTTATGGTTTGGATGTCTAAAGTTTGATATCGTAGATGCTCCTATTGTGATGATATGTTAACTTTGATTTCATGCTCCTATGTTTAAAATTTGAAGTTACATAGTCTTCAAGATGTTAAAGATGTTTACCTACCTCATAATGACTTGATGAGCATCATGGAAAGACAGAGCTGCAAGTATCTTGTTGGCATTAAAATTTATAGATGATGCTGTTTCCATGTGAAGTTAGAAAGAATTTGTATATCTCCCTAGTTAAGAGGGAGCTTGAAGAGAAGTGAATCTCCTCCATAGTTGATGATGTGATGAAAAGGCCAGGAGGATGTTTGAGATCAAATAATAGCTGACAACAATACTGATGGCTATTCGTGATTGATAAAGTTGAATTGAATGCTTTTGGAAGAAATGTTAAGGCTGAGTTAGGTGATGTTGGAGAAGTTAATGAAGGAAGCTTCCGTGGATATGTGTTTGGATTATGTGATAAATTAAGCAGCATCAGAATAGTTGAAGACCTTGAAATTTCATGCTAGCATACAAGAACATATACTTTGAAAGTTTGATACTGGTTGGGGTTGTGAAGCTACTATATGTTCTAATGGTTGAACAAGTAGTTGATGTGTGAATCTATCCTAAGAAGTTTTCAATATTTGACAATCATGCTTGGATTGATGATTGAGAGGGAGAGACGAAGTACCATAAAACTGCCTATATGATGGTACTTGGGAGGACACCTTGATCAAATCATTGATGATGTGTGGATCCCAATGAGGGAAGGTATAATTGATCTTTTGGAGCTCCCACCTTGGATATGATACCTATATCCTTGTGGGTTGGTGTTAGGGTTGAAGCCCGATGGTACCTATAGTGGCAGATGCCTAGATAACACCTTAGTCCGGATTATGTCTTACATCCTTAAATGAGTGTATGGCACTGGAATCCCTGAGTTGGATTCTTTTTATTAGTGTCATGACACTTGGATCTTTGCTGTGAGGATAACTTGGTAGTGAGGGTATCCCTAACATTGTGTATGTTGTTGTATTGTTCGTAAGAACATTTCAAATTGAGGTCAACCTTGTACCAGTTGAACAATTATGAATACCTCCCTAGTTATGAGGTAGTGTTGAGAAATGTAACTAGTATCAGTCTTCATAATTTTATTTCATTCGTAATGTAATGTGTTTTTCAAAAAGAAAGAAAAAAATAAAAATTGTTTATAAAATAAAGTTGCTTATTAGCATGGGTTTCATGCTTCGATTATTTTATAGGTCAAATCCTCCACTGAAGGCTTTTGGAATTAAGTCATAAGTATATGTCATTGTCACTATGGTCTGGACCCTTATTGGGAATTGTGTATCAAAGGAACAACATTGTTTTTATGTAATTAAGTCATCTTCTCCTCCACCATCAAGTCGGCCTACCTACCATTCATGTCGACCTCAAGAACATATTGAAACTACTATTTATACTTGTGCATTCAATGCAATTTGAAAAGAGAGCTAGTAAGTTTCATTCTGCAATTATTTAGTGAATAAAAGGGATGTGAGGAAGTCTAAACATGAAGGAAAGTCTCAATGAGAAGGAATGGAAACTCGTCTAAACACAAGAAACAAAAATCTTTACCATTCTGCCATACGAGTAATATGAAGTGATATAGGAACACCTTATCACAAGGCTGAAGTTTCAGGAAGTTACGGAAGCCAAGGGAAGGGGTAGTTGCAAATGCAGAGGGTAGAGGAAATTGCAGAGGCCGAGGGAATAAACAGTTGTAGAGGCCGAAGGTACAGACAATTGCAGGGCCAAAGGTATTGGACTACAGAGAGGGGCAAGATCCTAAATGTTGACTTGTGAAGAAATGAACTAGAAGTTGACTTGTCTTCATGGAGGTTGGCTTGATAGATAGAGGAAGGTCTTGGTCTTGGTCAAAGGGTCTTCATTATCTCATTTGATTTGGTTCTTGAAGAAGATAAGAGATTTATTGGTTTTCCCCTCAACGAGGGGTTTTGCCCTGACTGAGAGCCTACATCTTGTGTCCTTGATCTTCATACATTTAATGTTTGGATAGTTTCTTGATGAATAGAGATAAAATAAGACATAAATAAGTAAATAAGAATTAAATAATAGCACAAGTAATTATCAAAGAAAGAAAATCTTTCTGCCTTTACGATTTTCCAACAAGATTATCACTTACCAAATGTCTCAAAATATTCCCTAAGCTTATGTATACCAAGTTTGTCTTCCCATCAATCTATGGGTGATGTAATGAACTAAAATTCACATTAGTTCCTAGTTTCTTCCACAAATTCCTCCAAAATTACCTATAAACCTTGTATCTCTATCAAAAACTATAATTCTAAGAAATGCATGCAACCTTACAATTTATTTAAACAACAATTTAGAAATATTGATTGGAGCACTAGTTTTAGTACAAACTATGAAATGTGCCATTTTCTAAAAATGTTCACAACAAGATAGATTGAATCATTGGCTATTTGTGTTTGAGGCAAACACAACACAAAATCCATACTTATAGAGTCCCATGGTCTATTTGGAATTGGCAATGGCGAATATAACCTTGCATTCCGACTCCTTCCTTTATCATGATGATATACTCTGCATCTTTCAACAAACTCTTTTACATCAACTTGAACACGTAGTGAAAAGTAGAAAGAATTTAGTTGAGAAAAGGTTTTATCTTGTCCAAAATGTTGTATTAATCCTTCATTATTCTTTTCCTTTATCAAATTTTCTCTCATTGAGCATTTCAATATGCATAATGATCTAGGTGGATATTGGTGGGCACCCACCTATTCCACTTGGACCCCCACCACAATTTCTTTCATTTTCCTTAATTGTAGCACAATTTACTATTTTTTGCAAATTTTCGGGTCTTAAACTTCCAGAGTCGTTTCGAGGCCCTAAACAATGTTTTATCTGGAAAAAGGGAAAATCCATATTTTACAATAGCGGTTTGTAGTTGAAAGTTGTAGTCCTCAGATAGATATTTCTAATGAGGTACCGTATGTGTCAAACAAAGATCATATGCCAAAGCTACGACCCCAGGAAGTTGATGTACCAATTTACCCCAACAGGGCCCACAAACTTTTGGTGATTCATCTCCTAGGGTTAGGTTTTCGCATGTTTAGTGTTTTCCATTATTTCTCAATAGTAGATCAGCCTTCAAGCCTCATTGTAACATAGTTCAGAAGGCATGTATCAAGTACATCTCTTCTCATAGATAAGCTACCATTGCATTAACTATTTTATTTCCATTCTACATGTAACAATTTTTAGTACTTTGTTATTAATGAATTAACATTATGCTTTCATTGTAGCTCTATGTTTCTGTTTAGATCTATATTTCATTTCATTCCTGCATAAATTTGGACCAGTGGTATCAAAGTGTTATGCTATTTCTCTGTTTTTTGTTCATGTCCCCAACGAGGTCGGGGTATAAGGAGTTGGGACTTGAATTGGTTGAATCCTTACAAGACTATCCTCACTGACACTGACGATTGCCCATGGGGGAAGAAAATAAAGATGAGGGAGTAGGAGATCCTAGTAAACTGCTGCTTGAAGAATCCCTCAAGTGAAAAAGTAACGAGATGATGGAAAAATTTGCCCAAATCCTTTAGCGAATGCCAACGAGCGACATATCTTCATCTTATAGTAACTTTGGAGGCGCCAACCCCTTCAAGGTAAAAGTTAACTTTGACATCCCTATATTTAAAGGTAAAATAGACACATATGTTAGATAAATGGTTAAATATTTTGGAAGGATATTTTTGGTTCATGATTATTTCGATAGGGAAAACATTACTTTTGTGCTCCTCAAAGTCACCCCCCACGTCTAAGACTATTGGGAAACCTATTGTGATCAGAAGGACGAGAGGAAACCCTCATTGTTTTCATCCACACCCACTTGGAATTCCTTCTAAGACTCTATCAAGGAACAATATTACCCTATCGGGAGCGATGAATATAAGTACATAAAATGGACCACGCTGTGGTAGGGAAGGGACCAAGACATGTCGGAGTTCACAAATATTTTTCATACACTTCGCATGAAGTTGGATATCAAGGATTCTAAGCAGCATATGATACTCAAGTACCACAGTTGTCTACACAAATATATCAAGGATGGGATGGATTTCTCGGACATCTCCTCACTCGACACCGCATACCGATACACTGTCACTATCAAGAAAAAATTTAAACAAAATAAGTGATTGGATCTGTGAATTTGAAGTAAGGAAAAGGGACCCCCAAACCACAGAACAAAGGACAAAGCCAAGGCGATGTGACCCAGGTCAGCCCATCGAAGCCACAAGCAAAGAATAACACCATGAATATGAAGAACGACACATTGATCTATAATTGATCTAAGACAAACAATAAGGTATTACAGACTCATGTGCATGGATGTGCCTATGTTATTTTGTGCAAAGGATCGATAAGATTGCGAAATACACAGGCAATGAAGCATTTAAAGAAAACATAACAGGAAACACATATAAACACAACAAGTTTAATAAGGAGTTCACCCAATACTCCTGGGCTACGTCTCCCGGTCCAACCTTCAGTGGTGGCCTCTCTATCATGTTTTCAAAGCAGAGTTTGTACAACATTGAGATCAATTGGAGTCTCACACAATAGATATAAATCAGCAAGACTGTACTTGGATCCCCCAAGTCTCTGGAGTACACAGACTCTCTGACTGACTCTCGACCTCTATTGGTCATAGTAGTATGAGCCCAATCTAAGACTCATACATGACAGGCATTACAGAGGAGTGCACTTGAACCTCTCAAGCCTTCTCTGGAGTGCACAAACTCTCTAACTCTCTCTGTCTTTGTCTTAATCCTGGCTCAATGTTGCCTTTGCTTTTGTAGGTCAGCTCGGCTTCTTCTCTCTACTTTCAGCTTACTGCCTACTGCTCTCTCTCTCTCTCTCTGCCCTTTGCTCTTGTCAGTTGGTGGCTTTTAAGCCAATCTACTTCTTGGTTGTTCATTTCCAGTTCCCAGCTTTCCAGTTCCCCGGCCTCTGTCTGTTTGAATCCCTCTGTCCTGCGTAATCAGTCACTCTATAACGCTTCACAGGGAGGTGGCCACCTATTTCATAACGGATGAGTGTCAGTTATCTTGGACATATTTGAAATGATCATCTTTTCTGTTAACTCCAAGAATACCTACAAAACACGACCTTCTGCCAATGCATCGTCCATATCGAACTTCAAATCCTATATAACTCTGCCTGTTGACCCCATCAAATTCGGTCATCCATCAGAACACATCTCCGTCATTGTTCTGGGGGCCCCAGATCCTACGATAATCGTTCATATCGGGTGGATAAGTAGCATGATGTTTACTCGTCTGATGTGAATGGTTTTCTCTCTCTTCCACTAGATGTGTGGAACTCGCTGTATGGCATCGGGCAGAACTCGGTTGAAACCACTTACTGCTCGTAGCCCCTTCGATATTCTGCTGGTTTTGTGGAATCCCACTTTCACGGAATCGGAACGATATCCATTGCATTTTATAATTTTTCGGGTCTAGGTGTTTGCACCCTTTCCTTCTTTGAGGGGTTTGCCCTGCGATATGCGATTAGTGACTTGCCCCCAGTCAGAAACTACCCCCGTTCCTCGAAATGGCCTCTACATTTGCTAATTTGTGATAGCGCATGTTACCATGGGTTGACGGTCTGTGCACTTGACTGACGGTCCTCATTGCTCTACGCTGATCACAAATTGCAACTGTTACGAGGATATCTCCGATAAGCTTGATCTTTGTACGACTTTTAATCCTTGACATGATTTTTAAAGAGTTGATGAAAACTTAGAGAGTGTTCTAGGATCCAATTTGGATCACGGCCTTCCCACTGAAAAAGCTTTTGGACCACCAAAAGTTGGTTTTTAAGCATCAATCAAGTGAGGATATAGATTCCTCACTTGCCCAAATTCTATCCACTTTGCACTGCTTGGTTTTGAACCTTTGAGTCCAATCCTGAGGTACTCAACATCCCCTCTGCGCGTAGTTCTGACCTTCTTGTCCAAAACTATGTCTTCCTGCAATTCATTGAGATATTCAGGCAACAGATCATCAATAGAAGGCAATTGACTCTGCTCTTCGGGATCTTCAATCAATGAAGGTTCAAACAGTCTCAAGATTTCTGCATTAACTACTAAATAGATGTGCATGTAAGCTGGCAAATCAAGGCGAAAAGCATTCTCACCAATTTTCTCAAGTATCCTGAAAGGTCCATACCTTATTGGCTTCAGCTTCTTACCTTCACCTTGCATTTTGTCTTTGCTGATATACAACCATACTTGATCACCAACTTGGAAACTATGCTCAGTTTGATGCTTATCATGCCTTACCTTGTACTTGGCTTGGCTCTTTTCCAGTTGTTCCTGTACTGCCTGGTGAATCTCTTGGATTTTTTCAATGAACTTGGTTGCCTTGTCCACATCACTATGTCCATCAATCGCTACGTCTTTACCAAAGACAAAATCCAAGGGAGACCTTTGTGTGAAATCGAAACAGGTCTCAAAAGGAGATCTCTGTGTAGAAGAATGTTTAGCCCCGTTGTAAGCATGTTGCACATAACACAAATGTTCATCTGAAAGCTTGGGATGCTTGCCGCAATATCCTCTGAGCAATTGGATCACTGTCCTATTGACCACCTCTGTTTGGCCATCTATTTGTGGATGAAAGGTTGTGCTCTTATTTAGTCTGGTGTCCATCAATTCCCACAGACTTGACCTAAACTTTCCAACAAATAGGGAATCTCGATCAGATACAATGGAAGTGGGCAATCCAAAATGAACCCATACATGCTGAAAGAACAACTTTGATGTTTGTTCAGCTGTAATCTATTTGTTACAAGGTATTAAAATACACACTTTGCTGAACCTATCCACAACAACATATAAATAGTCATGTTCTTTTCTAGATTTAGGCAATCCCCCAACAAAGTCCATGGAAATACTTTCCCATGTATGAGAAGGAACTGGTAGTGCAGTGTAAAAGCCTAGTTTTCTATTGCTGGGCTTTCTTTTAACACACATGGTACACCCTCTTACATATCTAGAAACTGTTTCATGCATTTTTGGCCAATAACAAAATCTTTGCAGCTGTGCAACTGTTTTACTTACACCAAAGTGATCCGATATTAGAGAAGTGTGTGCTTCTCTAATTATCTTTACTCTTTGGGTTTGAGGAATGCATAACTTTCCAAAATGATATAAGAGTTGGTCCTTAACATGATAATCCAATTCTTCTACTTGTTTGCCATGACTTAAAGTTGCATATACATCTTTGAAATCTATATCTTGAGCATATTGTTCAATGTAGCTTTCATGCAATACTGAATTATGCTTAAGTATAGTAGATGCATTTATGATTGGCCTAGACAACATATCTGCAACTTTATTGTGTATGCCCTTTTTATATATGATGACAAGATGAAACTATTGTAGAAAACCCATCCACCTATAGTGTCTTGATTGCTGCAACTTAGTTTGTGAGTGTAAATATTGAAGTGGTTGATGATCAGTATGTATAACTGTCTCTTTGCCCATTAGATAATGTTTCCACTTTTTCACACTCTATACTAATGCATACAATTCTTTATCATATGTGGGATAATTAACTACTGCAGAATTAAATGTCTCAGAATGATAACATATGGGTTTACCGTGCTGCATCAACATTGCTCCCATGGCATAGTCACTGGCATCCGTTTCAATCTCAAAGGGTCTTTGAAGATCGGGCAGTGCTAGTACTGGTGCTGTACTAATATTTTCTTTTAAGGTGTCGAAGGCTTTCTGCTATTTGCCTCCCCACTGAAACACCTTGTTCAATCCTGTTAAAGCATGTAAGGCAGCTGCAATCAGAGAAAAGTTAGCAATAAACTTTCTCCAATATTGTGCTGCTCCTAGGAAGATTCTAACTTCTGTAGCAGATTTGGGTTTAGGCCAGTTTTCAATGATTGCAACTTTAGGGGGATCTATCTTCAATTCACCACCCCCTACAATATGACCCAAATAGTTCAAAGATGTTTTGCCAAATTCACATTTTGATAGCTTAACATAAATATTTTCTCTTTTCAAAACATCTAGAGTTTGCTTTACATGCTTCAAATGTTATTCCCATGTTTTACTAAATACAAGAATGTCATCTATATATACAATGACAAAATCATCAATAAAAGGCCTAAGTACATCATTCATTGCTCTCATGAAAGTAGCAGGAGCATTAGTTAATCCAAAAGGCATAACTAACCACTCATACAGTCCCTGCTTTGTTTTGAAAGCAGTCTTCCATGCATCTTGCTTTGCGACTCTAACCTGATGGTAGCCACTATGCAAGTCCAACTTGGAAAAGTAAACAAATTCTTTCAACTGATCTAATAGATCATCTATGCGAGGAAGGGGATAACGGTTTTTGATCGTTATTTTATTATGTGCTCGGTAATCAATGCACATTCTCCATGAGCCATCTTTCTTTCTCACCAAGACAATTGGAGACCCACATGGTGATGTGCTAGGTCTTATGAACCCTTTCTCGAGCAGCTCTTGTACCTGCTTCTTGATTTCTACATTCTTTAAAGTGGATAACCTGTACATTCCGATGTTAGGCAATGGAGCATCTTGCTGCAAATTAATATCATGTACTATTTCCTTTTTGGGTGGCAGACTTTTAGGTTCTTGAAACAACATATCATATTCTGAAACAACTTTTTCTAAATCAACTTGTTGTTTAGCATCACAACCTTTAAATACATTGGTTTTATCAGGTTTCTTTTCCTTTACAACCATTAGTAAAAATTGTTTGCATGAATTTACAATTCTTTTCATCTGCCCTAAGTTTATGAAAGTATAATTATTCTTGAGTTTATGAACTCTTACAATATACTCAATTCCATATTTAACGAGTTGATACTTATTTTCAGCTCTATAGAGAATTGCTTTTCTATCATACAAGTAAGGACTTCCCAAAACAATTCCACATATATCCAAGGGAATTACAGCTAACTTAACCTCATCTACAAATGATGAACCAATGGCAAACCTAAGTTTACATTGTCTAGTCACTTATACCTTTGTTTTATCACATAACCAACCTAATGGATATGGCTTCTTGTGAGGTGTCGTTAGTAATCCCAGTTTCTTTACAATTGCTTTAGAAATTAAGTTTACTTGTGAACCACTATCAAATAAAGTATCAATCTTTTGATTCTTGGAAATAACTCTAATGTGAAAAAGCTCATGTCTTATTCTCTCATTTTCTTCACTATCAATAGTTTGTGCAGAATTACTAGTGGATGCTTCAGAATTTTTACCTTTTATACCTGTGGTTGTGATTGTTGTTTCATCCCCTGAGTTTGACCTCAAATCCTTTTGAATAGCTGCAACAATCTTCTTCTTTTTGTCATTGTACTTCTTGGGTTTCAGCTTTGGATGTAGAATCCAACAGTGTTCATCATCATGCCCATCCTTCTTGCAGTGAGTGCATGAAGGTTTGGTCTTTTTTACAACCTTTGCCTTCCTCTCTTTCCATTTCTGCTTTCTCTTTTCCTTGTTCCTGCTTGCAGTGGGTTTTGATGATCCCCCAACTTTTTGGTTCACATTCTTTCCCCTAGACTCTAGATGTGTAGCCTGAACAGATACCTCATTTATGCTAGTAGGATTAAACATGAGAATGGTATGTCTCAAATAACTATGTAGACCACCTATATACTTCAGCATAGTTTCAGGTGAGTCTAAAGAAATGCCTAGAATAAAAGCTCTTTTTCTAAATTCTTGGGTGTAATTTTGTACACTTTTCCCTTTCAATTGGCGAAGAGTTTGCCAACTCATCATAGCTTGCTGCATATAAGCTAGTGGATAGAATTATTTTTTTCATTGCAGAAACAAATTCACTCCAGACAGAAAGGATTTTACCATGCTTATTAATGCTTGTGTCCTGCCTTCCCACCATACCAAGGCAGTTCCTCCAAGGCGTAGGTTGGCCAGCTGAATCTTACTTCTGTCTGAATCAATGCTTTGTACCTTGCAATACACATCAATTTGTCTAATCCAATTATTCAGCTTCTCTGCATTCAAATCTCCATCATATATTGGCAAATCAAATTTAACATCTAATTTAATCAAATATGTTTTCTTTTCATTTTCATGGCTATTAGTTGGTGTGGGAAGCTTTTCTTCTTTCCCTTTGCCTTTAGAATGGTCATTGAGGAGAGATTCTTCTGCTCCTTTGTTATGATGGGAAGTTGAAGAATCTTCACTTCGACCTTTCTTAAATTCTCTATACATTTCCTCTACCATGGCTCTCATAGTCAAGAAACTATCCATGAACTGAGGGTCTGATTCCAAGGGAATCTCTTCTGACATTTTCCTCCTAGTACAAACTCTACCAATTTCTAGATTAAATTCACCCAATTCTCCTCCTCCTAGTTTAAGCTTTGAACTAGTTATCATTCACTAACAGTCCAGCACAAGTTTGTCTAACCTTAGCAACCTAAAGCTCTGATACCACTTGATATGTAATTGATCTAAGACAAACAATAAAGTATTATAGACTCATGCGCATGGATGTGCCTATGTTATTTTGTGCAACGGGTCGATAAGATTGCAAAATACACAGGCAATGAAGCAATTAAAGAAAACATAACAGGAAACACATATAAACACAACAAGTTTAATAAGGAGTTCACCCAATACTCCTGGGCTACGTCTCCCAGTCCAACCTTCAGTGGTGGCCCCTCTATTATGTTTTCAAAGTAGAGTTTTTACAACAGTGAGCTCAATTTGAGTCTCACACAATAGATATAAATCAACAAGACTGTACTTGGATCCCCCAAGTCTATGGAGTACACAGACTCTCTGACTGACTCTTGACCTCTATTGGTCACAATAGTATGAGCCCAATCTGAGACTCATACATGACAGGCATTATAGAGGAGTGCGATTGAACCTCTCAAGCCTTCTTTGGAGTGCACTGACTCTCTGACTCTCTCTGTCTCTATCTTAATCCTAGCTCGATGCTGCCTTTTCTTCTGTAGGTCAGCTCGGCTTCTTCTCTCTACTTTTAGCTTACTGTCTACTGCTCTCTCTCTCTCTCTCTCTCTCTATGCCCTTTGCTCTTGTCAGTTGTGGCTTTTAAGCCAATCTGCTTCCTAGCTATTCGTTTCTGCTTCCCGGCTTTCCAGTTCCCCTACCTCTGTCTGTTTGAATCCCTCTGTCCTGCGTAATCAGTCACTATATAATGCTTCACAGGGAGGTGGCCACGTATTTCATAACAGATGAGTGGCAGTTCTCTTGGACATATTTGAAATGATCGTTTTTTCTGTTAACTCCAAGAATACACTCAAAACACGACCTTCTGCCAATGCATTGTCCATATCGGACTTCAAATCCTATACAACTCTACCTGTTGACCCCGTCAAATCCGGTCATCCATCGAAACGCATCTCCGCCGTTGGTCTGGGGGCCCCAGATCCTACGGTCATCGTTCATATCGGGTGGCTAAGTAACATGATTTTTACCCGTCCGATATGAACGGTTTTCTCTCTCTTCTGCCGGACTCGTGGCACTCGCTATATGGCATCGGGCGAAACTCGGTTGAAACCGCTTACCGCTTGTAGCCCCTCCAATATTCTGTCGGTTTTGTGGAATCCCGCTTTCACGAAATCAGAACGATATCCATTGCATTTTATAATTTTTCGGGTTCCGGTGCTTGCGGCCTTTCCTTCTTTGAGGGGTTTTCCCTGCGATATGCGATTAGTGACTTGCCCTCGGTCAGAAACTACCCCCGTTTATCGAAATGGCATCTACATTTTCTAATTTGCGATAGCGCGTGTTACCATGGGCCGAAGGTCTGCGCGCTTGACTGACAGTCCTCATTGCTCCGCGCTGATCACAAATTGCAACTGTTACGATGATATCTCTAATAAGCTTGATCTTTGTAAGACTTTTAATCCTTGACATGATTTTTAAAGAGTTCATGAAAAGTTAGAGAGTGTTCTAGGATCCAATTTGGATCACACATGGAAGTGGTGTGAGCTCCATAAGAGCCCCACTCACAACACAAGTGAGTTTCGTGCCAAATAGTCATTAGTGGCTGAGTTGAAGGCTTCAGAGCTAGATGCATGTGTTGACTCTAAGTCAAAACCCAACAAGGGGAATGACAAAGGGAAGCAAATTATTCATTAGAGAAATTTTGAGGTCTAAAATGAGCCTCAAAACAAAAATGTACAACCAAAATCAACTTTATAAGAACCAATAAGATTCAAAATGATGATGTCAACCATGGGGGATGATTCACCATTTTTGGAGTAAAAACATAAAATGATTAAAAACTAAAAAATAAAACAATTACTTTTCAACTCATATTTTCAACTTATCATCCTACGATTTTACTCAAATTTCAAGTGGGAGAACTCGTTAGATGTGAATTTTAAATCTTCATCCAAGGAGTACCCATGTTTTATACTTTCAATGGACCTTGCTCCATGAAAAATGAGAAATATATTAACAACTGATTGCAATAACATTTTTTCAATTATTTTTCGTTTTTCGTGTAGCAGGGTCCATGAAAGTATGCAACATAGGTACCCCTCGGATGAGGAATTAAATTTCTCATCTCACGAGTGATCCTGCTCGAAATTTGAGTAAAAACGTAGGGAGATAAGTTGAAAATATGAGTTGAAAAAGTAGTTTTTTTATTTATTTTTTCCCTCTAAAATGTGATGACGTAATCTAATCTTAATTTAATATTTCCACTATTAATTTATAATATTCCTTAGGAGGCTCATTTTAGACCTCTAAATTTCTCTAATGGATGTAGAGCTCAACCCCACCATTGCCACCACCAAGGTCCAGAAGATTGAGCCTGAAGACCCAGAGGAAGGGGAACATTTCTTCCACTCATAGATGTGGGTGAAGAGGTCGTCGTTGTAGTTCATTGTCAATAGCGGGAGCCAAAAGAAGCTCATCTTAGTAGAATTCGTTAAGTGGCTCGGCCTACCGACCATACACCATTGGGTGGCTCCACCATGGACGAGATCTTCGCGTCAACCAATAGTGTCGCCTTCCTTACAACATCAAACCCTTCGCAGATGAGGTATTGTGTAACGTTGCTCCTCTTGAAGTTTTTAATGTATTATTAGGCCAACCATACTTGTCGAAGTGTCATGTCGTGTATGATTCTAGGCCTCACGTTATTATTATTACTTTAGGCAATAAGTCATACAAGATACCGTAGGTAGCCCTGCTTACCACCATCTCTTTGATCTCTGCTAAGCAATGCACCAATATCATCTCCCACACCAGAAAATTTATTTTGTTTTTGATTCGCTCTCAAAGTAAGGGGAAGATCGTGGCCACATCACGTGCCTTCAAGAAGGGTTCTTCCACGCAGCAAAAGTAGGTGGATAAGGTTGTGGAAGAATACAAGGACATCTTCTCCTCACCCATAGGGGTACCCTTGCATTGTTAGTCAAACATTCGATTAATCTGAATCCCGAAGCACCTATACCCAATGGGTTGATATACTACTACTTCATTCTATAAAATGAAGAGATCAAGTGACAGATCCAAGAGTTTTTACAAAAAGGAAAAATCCGACCAAGTTCCTCACATCGTGGGAGCCTGACTATACTTGTACAGAAGAAGGATGGGACCTAGAGGCTTTGCATTGATTATTGAGCACTAAACAAAATCATTTTCATGAACAGGTATCCAATCCCACAGATTGATGACCTTCTAGACTAGCCCAAGGGAGCCAAGTATTTCAACAAGATTGATTTGAAGTTTGGCTATCACTAGGTTCTAATAGAGCCCACAGATGTATGGAAGATCACTGTGAAATCCAAGGAAAACCTTTTTGAATGGTTTGTCATGCCTTTCGGTTTGAAAAATACCCATGCAACTTTTATGAGGCTTATGGATGACATCTTGTGACCCTTCACCAACTTGTTTGTGGTTGTTTATCTGGACAACATCCTCATCTTCAACGAGAGTCGGGAAGATCACTTGCAACACATTCGGTAGGTCCTTCAATCCCTACGATAACACAAGCTATGTGAAACCTTGAAGAAATACACCTTTGGCATGATCCAGGTCCAATATTTGGGTTACATCATAGATGAGCAAGGCATGCATGTGGATTCAGCTAAGATTCAAGGCATTCAAGACTGGCCAACAATGACCACTCTAACAAAGCTTCTCAACTTTTTGGGCCTTGCCAATTTTTATCAGAGGTTCGTGTTGGGATTCTCCCATATCACTTGGCCTTTGAGTTAGGTTACCTAGGGAAGAGCAAAAGAAAAGTTTTCCTGGTCAAAGTCCCAACAAAAGGTGTTCATTGATCTCAAGCACCGCCTCTACTCTACACTTGTACTCACATTGCTAGACCTACAACAACTATTTGAAATTGAGACAAACACCTCCAACTATGCTATTGGTGCATTTCTTACCCAGCAAGGGCATGGAGTGGCCTATCATAGTGAGACACTTTCCCATACAATTCAGAAGCACTCCACCTGTTATGAAGAGATGTATTTTATCATGCAAGCATGTTGGCAATGCAAACATTACATTATGGGGAAGGAGATGGTCATCCACACAAATCATTGACCTCTTTAGTTTATACAGACACAAGGGAAGTTGCAAAATGATCGCCATGATAAGTGGTCTACATATATGCAACAATTCCACTTGAACATTAAATACAAAATGGGAAGCACCAATCATGTTGTAGATTGCCTTAGTCGGCCCCCAGTTGCAACACTAACTACTGTTCTTAACTCTTGTGGCCACAATACCTCTGAATGGCCTCTAGAGTTCGCCACCACATACCAGATGCTAGTGGATGGAAAGCAAGTTCCATATTTCCACCTCTATGATGCATTATTATGATACTTGGGCCACCTTCGTGTTCCTTTAAGGGAGTGTGCCAAGCTGATTTGGCAGGTGCACTACAATCCGGTCATGGGACACTTTGTTGTGGATAAAATAGTGGTTGTACTACAAAAGTATTTTTATTGGCCAAAACTCCAACATGATGTTGGAAAAGATGTTAGATCTTGGATTGCATATGGCATTTCCAAGCTAACCATCAAGAAGCAATTCCTTTACATTCCTTTGCCTACTCCTAGCCAACCCTAGGAATCCATCTCCATGTATTATCTGTCTAGCCTCCCTTCTACCAATCATGGTAATGACTGTGTATTTGTGTTCGTGGACAAATTTTCTAATATGGCTATATTGGCGGCCCGCAAGAAGAGTATCACAACATAAGACACTACCAAACTCTTCTTTAAATGAGTATGGGTACATTGTGGGATTACGTAGACCATTGCATCAGATTGGGATAACAGGTTCTTGAGCACATTCTGGTCGAGCCTCTAGACATTATTGGACACCAAGTTTACCAAGTCAACTGCATTTCATCCCCAGACTAATGGCCAAACAGAGGTCATCAACAAGATGATAGTGCACATACTCTGCATGTACAAGTCTAAGCATCCATGAACCTGGGATGAGAACCTCCATAGCTCGACTGGCTGGAGTCTCATTCAAGTGGGTCTGCAATTTCAACCATTGTGTCCAATTGATGTTGACATGCCTCATGCGACTACACAAGCAAAATCTTCACATGTACAGTTTGAGGCTGATAAAGCAACGAGGTTTATTGAACACATCTAGCATATCTACTAGCAAGTTCTTGACATCTTGGATAATTCCAATTCCAAGTACAAGCAATGACATGATCAACATTGGGTGCCACATAAGTTTCAGGTGCACAACAAAGTTTGGTTGCATTTGCAGAAAGAACGTCTTTCCAGAGCCCATCATAAGCTATGACCACTCTGATACAGGCCTTACACCATCACCAAGGTTGTGGGAGACAATGATTTCGAGCTCAGTATTCCCCCATTCCTTGGCTTGCACCTAGTTTTCAATGTGGACAGCCTTCGGCCATACTTTCCATTATTGTTGGACACCTTAGACATTGTCAAATAGCTAACACCAACAAATCTCAACCCAGACTGCATGTAACATGCCACAACTAATCGAATCATGGAGACACAAATCAATACCACTCACCAACAGAAGATCCAACTGTATTGGGTTGTCAAAATTGACCAACTCCAACACCAAGGCAAGTGGCTCACCAGGGACCAAATTCAGTAGAAGTTTCCCTATCTCATGGAGGCACTCAATGCAATGGGGACAATTGCTTCCTAAGGGGGGAGGAATGATCCAGGTGGATATTGGTGGCCACCTACCTATTCCACTTGAACCCCCACCACTGTTTCATTCAATTTCCTTAATTGTATCGCAATTTACTATTTTTGGCAGTTTTTAGGTCTTGAACTTCTGGAGTTGTTTTGAGGCCCTAAATGCTTTTTTTTGAAAAATGAGAAAATTTGTAGTTTTCAACAAATATTTTCAATTGAAAGTTATAGTCCTCAGATATATATTTCTAACGAGGTATTGTACGCATCAAGCAGACGTTATATGGAAAAGTTACGACTCAAGGAAGTTGATGTACCAATTTACTCCAACAGGGCCCACAAACATTTGACACTACATCTCCTAGGGTTAGGTTCTTGGATGCTTAGGGTTTTCCATTGTTTCTCAATAATAAATAGGCCTCCAAGCCTCATTATAACATAGTTCAAAAGGCATGTGACCGCCACATATCTTCTTAGAGATATGCTACCATCACCCGAAGTAGTTTATTTCCATTCTGCATGTTACAATTTTCAATAATTTGTTATTAATGAATTAAAGTTTTCTTTTCATTGTAGCTATGTGTTTCTATTTATGTCTATATTTCATTTCATTCCTGCATAAATCTAGATCAGTGGTACATGTTATCTTTGACATACCTATATTTGAAGGTAAAATAGACATAAATGTCATAGATAAATGGTTAAATATGTTGGAAGGATATTTTTAGGTTCATGATTTTTCTAATAGGGAAAAGAGTACTTTTGTGCTCCTCAAAGCCACCCCCATGTCAAGGATTGGTGGGAAACCTATTGTGAGCACATGAATGAGAAGGAAACCTCACTATTGTCAGCCCCACCCACTTGGAAATTTTTTTGAGACGTCGTCAAGGAACAATATTAACTTGTCGAGAGCTATGAAAATAAGTACATAAAATGGACCATACTGCGGCAGGGAAGGGACCAAGCCATGTCAGAGTTGACAAATATTTTTCATATTATTCACACGAAGTTGGATATCAAGGATTCTGAGCGGGATATGGTACTCAAATACCACAACTGCCTACACAAATACATCTAATACGAAATGGAGTTCTTGGAAATCTCCTTGCTCAATGTTGCATACCAATACACTATCAAGATCAAGCAATAATTTAAACAAAAGAAGCGAAACTTTGGATTTGCAAATCCGAATCAAGTAAAATGATCCCCCAAACCACAAAACAAAGGAAAAAGCCAAGGAAGGGTGACCTGGGACAACCCATCAAAGCTGCAAGTAAAGAATAACACCACTAAGACAAATATGGACACAGGGAAGTGGTGTGAGTTCCATAAGAGCCCCACTCATAACACAAGTGAGTGTCATGCCAAGTAGTCACTAGAGGCCGAGCAAAAGGATTCAAAGTCATATGCACGTTATGACTCTGAGTAAGACCCCAACAAGGGTAATGAAAAAGGGAAGCATATTATTAATGCAGAGACCCGCAACACTGTTTCTACCACCAAGGTTCAAAATATTGAACCCGAAGAACAAGAGGAAGGGGAGCGTCTCTTCCACTCACAGATGGGGGTGAAGGGGTCATCATTGCAGTTCATTATTGATAGAGGGAGGCAAAAGAAATTCATCTCAACAAAATTCATTAAGTGGTTGGGCCTACTAACCACACCACACCCACAACCATACACCATCAAGTGGCTCCACCAAGGACAAGATCTCCATGTCAACCAACAATGTCGCCTTCCCTACAACATCAAACCCTTCATGAATGAGGTACTGTGTGACATTGTTCCTCTTGATGTTTGTGATTTATTATTAGGCCAACCATATTTATGGAAGCAACGCGTTGTGTATGAGTCTAGGCCTCACATTGTTATTATTACTTTGGGCAATAAGTTACACAAGATATCGAAGGTAGCCTCACTTACCACCATATCTTTGATCTATCCTAATCAATGCAACAAGATCATCTCCCAAACTGAAAATTTTTCTTTCTTTCTGATTCACTCTCAAAGTAAGGGGAAGATCTTGCCCACATCCATGGCCCCCGAGAAGGGTTCCTCCACGCAATAGAAGCAAGTTGATAAGGTCGTGGAAGAATACAAGGAAATATTATCCTCACGTATAGGGGTACCCATGCACTTTCAGGTCAAGCATTCGATCGATCAAACTCCTAGAGCACCTCTACCTAATGGGTTAATATACCACCGCTCCATTTTGGAAAATGAAGATATCAAGTTGCAATTCTAGGAGTTACTGTAAAAAGGGAACATATGACCAAGTTCCTCGCCTTATGGGAGCTTGATTGTACTTGCACAGAAGAAGGATGGGACCTAGAGGCTCTACATTGATTATCGGGCAATAAACAAATCACTTTCATGAACTGGTATCCAATCCCACAGATTGATAACCTTCTAGACCAACTCAAGTGGGGAAAGTATTTCAATAAGATCAATTTGAAGTCTGGCTATCACCAGGTTCTAGTAAATCCCACAGATGTATGGAAAATCGCCTTCAAATCCAAGGAAGGCCTTGAATGGTTTTTCATGTCTTTCAGGTTGACAAATGGCCATGCACATTTTATGAGGATGCCAACTTGCATCCCTTCACCAACTCGTTAGTGGTTTTTTATCTGGACAATATCCTCATCTTCAACAAGAGTTGGGAAGACCACTTACAACACATTAGCTAGTCCCTTCAAACCCTGCGACAACACAAACTATGTTCCAACTTAGATAAATGCACCTTTGGAATGAGCTAGGTCTAATATCTAGGTTATATCATAGATGAGAAAGGCATGCGTGTGGGTCTGGCTAGGATCCAAGTAATTCGTGATTGCCCAACCTCAAGCACTCTAACAAAGCTTTGCAACTTTTTGGACCGTTCCAATTTTTATCAGAGGTTCATGTTGGGATTCTCCCATATCACTTGGCCTTTGAGTCTGGTTACCAAGGGTGGAGCGAAAGCAAAGTTTTCCTGGTCTAAGTCCCAACATAAGGCATTCGTTGAGCTGAAGCACTGCCTCTACTCTACACCTGTACTCACATTTCCAGACTTCCAACAACCATTTGAAATTGAGACAGACGCCTCCAACTATGTTATTGGTGCAGTTCTCACTCAACAACGTAATCTAGTGGACTATCATAGTGAGATACTTTCCGATACAATTTATAAGTACCCCACCTATGATAAAGATATGTATTCTATTGTGCATGCTTGTCAGCAATGGAAACATAACATTATGGGGAAGGAGATGGTCATCCACATAGATTACCGACCTCTTCAATTTATACAAACACAAGGGAAGTTGCAAAATGATCGCTATTAGAAGTGGTCTACATATCTATAATAATTCCACTTGAACATTAAATACAAAAAAGGAAGCACCAATCATGTTGTAGATTGCCTCAATCATCCCCTAGTTGCACAATGACTATTGATTTCAACTCTTATGGCCACGAGACCTATGGATGGCCGCAACTGTACAAAAATGATCTGGAGTTTGCCACCACATACCAAATGTTAGTGGATGGAAAGAAAGTTCTAGATTTCTACCTCCAAGACGCATTATTATGCTACTTGGGCCACCTTTTTGTTCCTTCAAGTGAGAGTGCCAAGTTGATTTGGGAGGTGAACTACAGTAGAGTCGCAAGACACTTTGGTGTGGAGAAAATTGTGGCTATATTACAAAAGTATTTTGGCCAAAACTCCGACAAGGTGTTGGAAAATATATCAGATCTTATGTTGCCTGTGTCATTCCCAAGCTAACCATCAAGAAGCAAGGGTTATACACTCCTCTTCCTACTCCCAACCAATGTTGGAAATCGTTCTCCATGAAATATATGTCTCGCCTCCCTTCTACCTCTCATGGAAATGAATATGTATTTGTGTTCGTGGACTTGTTTACTAATATGACTATATTGGCCGCCTACAAGATGAGTATCACAGTAGAGGACACTACCAAACTCTTGTTTGAACGAGTATGGGTACATTTTGGGATCGTGTAGACAATGGTATCAAATCGGGATAACAAGTCCCTGAGCACATTTTTTTCAAGCCTCTAGACATTATTGGACACCAATCTCACCAAGTCAATTGCATTTCATCCCCAAACTGATGGCCAAACATAAGTCATCTACATGATGATAATGCACATTCTTTGCATGTGCAACTCCAAGCATCCACGAACCTGGGATGAAAGCCTTCCCTATGCACATCACAATTATAATAGAGCTCTCCATAGCTCAACTAGATGTAATCCCTTTCAAGTGGGTCTAGAATTCAACTATTGTGTTTGTTTGATGTTACGATGCCTCATGTGACTACACAGGTAGAATCCACAAATGTACAGTCTGAGGCCAATAAAACAACCAGGTTTATTGAACACATCCATCCCATCCACCAGCAGGTTCATGACATCTTGGACAAGTCCAATTCCAAGTACAAACAATGACATGATCAACATTGGGTGCCACATAGGTTTCAGGTGGGCGACAAAGTTTGGTTGCATTTACAAAAAGAACGCCTTTCCAGAGCCCATAAGAAGCTTCGACCACTCCGATACTAGCCTTACACCATCACCAAGGTTATGGAAGACAATGCTTTCGAGCTTAGAATTCCCTCATTCCTTAGCATGCACCCAATGTTCAATGTGGACCGCCTTTGACCATACTTTCAACCACTGTTGGAAACCTTAGACATTTTCGAACAACCAATGCCAATAGAGCTCAAATAAATCTGCATGAAACAAGCCAAGACTGATTGGATCATGGACACACCGATCAAGATCACTCACCAACAAAATATCCAACTATATCGGGTTGTCAAAGCTACCAACTCCTGCACCAAGGTGAGTGGCTCACTAGGGACCAAGTTCACTAGAAGTTTCCCCATCTCATGGAGGCACTCAATGCAATGGGGACCACATTTTCCTATGAGGGGAGGATTGATCTTGGTGGATACTGGTGGCCACCTGCCTATTCCATTTGAACCACCACCACTATTTATTTTAGTTTCTTTAATTGTAGCATTTTTTACTATTTTTGGAAGTTTTTTAGGTCCTAAACTTCTGAAGCCATTTTGAGACCCTAAACGACGTTTTTTTGGAAAATGAGAAATACCATAGTTTACAAGAGGGGTTTGCAGTCGAAATTTGTAGTCCCTAGATATATATTTCAAATGAGGTATCGTACACATCAACGAGAGATCATATGCCAAAGTTACAACCACGGGAAGATGATGTACCAATTTACCCCAACAAGGCCCACAAACTTTTGACGCTGCATCTCCTAGCATTAGGTTTTTGGATGTTTAGGGTTTTCAATTGTTTCTCAATAATAAATAGGCATCAAAGGCTCATTGTAAACAATTCAAAAGGCATGTAGCCACCACATCTCTTCTTAGAGATAAGCTACCTTCGCCCAAACAAATTTATTTGCATTCTACATGTAACAATTTTCAGTACATTGTTATTAATGAATTAAAGTTTTGTTTTTGTTGTAGCTTTTTGTTTTATGTTTATGTCCGTATTTCATTTCGTTCCTGCATAAATCCAGATCAAGAGTTTACTATTATTGAACAATAGTCCCTATTGAATAATATAATTTAGCACTTGAGCCCTATTTATGCTAAACATATTTTCACAGGTTGCATCATCTTTATGTATGTCCTTAAGTTCATCAAATCCAAAAATAGTAACATGGAATTCATATAGAATTAAATTAATTCTACTCAATGCATCAACTACCTTGTTTGATGTACCACTTGTGTGTTTAATAACAAATGTGAAATTTTGTAAAAACTCCATAGTTTTAGCATGTATTTGATTTGACTTAGGTTGACTGTTGTTAAGCTGCAAAACATGATTTTCAGTATACAAAATAAATTCCTTGGGCATGAGATAATGTCTCCATTTTTTTAATGCTTGAACAATGGCATAGAAATCCTTATCATAACATGAATACATCCTCTTTTCTTCATGCATTTTTTCATTGAAATAGGCAATTGGTCTTCCTTTCTTAAAATAACTCCAATTACAGTTCCACTTGCATTTGTCTCTACTTGGAAAAAATTATTAAAATATGGTAAGGCTAAGACAAGTTGTTCTATAATCTTTTGCTTCAACAATTTGAAATTTCTATCAGCTGCTATTGTCCACTTAAATGGTTATTTACTTTCCTTAATAGTCTCTACAATAGGAGCACAAATGCTACTAAAGTTTTTAATAATTTTTTTTGTAAAGACTTGCTAAGCCATGAAAACTTCGTACCTCGAAGACATTCCTTGGAATAATGCAATTTATGATTTCTTTAATATTTTCCTAATCCATATTCAAACCATCTCTAGAAATCATAGAACCCAATTATACCAATTCCTTTTTCATAAAACTATGTTTTTTTCAAATTAATCAATAGTTTTTCTCTTTACAGGGTATTCAAGACTAGCCTAAGGTGTCTCAAATGTTCCTCCCTTGTTTGACTATATATCAGGATATCATCTAGACAAACCATGAATTTTTTTTCAATAAATTCTTCCAAAATCTCATTCATGAATCTCATGAAAGTGCTAAGGGAATTTATGAGACCAAAAGGCATCACCGACCATTCATAAAATCCATGGTTTGTTTTTAATTTTTTAATTTTGTTTTGGTATCTGGAGGAATTGATAATTGCATTGGTCTCATACTCATGTGGCACATAGTCGATTCCAAAAACTACCAATATAACCTCTAATTGCCTATGTATTCCCCTTTTGCAAGCACAGATGAATCGGTGGGATTTTAACCTCGAACCTCCTTGCACATAACATTTATTTTCATTGTCGTCACTAATTGAGCTACCCTTCAGGGGCTCAAGGTTTGTTTTGAAAGTACTTTTCCATTTATATCCCTATTTTATTCTAAAATGATGGTATCCCCTCTTTAAATCAATCTTGGAGAAATATTTGGCATCACTCAAACAATCTATCATCAATGCAAGGAACTGGGAATTTGTACATGATTGTAATTTCATTGATGGCTTCAAAATTAGTACACATTTGTCACCCTTCATCTTTATTTGGGTTGAGAACTGAAGGAACAACACATGGACTCAAACTCTTTTTAATGAGGCCCTTATCCAGCAAGCCTTGCACATGTCTTTTTACTTCTTCATTTTCTTGTAGTGTCATCTTGTATGCTACTTTATTTGGAATACTTGCTCCTGGAATCAAGCCTATATGGTGGCTAATGCTCCTAATAGGAGGTAAGTTACTTGGTAAATCATCAACAATAATATCAACAAACTCATACAACATAGCTTTAACTTCTACATGTAAATCATTCAAATTTGTCCTAATAAGTATTACTTTTGGCTTACCAATCAAAGCAAAGTGTACCTCTTCCTACTCGACTTCTTGCAGTAACTCATTTCCACCCATTACCAATCCATTAGGACCATATTCTTCCTTTACTCCCTCGTCTTGAAAGGATAACAATACATAAATCTAACCATTCTTCTCAAGTGTATAGGGATTTGTTCTTCCATCATGTATATGTTTTCTATCATATTTCCATGGTCTTGCCAACGAAATATGGCAAACATCCATGGTATTATGTCACATAATACCTCATCCTTATAGTTACCGATATGAAATTCCACCTTGCATTGTTTATTTACCAGAATTTGATGTCTTTTTCCTAGCAATCATACTTTATAAAGTGTAGAGTGTGTTATTAATTTTAATTCCATTTTTTCTACCATATCAGTAGAAACCATATTATCTATATTGCCACTATAAATCATAGATTTGCAACACTTACCCTTTGACTTGCATACAATTCTAAGTAAGCTTTTCCTCTAGCTTGGCTCCTTAGTTTCCTTCTCTAGTTTCACCAAAATTCTCTTCATTAACAATGATTCTCCTACTTCAAGAGTCTCTTCTATTGATGTTGAATTCACACTCTCTTATTTTGCCTCTACCACATGTGTACTTCCTTGACTTGCAGTTGTTGAAGAAAGTGTAACTAGGTTCATTCTTCATAAATGTAATTTTGATCTTTGTACTTGTAAAAGAAAAGAATTATTATTTTTGTCATTTGTAAAAATTAGTTTCTTGCTCACTGCATAGGTCAAGCACATGTTTAAGTGCTTCTAGGAAATTCAAAGAGTCAATGTAATTGTTAAAGACCCATGAGGGCATGTTACACTATGTAAATCTATGTACTAGAGTCAAAGAAATATGTCAAAGGTGATCCTCAAAAGCAAAGACAAGCCTCCTCTTCAAAGTTGGCTCAAAATGATTTTTTTTTGTGCACTTAAAGGACCTGTTGACCTCACTAGCTCAAGTTGGCCCAAATAGGAGGGACAGACTCCTATATATAGGGTAGTTCGACCTCACAAAAGGATCATCAAGTGATCTCTAAAATAAGCAAGAAAGAGAGTCAAGAAGGAGATGCGAAGAAGAGAAAGAAGGTGCTTCTAGGCCAACGAAGAAGGAGAGAAAGGAATCCAAGTTTTGAAGGCCTATTTTGGGTCAAAATTTTGTCACATGTGCGAAGGAAGAAGGCTATTTCTGCAGTCACATCAGATTTATAAGTGCAACAACATAATAAAGTTAAATTGGGCTAGGAAGAGGCTCCTAATAGCCCTCCATCTAAAGCGAAGTAGGTCCCACCTAAAGCGAAGAAAGGGAGCAAGAAAAAGGGTATATTTCAATCCCTAGATCAGCCACACGTTCAAAGAAATTAGAACTGCAATAAGGTTAAGAGGATCAACCTGTAACTTGAAGATATACCCCAAGAAAATCATCATTCTCTAGTCTAATTATCAAGGAGAAGGAAGACTTCCAAGTGAGGTTGAGAAGGAAAGGAAGATACTGAAATAGAGGTCTCTAAGGAGAACTAGGGTTTCTACAGAATGTGCCATCAATTTCCAGAAGAAGAGCAAAGGAAGAGGCCAGGGTGCAATACAGAAGGAGACATCAGTTAAAGGACAAAAGAAAGAAAGATTGTGTCTTGTTCTTGGAGGATCTACTTGTCAAGGGTCTAGGGTTTGGCATTTGTCAATTGAAGCTTCAATAAGAGAAATTTGCAGAAGGGTTTTCCTCTCTAGGAGAGAAAGAGGTTTTACCCCTGTTGAGAGCCAACATCTTGTGTTCTTGTCTCTTTTGTTTTGGGTAACTATTTGATGAAGTAAGAGAACACACACTAATAATAATAAGAGAAGATTGTTCTAATAAGAAAAAGTAAAAAGTACCTCACAAATAGTTATCATCGTCAGAAGAATCTCATCATAACCTAGATGCCCTAGATTCTTCAACATGGTATCAGAGCTAAGGTGACACATCAAGGAAGGGCATCTCAAGAACACAAAGGTTGAAGCATCAGATCTACAAGCTAGGGTTCCAGATCCATCAAAATAAGAAGGATTACGATTATGGGAACAAAGAAAGAATAAATCCTTCCATCTAAAGGCATCTACAAGAAGGATCATCCAAGAAGAGTCTCCATCAAATATTCATCTTCAAAATAAGGCACCCAAGATCAAGGCCTATCATTGAAGCTCTCTAGAACTACATATTGAGAAGTCTTCATCACCAAGCTGATTTGTAATGAGGAACCTTGAAGGAAGCATCTTGAAGAACTCCAAGATCTAAGAAGTCAAATCATCAAATTTTCAAGGAAGCTGCAAGATCGCTTCACAAAAACTCTCTCAAGTAAGTATTTTATGTCCTCTTCTGAACATATCAAAATGTCCTTTTGAGAGGAAAGAATCAAATTGGTTGGGACTACTAATGTCCTTGCATGGAAAAAGAGGATTGATCTACTTCTAAGAGAAAATGAAGTTATGGATTACATCAAAGGGAATGTCATTGTTCTTGCAAAGGAACAAACTCAGGCCCTAGCAAAGTATAATAAGGATGAAACAAGGGCTCAAATGATTATGATAGAATCCATCATAGACCCTCTCATTCCTTATGTTTCCAAACTTGAAACATCTAAAGAAATTTATGATAAGCTGGTGGAGCTATTCTCAGTTAGTACAGTTAGAGAAGTGACACCATTGCATAATGAATTATATAAAATGAATATATCCAAAGAAGAAGGAATATCTCCCTACTTCATGAAGATCTATGAGATAAGAGACCAGATACAAGAACTAGGAGAAGTAATGTCAGACGGAGAGATGACAACTATGGTGCTCAATGCATTTCCTGAGGAATGAGGCAACTTCACATCAAGTATATATGCCAAGAAGAAATCTTCCCCGTTGAATGAACTTTGATCTCTATGCAAAATTGAGGAGACTAGACTCAAAGCCAAAGATGATGTGGGATCAAAGGAGCAATAATTTGCTGCTATGGCCAAGAGAAAAGGGAAATTTGGCAAGTTTGGTCCATAGAGAAAGGGTAAAAGAGATATGTCTAATGTCCAATGCTTTGTTTGCCAAGAATATGGACACTATAAGAGGGATTGTCCAAAGTTCAAGAAGGACAAAAATAAGAGGAAACGAGAAGAAGCCCACATTACCCAAGAAGTGAAAGAGGAAGAGAAGAAGCAGAAGAAGGAAGCCCCTCCAGATATCTACTATGACTAAGATCAACTTCTTCACATAAGTTCTCTTTAAAATTATGGATATCATAAGAATATGTAGTAGCAGGATAAAATGCATGATTTATGAGAATGGAATCTTCAGAAATATAGGACCATTGTGTAGAGATAGCTCAGATATAGATATTCATATAGATGTAGACATTGAATGACCTCATCATTGCATAAAGGAATGATCATGATCAGGAAGAATCATCTTAGAAGGCCATCATCATCAACAAGAAGGAGCATTTGTAGGATGAGGACTATAAGAATCCTCCAGTGAGCTCTTTAATAGAAGGTTCATGATTTTCAGAAAAGGCAAATGTCTTGATGAGAATTCCACCTATGGGGATTCAAGAAAGGATGTAGGAAGAGAAATATGTAAGAAAGCAAAGGAGATTAAGGTAATCTCAATCAAGGAAGTTGTCAAAGGAAGCTGAGGTGATTAAGGAAAGAACTAAGATGAGGTATGTATGCATTTATGTTTTCCAGTTAAGTCATGTCATCATTTGTATTAATGAGCATGGGGAATTTCTCTGGAAGCATGATCAAGAATAGGGTAGATCTCTTTCATTAATAATATGCATGAAGGCACGGTACACACACTAATAAAATTTAACATGAGAAATGAACTCATATGGAGTATGAGGTGATTGACTAGGAAACCTATAAAGGAGCATATGAGAAAAGAGATCAGGGATAAAATGACACCATGGACACTAGGAATCAACAACTGACATATTTGTTAAGGCATCTCCTGGAGAAGGCATGAGAACTCTGACAAAGAAAGAAAAAGATCAAGTCCTTCCCATTAAATGATCCTATGACTGTATGCTTCATTGTCACAATATTTCTTTCGGAAATGCTCAAATTGTCAACAACCCACTCAATCATGTCTGTATAAGGGATAATTTTAGGCCGGGCCACAATCCTGTGTAGGAATGAATTAGCCACATCACTATAAGTAGTATTTGAGATTGGGGTAGAATCATCGGTTGTAATTGTTCTTTGCGCGAGTCTGGGTCCTTCATACTCAAATGATTTATTTATGGGTTCCCAAGAGGAACGTTCAGAATATGAAGAGAAGATTGTGTCAGAAAATAATTCTGGCATAGCAGCGCTTTCAATTGGAGGAGTGACAAATTACTACTGCGCAACGAGTTTCTTCTTTGCTTTTACTGCTTTAGACATTTCTTCGTTATTATGATGGTCAAGGCTAGCCTGTAATATAAAACATAGGGATGAGCGATAACTTCTTCACACAAAAGACTTAGCACAAATAATGAATCTTTACACAACAATCTCCTTCTTTAAAGAAAATCTTGATAGAATCAAACTATAATGAATGAAAATGTTTATAATTTCGAAAACAATAAATTCACCACTCTCAAACATTAAGTGCGGAAATGTGAATTCACGTGGGTTTATCCAAATCAACATATAAGAAGCTAAATATTGGAGGAATGAGTCAGAGGAATCGGTTTAAAAGTTACGATAATGGTACCTTCCAATAAATGGAATTCAAATGAAGTAATGACTATTAAGCAGAGGCGGGGAGTGATATCAAGAGATTCATATCAGAGGTGGCATATCAGAGATTTAAAGAACAAGCTCCCAATAAAAACCATAAACGGGAATATCGGAGGCCTCGTGGTATTGGAGGGAATGAGTATCGGAGGTAATACATATCGGAGGTGGAAGACATCAAAGCCGGGAGATATTGGAAGTGCTAAGTATCGTATGTGTCACACTTTAAAAGTTATGATATTGCAAAGGGTCAATATGCCAAATGGCAGTTGTGGGGCCGACGACACTTATAATATTAATTTTATAAAGGGGTGCATGGATTATATTAAACCTTTTGACAAAAGCCCTTTAATAGATAAAGTAATCATTGGGAAAGCTTTATTGGAGAGGGACTTTATTGTAACTTTCACAAAAGGAAAGTTACAATATAATAAGGGTTTGATGGAAGCCTTCCGGTAATACTTTGACTTTGTAGAAAGAGGACCTATTGGGTTTATGTTTTTTCTTAACATTTTATGGGTTAAGCTTCCAATATATGAGTTTTGATGAGGGAAACTTTTAAGCCTAAGAAATTTATAACAAATTCAAAAAATGTCCTAACTTTATTAAAAAATAAAGAGTTTTATTAAAATGAAAGAAGGGTCCCCATTATTTATTAATAACTAAATAAAAAATAAATGGGGGGTTGTTGAATACTACAAAAATTGATGATATACTGGGTGAAACAATTATCTTTGTAAAAGTATATGAAATTTTAATAACTAAAGAAAAAACTTAGAAAGATCTTGATATTTGAAATTTAGATTGATTAAGATTACTCTGAATAAAACAAAACTCATTCTTTTGTAAAACTTCAAAACTTGTTATTGATAAAAATCTTCATCACCTTTGTCAGTTATTTATTAGTCGTAAAGATAAAATAAAGAACTATAGAATTTTAGCGTAAAGATAGACTTATTTGTCACTGGTAGAACCATTGCTGCCAACAGGCATCCATAGCCTTGACATGGTTACCATTTAACTGAATAATACCAGTATCCCATCCACTTATAGTAATATTTTAGAGGTATTAACTTTCTTTTGAAAATTTTCTTTTTAGCTGCCTGAAATCCATTTTCTTGGTTTGGTAGCCAGATAATGATAATGCCATTCATAGGTTATAATGAATTGAACAAGCCGGGTAATGATGAGACCTCTTGTCCTATATTTATGTATTCATTAAGACATTATTCTGGCTTGGCGACCAATTGTGATAATGTCAACATCATTAGTTCCCCATGATCATGGTACACTGACTCATAATGAGACCCTTTATCTTTCAAGTTTTAAGTATTTTTGAATTACACTCTAAAAAATGTAAAATTACTCCTTAAGAGTTGTGGATGAAACTTAAAGTCAAAATATGCTAAAACTTCAACATAATCTTTATTTTTTAAAAGGAAACTATACATGACAAATCAAAGGTAACGAGATCTTATAATATTTTGAGTCACGAAATATTCACAAACTAATGGATATAAAGATTTCAGAGATAATAATAGATGCAATACTAAACTTCAATGTTATATTTTCTTTCTAAAAACTTCTCCTTTAATTGGTAAAATTCCATGTTAATTATGAGAGATCCCAATATGAAGTCAAAAGAGTACTATTCAACATAACTAACTAAAATGCACCGATATGTACATATGATTATTTACATATTTACAGAAAAATATGCATTTTCAAGATTTTTTTTTTTCAAAAACAACCCATTTACGAGAAGATCATCCCTATTTCCCTGCAAATA